>OU342741.1:307249909-307572075 GCA_910589775.1 Avena eriantha | reverse complement strand
CATGTGTGGTCTATGAGAGGAACACACATGCAATGACACCGGTGGATCCTTATGTGGTTTCTGAGAAGAACACACATGCAATGACACAGGTGGATCCATATGTGGTCTATGAAAGAACACACATGCAATGACACTGGTGGATCCATGTGTGGTTCATGGGAAGAACACACATGCAATGATACTGGTGGATCCATGTGTGGTCTGTGGGAAGAACACACATGCAATGACACTGGTGATATGTGTTTTGTGAAAAGAACAGACATGAAATGGCTCCAACTGTGGTTCATGACAAGACCAGACATGCAATGACACTGGTGGATCCATGTGTGGTTAATTAGAAGAACACACATGCAATGACACTCGGTGTGATTCATGATATGGTTTGTGGAGAAGAACACACTTGCAATGACTCTAGCTGTGGTTCATGAGAAGAACACACATGCAATGACTCCAACTGTGGTTCATGAAAAGAGCAGACATGCAATGACACCGATAGATCCATGTGTGGTCTATGAGAGGAACACACATGCAATGACTCCAACTGTGGTTCATGAAAAGAGCAGACATGCAATGACACCGATAGATCCATGTGTTGTCTATGAGAGGAACACACATGCAATGAATCTAACTCCGGTTCATGAAAAGAGCAGACATGCGATGACTCCGGTGGATCCATATGTTGTCTATGAGAGGAAAACACATGCAATGACACCGGTCCATCCTTACGTGGTCTGTGAAATGAACACACATGCAATGACACTGGAGGATCAATGTGTGGTCTGTGGGAAGGACACACATGCAATGGCACTGGTGGATCCATATGTGGTTTGTCAGAAGAACACACATGCAATGACTCTAGCTGTGGTTCATGAGAAGAACACACATGCAATGACTCTAACTGTGGTTCATGAAAAGAGCAGACATGCGATGACACCGGTGGATCCATGTGTGGTCTATGAGAGGAACACACATGCAATAACACCGGTGGATCCTTACCCGGTTTGTGAGAAGAACACACATGCAATGACACTGGTGGATCCATATGTGGTCTGTGAAAAGAAGACACATGCAATAACACTAGTGGATCCATGTGTGGTTCATGGGAAGAAAACACATGCAATGACACTAGTGGATCCATGTCTGGTTTATGGGAAGAAAACACATGCAATGACATTGGTGATATGTGTTTTGTGAAAAGAATAGACATGCAATGACTCTAACTGTGGTTCATGACAAGAGCAGACATGCAATGACATTGGTGGATCCATGTGTGGATAGTGAGAAGAACACAAATGCAATGACACTGGGTGTGATTCATGATATGGTTTGTGAGAAGAACACACATGCAATGACTCTAGCTGTGGTTCATGAGAAGAACACACATGCAATGACTCTAACTATGGTTCATGAAAAGAGCAGACATGCGATGACATCAGTGGATCCATGTGTGGTCTATGAGAGGAACACACATGAAATGAATCTAACCGTGGTTCATGAAAAGAGCAGACGTGCGATGACACCGGTGGATCCATATGTGGTCTATGAGAGGAACACACATGCAATGACACCGGTGGATCCTTACGTGGTCTGTGGAATGAACACACATGCAATGACACTGGTGGATCCATGTGTGGTATGTGGGAAGAACACACATGCAATGACACTGGTGGATCCATATGTGGTTTGTGAGAAGGACACACATGCAATGACATTGGTAGATCCATGTGTGGTCTTTGGTAAGAACACACATGTAATGACACTGGTGATATGTGGTTTGTGAAAAGAATAGATAGCAATTACTCTAACTGTGGTTAATGAAAAGAGCAGACATGCAATGGCAGTGGTGGATCCATGTGTGGTTAATCAGAAGAACACACATGTAATGACACTAGGTGTGGTTCATGATATGCTTTGTGAGAAGAACACACATGCAATGACTCTAGCTGTGGTTCATGAGAAGAACACACATGCAATGACTCTACCCATGGTTCATGAAAAGAGCAGACATGCGATGACACCGGTTGATCCATGTGTGGTCTATAGGAGGAACACACATGCAATGACACCAGTGGATCCTTATGTGGTATGTGAAAAGAACACACATGCAATGACACTGGTGGATCCATGTGTGGTCTGTGGGAAGAACACACATGCAATGACACGGGTGGATCCATATGTGGTTTTTGAGAAGGACACACATGCAATGACACTGGTGGATCCATGTGTGCTCTGTGGGAAGAACACACATGCAATGACACTGGTGATATATGGTTTGTGAAAAGAACAGACATGCAATGACTCTAACTATGGTTAATAAAAAGAGCAGACATGCAATGACACTGGTGGATCCATGTGTAGTTAATGAGAAGAACACACATGCAATGACACTGGGTGTGATTCATGATATGGTTTGTCAGAAGAACATGCATGCAATCACTCCAGCTGTGGTTCATGAGAAGAACACACATGCAATGACTCTAACTGTGGTTCATGAAAAGAGCAGACATGCGATGACATCGGTGGATCGATGTGTGGTCTATGAGAGGAACACACATGCAATGAATCTAACTATGGTTCATGAAAAGAGTAGACATGCGATGACACCGGTGGATCCATATGTGGTCTATGAGAGGAGCACACATGCAATGACACCGGTGGATCCTTATGTAGTCTGTGAAATGAACACACATGCAATGAGACTGGTGGATCCATGTGTGGTCTGTGGGAAGAACACACATGCCATCACACTGGTGCATCCATATGTGGTTTGTTAGAGGGACACACATGCAATGACACTGGTAGATCCATGTGTGGTCTGTGGGAAGAACAGACATGTAATGACACTGGTGATATGTGGTTTGTGAAAAGAACAGACAGCAATTACTCTAACTATGGTTAATGAAAAGAGCACACATGCAATGACACCGGTGGATCCATGTGTGGTTAATGAGGACACACATGCAATGACACTGGGTGTGGTTCATGATATACTTTATGAGAAGAACACACATGCAATGACTCTAGCTGTGGTTCATGAGAAGAACACACATGCAATGACTGTAACTATGGTTCTTGAAAAGAGCAGACATGCGATGACACCGGTGGATCCATGTGTGGTCTATGAGAGGAACACACATGCAATGACACCAGTGGATCCTTACGTGGTTTGTGAGAAGAACACACAGGCAATGACACTGGTGGTTCCATATGTGGTCTGTGAAAAGAACACACATGCAATGACACTGGTGGATCCATGTGTGGTTAATGGGAAGAACACACATGCAATCACACTGGTAGATCCATGTGTCCTCTGTGGGAAGAACACACATGCAATGCACTGGTGATATGTATTTTGTGAAAAGAACACACATGCAATGACACTGGTGGATCCATATGTGGTCTGTGAAAAGAACACACATGCAATGACACTGGTGGATCCATGTGTGGTTAATGGGAAGAACACACATGCAATGACACTGGTGGATCCATGTGTGGTCTGTGGGAAGAACACACATGCAATGACACTGGTGATATGTTTTTTGTGAAAAGAACAGACATGCAATGACTCTAACTGTGGTTCATGACAAGATCAGACATGCAATGACACTGGTGGATCCATGTGTGGTTAATGAGAAGAACACACATGCAATGGCACTGCGTGTGGTTCATGATATGGTTTGTGAGAAGAACACACATGCAATAACTCTAGCTATGGTTCATGAGAAGAAGACACATGCAATGACTCTAACTGTGGCTCGTGAAAAGAGCAGACATGCGATGACACCGTTGGATCCATGTGTGGTCTATGAGAGGAACATACATGCAATGACTCTAACTGTGGTTCATGAAAAGAGCAGACATGCGATGACACCGGTGGATCCATATGTGGTCTATGAGAGGAACACACATGCAATGACACCGGTGGATCCTTACGTGGTCTGTGAAAAGAACACACATGCAATGACCCTGGTGGATCCATGTGTGGTCTATGGGAAGAACACAGTTGCAATGACACTGGTGGATCCATATGTGGTTTGTGAGAAGGACACACATGCAATGACACTGGTGGATCCATGTGTTCTCTGTGGGAAGAACACACATGCAATGACACTAGTGATATGTGGTTTGTGAAAACGACAGACATGCAATGACTCTAACTGTGGTTAATGAAAAGAGCAGACATGCAATGACACTGGTGGATCCATGTGTGGTTAATGAGAAGAACACACATGCAATGACACTGGTGGATCCATATGTGGTTTGTGAGAAGAACACACATGCAATGACTCTAGTTGTGGTTCATGAGAAGAACGCACATGCAATGACTCTAACTGTGGTTCATGAAAAGAGCAGACATGAGATGACCCCGGTGGATCCATGTGTGGTCTATGAGAGGAACACACATGCAATGACACTGGAGGATCCTTATGTGGTTTCTGAGAAGAACACACATGCAATGACACTGGTGGATCCATATGTGGTCTGTGAAAAGAACACACATGCAATGACACTGGAGGATCCATGTGTGGTTCATGGGAAGAACACACATGCAATGATACTGGTGGATCCATGTGTGGTCTGTGGGAAGAACACACATGCAATGACACTGGTAATATGTGTTTTGTGCAAAGAACAGACATGAAATAGCTCCAACTGTGGTTCATGACAAGACCAGACATGCAATGACACTGGTGGATCCATGTGAGGTTAATTAGAACAACACACATGCAATGACACTCGGTGTGATTCATGATATGGTTTGTGAGAAGAACACACTTGCAATGACTCTAGCCGTGGTTCATGAGAAGAACACACATGCAATGACTCCAACTGTGGTTCATGAAAAGAGCAGACATGCAACGACACCGATAGATCCATGTGTGGTCTATGAGAGGAACACACATGCAATGACTCTAACCGTGGTTCATGAAAAGAGCAAACATGCGATGACCCCAGTGGATCCATATGTTGTCTATGAGAGGAACACACATGCAATGACACCGGTGCATCCTTACGTGGTCTGTGAAATGAACACACATGCAATGATATTGGTGGATCAATGTGTGGTCTGTGGGAAGGACACACATGCAATGACACTGGTGGATCCATATGTGGTTTGTGAGAAGAACACACATGCAATGACTCTAGCTGTGGTTCATGAGAAGAACACACATGCAATGACTCTAACTGTGGTTCATGAAAAGAGCAGACATGCGATGACACCGGTGGATCCATGTGTGGTCTATGAGAGGAACACACATGCAATGACACTGGTGGATCCTTACGCGGTGTGTGAGAAGAACACACATGCAATGACACTGGTGTATCCATATGTGGTCTGTGAAAAGAACACACATGCAATGACACTAGTGGATCCATGTGTGGTTCATGGGAAGAACACACATGCAATGACACTAGTGGATCCATGTCTGGTCTATGGGAAGAAAACACATGCAATGACATTGGTGATATGTGTTTTGTGAAAATAATAGACATGCAATGACTCAAACGGTGGTTCATGACAAGAGCAGACATGCAATGACACTGGTGGATCCATGTGTGGTTAATGAGAAGAACACACATGCAATGCCACTGCAAAGGTTCATGATATGGTTTGTGAGAAGAACACACATGCGATGACTCTAGCTGTGGTCTATGAGAGGAACACACATGAAATGATTCTAACTATGGTTCATGAAAAGAGCAGACATGCGATGACACCGGTGGATCCATATGTGGTCTATGAGAGGAACACACATGCAATGACACCGGTGGATCCTTACGTGGTCTATGAAAAGAACACACATGCAATGACACTTGTGGATCCATGTGTGGTATCTGGGAAGAACACACATGCAATGACACTGGTGGATCCATATGTAGTTTGTGAGAAGGACACACATGCAATGACATTGGTGGATCCATGTGTGGTCTGTGGGAAGAACACACATGCAATGACACTGGTGATATGTGGTTTGTGAAAAGAACAGACATGGAATGACTCTAACTTGTGGATCCATGAAAAGAGCAGAAATGCAATGACACTGGTGGATCCATGCGTGGTTAATGAGAAGAACACACATGCAATGACACTGGTTGTGGTTCATGATATGGTTTGTGAGAAGAACACACATGCAATGACTCTAGCTGTGGTTCATGAGAAGAACACACATGCAATGACACTGGTGGATCCATGTGTGGTTGATGAAAAGAGGAGACATGCAATGACACCGGTGGATCCATGTGTGGTCTATGAGAGGAACACACATGCAATGACACCGGTGGATACTTACGTGGTTTGTGAGAAGAACACACATGCAATGACACTGGTGGATCCACATGTGGTCTGTGAAAATAACACACATGCAATGACACTGGTGGATCCATGTGTGTTCTGTGGGAAGAACACACATGCGATGACACTGGTGGATCCATATGTGGTTTATGAGAAGGACACACATGCAATGACACTGGTGGATCCATGTGTGGTCTGTGGGAAGAACACACATGCAATGACACTGGTGATATGTGGTTTGTGAAAATAACAGACATGCAATGACTCTAACTGTGGTTCATGAAAAGAGCAGACATGCAATGACACTGGTGGATCCATGTGTGGTTAATGAGAAGAGGACACATGCAATGACACTAGGTGTGGTTCATGATATGGTTTGTGAGAAGAACACAGTGCTCTATGAGAACAACACACTTGCAATGACTCTAACTGTGGTTCATGAAAAGAGCAGACATGCGATGACACCGGTGGATCCACCAGTGTCTATGAGAGGAACACACATGCAATGACACTGGTGGATCCTTATGTGGTATGTGAAAAGAACACACATGCAATGACACTGGTGGATCCACGTGTGGTCTGTGGGAAAAACACACATGCAATGACACTGGTGGATCCATATGTGGTTTCTGAGAAGGACACACATGCAATGACACTGGTGGATCCATGTGTGGTCTATAGGAAGAACACACATGCAATAACACTAGTGATATGTGGTTTGTGAAAATAACAGACATGCAATGACTCTAACTGTGGTTCATGAAAATAGCAGACATGCAATGACACTGGTGGATCCATGTGTTACTAACGAGAACACACATCCACTGACTCTAGCTGTGGTTCATGAGAAGAACACACATACAATGACTCTAACTGTTGTTCATGAAAAGAGCAAGGATGCGATGACACCGGTGGATCCATGTGTGGTCTATGAGAGGAACACACATGCAATGACACCGGTGGATCCTTACATGGTTTGTGAGAAGAACACACATGCA
The DNA here is from genome assembly GCA_910589775.1 of Avena eriantha. Classification (NCBI taxonomy): domain Eukaryota; kingdom Viridiplantae; phylum Streptophyta; class Magnoliopsida; order Poales; family Poaceae; genus Avena; species Avena eriantha. Next base: position 307,564,782 of record OU342741.1, on the reverse strand, counting down.
ATGTCACTGGTGGATCCATATGTGGTCTATGAAAAGAACACACATGCAATGATACTGGTGGATCCATGTGTGGTTCATGGGAAGAACACACATGCAATGACACTAGTGGATCCATGTGTGGTCTGTGGGAAGAACACACATGCAATGACACTGGTGATATGTGTTTTGTGAAAAGAACAGACATGCAATGACTCTAACTGTGGTTCATGACAAGAGTAGACATGCAATGACACTGGTGGATCCATGCGTGGTTAATGAGAAGAACACACATGCAATGACACTGGCTGTGGCCATGATATGGTTTGTGAGAAGAATACACATGCAATGACTCTAGTTGTGGTTCATGAGAAGGACACACATGTAATGACACTAACTGTGGTTCATGAAAAGAGCAAAGATGCGATGACACCGGTGGATCTATGTGTGGTCTATGAGAGGAACACACATGCAATGACACCGGTGGATCCTTACGTGGTTTGTGAAAAGAACACACTGCAATGACACTGGTGGACTGGTGGATCCATATGTGGTTTGTGAGAAGGACACACATGCAATGACACTGGTGGATCCATGTGTGGTTCATGGGAAGAACACACATGCAATGTCACTAGTGGATCCATGTGTGGTTTGTGGGAAGAACACACATGCATTGACACTAGTGATATGTGGTTTGTGAAAAGAACAGACATGCAATGACTCTAACTGTGGTTAATGAAAAGAGCAGACATGCAATGACACTGGGGGATCTATGTGTGGTTAATGAGAAGAACACACATGCAATGACACTGGGTGTGGTTCATGATATGGTTTGTGAGAAGAACACACATGCAATGACTCTAACCATGGTTCATGAAAAGAGCAAACATGCGATGACTCTGACTGTGGTTAATGAAAAGAGCAGACATGCAATGACACTGGTCGATCCATTTGTGGTTAATGAGGAAAACACACATGCAATGAACTCTAGTGGGTCCATGTGGTTTATGAGAAGAACACACATCCAATAAACTGTATTTGATCTATCTTGGCATAATTTGATGTATGCCATGATGTATTTTATTGTACAAGACACTCACTTTCCATTTTTATACTACTCAGTATCGCCCTTGGTTTTATGTGGTACTACTCAATTTTGCCCCCCTCTCTATGTTTCGTAGAAGCACAAACCTATGCTCACCCTGTCTGCTACTCCCTGATTGGTTATCACAGTTGTCACGCGGATTGTGTGCACCAACCGTAGATTTTGTGCGATCCAACGATGATCGTTGCACATGTCATGCCCTTCACAGTACAGCATGAGACAGCACGGACGTCTCCCTCAGCGAGACTTCTATAAGAAGGAACACGATGCCGTCCATGGAAAAAGTCGTCGAGCGGTCATGTCATGTTTAATCAAGTCTGAAAAGCCTACTACTGCTACTACTACGCCACAACGCATGCATCATCGAGTGCATGGTCTTCGATGGACAACTGCAATTTATTGCCACTTGATTTTAATAAGACATATCCCATTTTTTACGCAGCGGCTCTCAATCGCCAATTTTAGGGCCGTGTCAAACTTCATACATAGAAATTGTGTGTGCGCCCTTTGCATGCGGCTCAATACAGAACTGCCATGCATGGCCCAGGAAAAAACGTGACGTACCGTGCGCGTGTCGCGGTGCACGGTGCAGCAGACTGCGCGGCGCGTTGCACGGTGGTGCAACGACACGTTCCTTACTTCTATCCACCTTAACTATAGAGCCCCTCTCCGCACACCCACTCCCACTCTCGCTCACTGACCCCACACAACCCTCTCCACTGTCCCACCAGCATCCGCAAACTCCCGAGAATACCCCGTCCATGCCGGCGATGGTCGAGGAGGATACGGTGGCCATCGTCGCCTCCGTGGCCGCCGTCCCCCTCGACGCGTTGAAAGCAGCCGCCGTCCCTGTCCAGGGCCCAGTCAAGGCATCGATGGAAGCTGCCATTCCCGTCCAGGCCCTCGTCCCTGCTACCGACGGAGCCACCGAAGAGGAGCCCCCCGCCGAAGAGGAGGCCCCTGCCGGTCACAAGTAGATCACGCACTTCTTGGGAACCTACGATCCAGATAAGTACATCGCTCCGCTGAACCCATACGACACCGGCATCGCCGACCAATGGTCAGAGGTAACTAGGGTTTGCTCCCCTCCCCTGGTTCTTCAACCGTTCCCATCGTTGGATGCTAGATCTTGGTTTATTAGGATTTGCTTGTTCGCATTTCGATTGCTCGATCTTCTTACATCATCTACTCCCCCATTTTCCTTTTCTTCCAATTTTCGGTAGCGACGTCTGTAGCGATGAAGAGTCCATTCACACCAAGGCTCGTCAGGTGCTGAGGAGGCTGTGGGCCGGCCAGTACGACGCCTTCCTGTAACACCCTCGAATCGACCCTATGCAAGTTTTAGCGCTTCCCGCCAAACCCGCATAGAAACGATTCAAGGACGCCCACCAGGCACTTGCGCGCGGGTGGAGAACGAAGTAATACCATTACACATTAGTCCACGATGGAACCCACAAAACATATATACACAACTACGACTCCATGAGTCAAGAATACAGATATACTATACAAAGATCTAAATCACCTTGAAAACGATAGAGCGTCTGACTACGGACAAGATGAAAATGGGGCTAAGAGCCCTGAAGAATAACCAATGGCGTCCATAACCCTGCCTAGGCCAAGCCGGAAGGGTAACCCTGCTAACGACGTCGATCTCAAACCTGGTAAAACAAAAGGGGTGCCTACAAAGGGCAAAGGAAAAAGAGGAGCGTCGGTACTGAGGCCACTACACGGCGAGGCTAGAATTCGGCGACTCTCGCCTACATAGGTATGGTGGACTGAAGCGGCAGCGCAGCATGCACTAAACAACCTATAGAGACTCGATTAACTGTCGCCTATTAGAGAGAGATAAGAAAGACCTATTCGGAACCAACCTGATACTAACACCAATCATACCCATCCTGGCATTTCCCCTTCGAGACCAAACGAGGAAGTCAAACCGAGGAACTCACACAGTTGGCAGTTTTATTCATTTAATTATAGTTGAAGCACTTACTAGTCAGATATATAGCATGAGTCATCCTGATAGCATGAGCAGTGGGCAGTTTTAGTTTACCATCAGTTGTATTTGCAATACTTACTAGTCAGATACAATTAGCATGTAACATCCCAAACCCAGCAGCTGTTGGCACTTTTATTTCTTTCCATTGGAGGGGCGATACTTACTAGGCAGGTATAACATGACACGATACGCACCAGTTCCACTAGTTGTTGGCACTTTTATTATCCATTCCATTGTAGTGAAGCTGTACTAGTCACATATTAAGTCAAATTTATAGCACTACTTTAGTTATGATTGTCTATGATCGAGATACTGTGCTCCAAGTCGTCCATAACTGCGGACACGGCTTTCAGAAAGATTTACCCTGCAGGGGTGCACAAATAGCAACACACACACGATCAACCTCGGAAAAACCAAATCAAAACCCAACGAGGCTTTCATGACAAAGCAATCATAGGATTCATAAAATATTTCAAGGGGCCACCCCATTAAGTTACCTGCAACGAAGTTGGCCGGCTCCGAGACAGACCCAAGGTTTGCGACAATGGCTGTAAACGACTGGGAACCCGAAAGTGTGACTGGGCTTGTCGATACCGCGAAAACACTCCGCATCCAAAACAGTACAGGTGCTCCACGCACAATCGTAAATAAAGCAGTAAAGCATGTCATAAGTACATGATAGTAATAAAGCCCCAAACTAATTTGTGGCCCCAAGAAATTAGAAATGAATCAAGCTCTGGCTAAGGGGATTCATGGTTCCATATGCGGATAGTGCGATAGTCAAGGAACATGTATCAAGTACTCGGGGTCCTACGGGACACAAGTGAGCGTGGAAGAACCAAATAACATCTATTTCCCACCGATGCCTCTGCATTAGTTATATCTAGCAATTTAATAGATGTATTTAAAGTCATGATCATCTTCACCATTAAGCATCTCCACCATTTATCATGTGTCAACTTGCCGTCAACGGTGAAACGACAACGACGCGAAGCAACACATAAGCAAGCAACTACTACTCGCAAGGCTGACTATCTATCAAACAATAGGCAATAAGATGTTTCCATGGCAATATAGAGGCTGCAAGGAGTATAAATGGTGCGCGGAAACTAAAGCATCGCAACACGGATAGTAATAGATCAACAGGAGGAAATAAAGACTATAAAAGCAAAATAGGTAGAAAGGGGGAGATGCTCGCCTAGGAGCCGCTGCCGGAGATTCATATCCGGAGAACTTGTCGATACTCGCATCAACTCATCGGCCTAATCCACGAAGAAGCAAACACTAGAAGAAACGCCGGATGCAATATTTAATACTACGGCGGAAAGATCCGGCATGATTATTATATGATGCATGGCATGGCACAGATGCGGTGCAATTAGGCAATATTAAGCGGAACCGGGGTCCCGACAATTAATTAAACGGTTCAAGTTATTTAAAACCCCGGAGATTAAATGTTGGATTAGCAGTACGAAACATGGTATCGGTTCGCTACACCAATTTAAATGGAGTCTGGAATAAGACAAAGATATCCCGCATATGTACTCCATATTTAATTATAAGGTGAATAGGCATAATGCCCCCAAACGACAGACAAGTATGCATGCATGAACAATTTAATATGCGACAGGTATATGTCATTATAAAAATAGGGGTCTCGGAAAGGGAATCACATTAGGGTATCGGTGATCTGGGGTTCACCGAGGGTCGATGGGGTTCAGTCTTGGCGGGATCGGTCTTCGGATCCGCGAAGGAGAGCTTGGCGTGCCTAGGGTTCGGTCTCGATCTTTGGACTCAGGGATCGAGGTCCTTGGATCCGTATCCATGAAGAAGACCTTGGCGTTCCGAATCAATCTTCGGGTTCGTGTCGGTGAACTTGTCGTTCTGAAAGGTTGAGGTTCCATGAGGCAGTCCTTGCCAGTCTTCTCAGAATCCCTCAGGTTCATCTTCCAACGATGGTCTTCAAGTGGCACAGGGTCAGGGTCGAGCTTGACAGATAAGACAACTACGTCGAAGACCTTGAGTCTCAGACTTCCCTCCAGAGATCTGCAATGTCGGTCAAAGAGATTGTGGGCATGTCTGTGGCCGAGCTAGCACACACACAGATGTTGGAGTTAAATCGAGCAAAGGAAAACCGTGACTAGAGGCTTGGCCAACAACGTACTGGAAACATGTTCGGTGTCACCACGGTAACAACAGACCAGCACAACATCACACAGGCAGAGGAGTGCCCTTGTGACCGCCAGTCGAGGGCGTGCTTGAGGGCACCGCTGTCGAGGACGGCCGGCTGCCAGCGACGGGGCTTCAGGAACCTGGGAAGGCAGGACGGGGACCGGTGGTGGGGCTTGCTAGACGGTGCAGAGAGGCGGCGGGGCGACCACGCGCTCGATGTGGTTCAACAAGGAGAAACCGGATGGCGAGCCGCTGGTAGAGGATCTCCGGGTCGGTGGCGAGGCAGGCGTCGGGGCGAGGGCGCGAACGGGCGGTGACAAGGGCGAGCCTGAGCTCGGGGGCACGCGCGGAGGAAGGCACGGAGGCTCAGGGAAGAGGAGGCGGACAGCGAGGTCACACGGGGGAGGCACGGACGGCGTCTGCAGAGGAAGTGCGGCCCGACGACGCTTGACGTGGGGGAAAAAGGGATGGGGCACCGGCTGCTGCTGCGGAGGGTGAAGCCAGGGGAGGCCGACGGTGGCGAAACGGAGCTCGAGGCCGGAAGGGGACGTGTCCACAGCCGGGGATGGCGAGGCCGGCGGGCCAAGGCGGCGCTCCGCGAGGTGAAGAAGAGGTGTCCAACGATGGGGTTGCAAGCGACGCGAGGTGGCGGTGCTCCCGCACATGGAGGAGGCGGTGGCCGGCGAGCTTGCTGGCGGCCACCGAGGTCATGCTACCGGGACGGGCTGGTGCCACGACAGAGGGAGGACAGAGGGACTAGCGGGGCTATGGAGGACGGCGGTGGCGGGGCTCGGCCCGGATCGAGGGCGGAGGAAGGTGGCGATGTGGTGGGTGGTGGCATCGAGGGAAGATGCACAGGGACAGGGGTGGGGACACGAGGTGGGGCCAGGTACGGGAGATAGGGCGTGGGGGTTGCCAGGCGGGCATGTGGGGCGCGCGACAAGGGAGCGGGCGGTGTCCTTGGGAAGCGGTTGGCCTGGGAGTGCGGCTGGGAAGTGGGCCAGGCGGGGTAAGGTGGCGAGCACGGATTGGCTCAGGTGAGGTGGTGATGGGGTGTGCTGGCAGGAGGGGATAGGAGCGGGAGGGGGCTGCGCGCGCGGCTGTTTGGCGGCGGGGAAGGAAGGGGGTTAGGGTGTGGGCTGGATAGGTGGGCTAGGGTTAGACAGGTTTTAGAGGTAGGGTTAGCTTTAGGGTAGTTTTAGTTTGGAGGTGGCCGGCTGGGCTTTCGGGCCTAGCGGGCTGCCTCCCAAAAAAATGTAAATATTTTATTTGTTTAAAACGGGGCATTTGAAATCTGTTTGTAGACGAAACAAAATAATCCGGAGATCCGGTTTTAATTTGAAATAAAGACAGGGCTTATTTAGAAAAACAAAATAGGTCTTTCGAAAATAGTTTTGTACAAACACATGCATAATGATGACGATGCTCAATTGCAATCTGGCATTATGACATGAGCATGCGGTCATGACGATGCAATGCACAAAAACACATCGATTTTCTAGTAGTGGTTTTTGCGGGATGCCACAATTCGACACCACTAACGAGGGATCTCGCCCTCGAGATCTGCCTCATGGTCCGGGGAAGAAGGCTGATGACATGAATCTTGTCGCTTCGTGTTGATCCTCGCGACACCACTATCAAGGATCCTTGTCCATCTTGAAATTGGCGACACCACCAACAAGGGCTTGTTGTCCAGGATCGTCGAGAGAACACTCCAGAAACAAAGGCCGAAGGTAAAGGTATCCACAAATAAAGCCACCTCTAACTTCGATAGAAAGAGAGAACCGATGCATTCTCATCCACTTCAATGTACACGAGCAAATAGAGTGAGTAGTCGGCATGGGGGCCAATCCATCACGCACCCAAACTATTACTCCGCACAATCAGTACAAAAGCGTGCAACCATTCTTGGAATCAGACTGAAGATCTCGACAATCGAGGTTTGGAATAAAGGAGTGATGCAGGCTCTGCATCGGATCTGGTGTAGACGATGTCGTCGCGTTGAAAACACCGGAAGGCACAAACAAGGAACAAAGAATGATACCACAGATAAAGGATTACTCGGATAGCATGAAGTCCAAAGGTAGAAACACCGTTACCAAAGAAGGAAGTGAAACCCTGAAGGTACGACGGAACCCAACCACAAGAAATCCTGGACTCAAAGAAAAGATAAGAGAGCAGATTCAAAACACGCAGAGGTAAGAGGAGAACAGCAGAGGGGTAAGGAGTAAAATCAGACCTAATCAAATCTATCCAACCGATTTTTCGAAAATAGTTTTGACACTCTACTTCGGCCGTTAGCTAGGTTATCCTACAGGCTAGACTTGTGGGATATCGCAACTGCTGAGCTCTGATACCACTCTGTAACACCCTCGAATCATCCCTATGCAAGTTTTAGCGCTTCCCGCGAAACCTGCATAGAAACGATTCAAGGACGCCCACCAGGCACTTGCGTGCGGGTGGAGAACGAAGTAATACCATTAAACATTAGTCCACGATGGAACCCACAGAACATATATATACAACAACGACTTCATGAGTCAAGAATACAGATATACTATACAAAGATCCAAATCACCTTGATAACGATAGAGCGTCCGACTATGGACAAGATGCAAATGGGGCTAAGAGCCCTGAAGAGTAACCAATGGTGTCCATAACCCTGCCCAGGCCAATCCGGAAGGGTAACCCTGCTAACGACGTCGATCTCAAACCTGGTAAAACAAAAGGGGTGCCGACAAAGGGCAAAGGAAAAAAGAGGAGCGTCAGTACTGAGGCCAGTACACGGCGAGGCTAGAATTCGGCGGCTCTCGCCTACATAGGTATGGTGGACTGAAGCGGCAGCGCAGCATGCACTAAACAACCTATAGAGACTCGATTAACTGTCGGCTATTAGAGAGAGATAAGAAAGACCTATTCGGAACCAACCTGATACTAACAACAATCATACCCATCCTGGCATTTCCCCCTTGAGACCAAATGAGGAAGTCAAACCAAGGAACTCACACAGTTGGCAGTTTTATTCATTTCATTATAGTTGAAGCACTTACTAGTCAGATATATAGCATGAGTCATCCTGATAGCATGAGTAGTGGGCAGTTTTAGTTTACCATCAGTTGTATTTGCAATACTTACTAGTCAGATACAATTAGCATGTGACATCCCAAACCCAGCAGTTGTTGGCACTTTTATTTCTTTCCATTGGAGGGGCGATACTTACTAGGCAGGTATAACATGACACGATACGCACCAGTTCCACTAGTTGTTGGCACTTTTATTATCCATTCCATTGTAGTGAAGCTGATTACTAGTCACATATTAAGTCAAATTTATAGCACTACTTTAGTTATGCTTGTCTATGATCAAGATACTGTGCTCCAAGTCGTCCATAACCGTGGACACGGCTTTCAGAAAGATTTACCCTGCAGGGGTGCACAAAAAGCAACACACACACGATCAACCTCAGAAAAACCAAATCAAAACCCGACGAGGCTTTCACGACAAAGCAATCACAGGATTCATAAAATAGTTCAGGGGGCCACCCCATTAAGCTACCCGCAACGAAGTTGGCCGGCTCCGAGACGGACCCAAGGTTTGCATCAATGGCTGTAAATGACTGGGAACCCGAAAGTGTGACTGGGCTTGTCAATACCGTGAAAACACTCCGCATCCAAAACAGTACAGGTGCTCCGTGCACAATCATAAATAAAGCAGTAAAGCATGTAATAAGTACATGATAGTAATAAAGCCCCAAACTAATTTGTGGCCCCAAGAAATAAGAAATGAATCAAGCTCTGGCTAAGGGGATTCATGGTCCCATATGCGGATAGTGCGATAGTCAAGGAACAGGTATCAAGTACTCGGGGTCCTACAAGACACAAGTGAGCGTGGAAGAACCAAATAACATCTATTGCCCACCGATGCCTCTGCATTAGTTATATCTAGCAATTTAATAGTTGTATTTAAAGTCATGATTATCTTCACCATTAAGCATGTCCACTATTTATCATGTGTCAACTTGCGGTCAACGGTGAAACGACAACGACGCGAAGCAACACATAAGCAAGCAACTATGACTCGCAAGGCTAACTATCTATCAAACAACAGGCAATAGGATGTGTCCATGGCAATATAGAGGCTGCAAGGAGTATAAATGGTGCGCGGAAACTAAAGCATCGCAACACGGATAGCAATAGATCAACCGGAGGAAATAAAGACTATAAAAGCAAAATAGGTAGAAGGGGGAGATGCTCGCCTAGGAGACACTGCCAGAGATTCATATCCGGAGAACTTGTCGATACTCGCATCAACTCATCGGCCTAATCCGCGAAGAAGCAAACACTAGAAGAAACACCTCATGCAATATTTAATACTACGGCAGAAAGATCCGGCATGATTATTATATGATGCATGGCATGGCACAGATGCGGTGCAATTAGGCAATATTAAGCGGAACCGGGGTCCCGACAATTAATTAAACGGTTCAAGTTATTTAAAACCCCGCAGATTAAATGTTGGATTAGCAATACAAAACATGGCATCGGTTCGCTACACCAATTTAAATGGAGTCCGGAATAAAACAAAGATATCCCGCATATGTACTCCATATTTAATTATAAGGTGAATCAGCATAATGCCCCTAAACCACAGACAAGTATGCATGCATGAACAATTTAATATGCGACAGGTATATGCCATTATAAAAATAGGGGTCTCGGAAAGGGAATCACATTAGGGTATCGGCGATCTAGGGTTCACCAAGGGTCGATGGGTTTCGGTCTTGGCGGGATCGGTCTTCGGATCCGCGAAGGAGAGCTTGTCATGCCTAGGGTTTGGTCTCGATCTTCGGACTCAGGGATCGAGGTCCTTGAATCCGTATCCATGAAGAAGACCTTGGCATTCCAAATCGATCTTCGTGTTCGTGTCTGTGAACTTGTCGTTTTGAAAGGTTCAGGTTCCATGAGGCAGTCCTTGCCAGTCTTCTCAGAATCCCTCGGGTTCATCTTCCAACGATGGTCTTCGAGTGGCACCGGGTCAGGGTCGAGCTTGACAGATAAGACAACTACGTCGAAGACCATGAGTCTCAGACTTCCCTCCGGAGATCTGCAATGTTGGTCAAAGAGATTGTGGTCACGTCCGTGGTCGAGCTAGCACACACACAGATGTTGGAGTTAAATCGAGCAAAGGAAAACCGTGACTAGAGGCTTGGCCAACAACATACTGGAAACATGTTCAGTGTCACCACGGTAACAACAGACCGGCACAACATCACACAGGCAGAGGGGTGCCTTTGTGGCCGCCAGTCGAGGGCGTGCTTGAGGGCACCGCCGTCGAGGACGGTCGGCTGCCAGCGGTGGGGCTTCAGGAACCTGGGAAGGCAGGACGAGGACCGGTGGTGGGGCTTGCGGGACGGTGCAGAGAGGCGGTGGGGCGACCACGCGCCCGACGTGGCTCAGCAAGGAGAAACCGGATGGCGAGCCGCTGGTAGAGGATCTCCGGGTCGGTGGCGAGGCAGGCGTCGGTGCGACGCGCGGGCGGGCGGTGACAAGGGCGAGCCTGAGCTCGGGGGCACGCGCGGAGGAAGGCATAGAGGCTCGGGGCAGAGGAGGCGGACAGCGAGGTCACACGGGGGAGGCGCGGACGGCTTCTGCAGAGGAAGTGCGGCCAGGTGGTGCTTGACGTGGGGGAAAAAGGGACGGGGCACCGGCTGCCGCTGCGGAGGGCGAAGCCATGGGAGGCCAGCGGTGGCGAAACTGAGCTCGAGGCCGGATGGGGACGCGTCCACAGCCGGGGATGGCGAGGACGGCGGGCCGAGGCGGCGCTCCGCGAGGTGGAGAAGAGGCGTCCGGCGGCGGGGTTGCGGGCGACGCGAGGTGGCTGCGCTCCCGCGCATGGAGGAGGCGGTGGCCGGCGAGCTTGCTGGCGGCCGCCGAGGTCGCGCTACCAGGGGGGGCTGGTGCCGCGATAGAGGGAGGACGGAGGGACTGGCGGGGCTATGGAGGAAGGCGGCGGCGGGGCTTGGCCCGGATCGAGGGCGAAGGAAGGTGGCGATGTGGTGGGTGGTGGCATCGAGGGAAGATGCATAGGGACGGGGGTGGGGATGCGAGGTGGGGCCAGGTACGGGAGATAGGGCGTGGGGGTTGCCAGGCGGGCGCGTGGGGCGCGCGACAAGGGAGCGGGCGGTGGCCTAGGGAAGCGGTTGGCCTGGGAGTGCGGCTGGGAAGTGGGCCAGGCGGGGTGAGGTGGCGACCACGGATTGGCTCAGGTGAGGTGGCGATGGGGTGTGCTGGCAGGAGCGGGAGGGAGCTGCGCGCGTGGATGTTCGGCGGCGGGAAAGGAAGAGGGTTGGGGTGTGGGCTGGATAGGTGGGCTAGGGTTAGACATGTTTTAGAGATAGGGTTAGATTTAGGGTAGTTTTAGTTTGGAGGTGGCCGGCTGGGCTTTCGGGCCTGGCGGGCTGCCTCCCAAAAAAAATTATTTGTTTAAAATGGGGCGTTTGAAATCTGTTTGTAGACGAAACAAAGTAATCCGGAGATCCAGTTTTAATTTGAAATAAAGACGGGGCTTATTTAGAAAAACAAAATAGTTTTTTCGAAAATAGTTTTGTACAAACACATGCATGCTGATGACGATGCTCAAATGCAATGTGGCATGATGACATGATCATGCGGTCATGACGATGCAATGCACAAAAACACAGCGATTTTCTAGTAGTGGTTTTTGCGGGATGCCACACTTCCTTAGGGGCCCCTACTACAGCTGCCCCTTCCGCAAGGGGATCGCCTACTGCTTGACTAGTCGCTCCGGCGGCACCGACTTGAACACCTTACTGAAGCATGCAGAGGTCGCGGGCTCCGGCATCCACAAAGGCGGCAAGCGCAAGACCGTGAACATCAACGCCTGCATCACTGAACATCGGGCTCTCTGCATTCACCTCTGAAACCTCCAGCGGGTGGCCATCAAAGAGGGTCGCATGCCTCCAATCAGGCCCAAGGCCCCCAAGTCCAAGAAACTAGCAGCAAGAAGTGGAGGAAGCGCCGGAGGGAGGAGGCGGAGCTGCATGCGCTTGCAGTATGTGCCTGCAACTGCGGCGGTTGCTGCTGCTAAGCAGCTTCTTTCTAACTATATCCTATTTCTGGCTGAATGCATCGAACCTCGTTACTTTCTATCGCTATATCCTATTTAGCTGCGCACAGCTATATCTACATTTTTTTGTTTTCTGAATGAATGTATTCTGCCTGGTGTGATTTGCTACTCTAGATTTGCTACCTGATCAGAGGCAAAAAGAGGTCCAAAAGGGAACGACATATCGAAGTGAGAATCTTCTCTAGATTTGCTACAAATTTGGGCAAAATAAAACATATCTGTTTAGCGAGAGAGGAAAAGGGCACTCTTTCAAACTGCCAGTTAACAAGCTACCATCTTGACAAGCTACAAGACACATATATAAACATAACACAACGAGGGTTAAATTTATTTTACTAGTATCACTTGAGGCTCTAGACATCTTGGCAAGCTAACTGAGTTCCACAAAATAGAAACATAACACTGACAAGTAAAATTTAATTCACTCCTCATCAGACCACTTGAGGCGCTTGCCATCATTCCTAGGCAATGAACTGCGACCATTCTAGGTATTCCACAGCTCACGAACTGCTTTGTCCCACCTGGCATCTGACTTGGCTTCCCTATCTTCAGCGTCCTGCGACACAATTAGCGGTGCATCACAGGCCTGATTGTTGCCGCTAGAAGATGCAGCCTCTTTGTTTGCCGCTTCAGCTGTAGCCTCTCTGTCAGCTGCTTCTTCAGCTGCAAGCTCTCTTTTAGCTGCTTCTGTAGCCTCTCTGTCAGCTGCTTCAGATGCAGCCAATTTCTTTGCATAGGCAGCTTCAAACTCAGCTATTCTGCATTTTCTACAAAGGGCTCCCCTAAGCTCGTCTGCCCTCTTGCAAATAGGGCAAAACACGAGGTAACATAGAAAAATAGATCTTCTTGTACAACTGGCAGGTCACGTAAGCATCTATGGCTGCATACTTCAGGTTTATATCAGACAACGGCCACTCGTCCTAGAAACCGTGCCTATCCGTAGGAAAATCTTCCTTCATTCTGTCGTACAACTCATTGATGATTCTAGTTGCGAGTGATGCCATTCCATCCTTCCTCGAGCCCCCTAGGATCTTGACAAGACTCTGAATATCGATCCAGTTGTGCGCAGGAATTATAATTTCCTCTTGATAAAATTTCGAAAAATCAGCTGTTTTATCGACAGTGCAGAAAACAATTCCCTTTTCTACAAGGAACTGGCGCAGCGCCGGACATTTCCTGTCAGTCCTGAAAGTATGTAGTTTTGTCATCACCAAAATTTGTAACTACAAATATTTTGTTAATGCAAGATCATCATCTCAATATAATTTTGAAAAGTTTAGTAAATGCAAGATCAAGAGTCTCAACATTGTATTGTCATAATTTATTCGTTTTTGCTATTTCTCAGTCGACTGAATGAGTTGCACATTTCTTTTAACAACGGTTGCACTTTTCTTAGGTGATTGAGACTAAAGAAAATCTCAGTCGATTGACACATAGGCAAACCCTAATTTATTTGGTCCTAAATAAAATCCAGTAGTTGCAAGATGAGCAAGTGGATAAAGAACAAGAGGAGAAAACCCTAAAAGCGGTTAGCTACGGAGAGAAGATCTACAAACCGGGAGATGTGGTAGATGAGGACGTGTTTCCGCATGGCCAGTTGAACGAAGACGACTTCACTCCCTTCATATGGGTTCACTGGGGGTGTACTCGAGGTCCAATCCCACAAACTTGTCCTCGTCTATCCCAAGCCAACCCTGGTACATCCTTAGGACACGCACCACTGTATCCTCCTTGTTGGTGTAGACAACGTCTATCTTCTTATTGTCATGGGTAGTGAAGCTTGTCTCTAGAGTGCGCAGATCTTCCATGGCGGCAAGGAGAAGACGGGAAGAAGATAGATGATAGGAAGAAGAAGAGTGGTTTTTGTGATGCAGGGGAGCGGTGGAACCGTCAATGCGCTTTTAAGGTAGTGGTTAACGATTCGGACGAAAGTCCAAAGAGAGACGTGTGGCGGTGGCCGTTCCAGCTTCTGAGTAAACAAAAAATAATTATAGCGCCGATACATGTGCCCTGTTTTGTCACGTCAATACACTAGGTCGGGGGTATTGTCCTATCCACTATGCCAACGCTGCAAGCCTACGTGACAGCCACCCCGCCTAAGCGACAGGAGCAACATAACGACGAACTGACAAGGGGCCCTAATTTGACGGCCGTTAGCCTGATTTTTTGTATTGAAACGTAAAGTTGAATTCATGTCGAAAAAGACCCTCTGAGTATTTGGCACACCAATTGTAGTCATCCCGGCTGATTTCAGGGAACTTGGGTACCGCGTTGCCTGTACACCCCAACTTTCGGGCCGCAAAATGACATTATCAGTGGTGAGAGGGGGAGGAGGGGGAGCTCCGTGGGTCACCTCGCTGGCCTGCACCCCCCGAAATGGGGGGGTCGTCTTAGGCGACGTCCACAAGCGTCATGAGGCATGCCCGCCATTCCTCTCGTGTCGACTCTGACAGCGAGTAGCAGAGGAGCTCCTTCACCATGAGCTAGGTGGCCTCTAGGTTGAGCGCAGTGCGATGCCCCCTAGTGGCTAGCTTGAGAATCGCCACGCGCTACCAAGATGTTGTGTCCGTCTGATGCTCTCGAAGTCGCGCCATCCCCTACGTGGCGCGCCAAATGTTAGACAAAGTGTCTCGTGAAGTAACAAGGGGTCCAACCAACCCTGAGTTCGAGAGGGGGTTGAACACACGTTCTGAGATTCTTAGCAGCGATGGAGACAACAGTGCACGAGCATGGTAGAGAGGTTAACACAAGGTTTTTTTACGCTGGTTTGGGACCCTCGTGAGTAGGTAAAGCCCCTACTCCTACTTGGTTGTATTGCTCGTAGTGTATCGTGAGGGTACCATGGTGTACCAATGTCTAGGGTTACAGATCGCTAGGATCGACCTATGCTAAGGTAGGAGAAGGTCTCCTTATATAGAGGCACCGGGCCTCTTCCCCCTCAAATGTTGGGTAGGAAGGGTCACCACATCCCTGCCATTTGGGGTGCATCCGGCTCACTCCTTTGCCTTCTGGTCACCAGTTGGCCCCGACCAGAGGTAGTGGCCTGCTACTGAGGTAGCCGATGACGTCCTCCCTGCCCAGCCACGTCACCCTTGGTCTCTGATGACTACAAGAGCACATATCGTTTGTAGCTAGTTTCGAAATAAAGATATCGATCCCACAAGGAGCAGGAGTCTGAAGTCTAATAACTCTGATATAAATATTACAATAGAAATGCTTGATAAAGTTCTAAGTGACAAGATAAATGCGAGTATTGTGTAAAAAGGTGTTTTTGGGTTTTGGGTATAATATCAATAAAGTAAAGTAAAATAAATGAGTATAGAAAGTAAATATCACGTGTGTAAGAGAGATTGGAACTACAGTGGGAAAAAGGCATTCTCAGAGAGTAGCGGATACACCACTGGTATTGTAAAGATCTAAGATAAAGATTATCATCATGAACATTCTTAACTATGTATGTGTGGGAGGAACTCAGTATTTGGACAAATAGGCAGCAACCACTGCTCACATCATCCTCATAACCACAACAGTCAGCAATCGACATCAATCGAATTACTGCGCTATTAAGGGATATAATCCCGTAGGACGTATCCCATGGCATGGATAGTGTTCCGTGAGTTTCCACGGTTTCCCAAGTTGATATGTAAGGGGTGCCAATAGCTTTATAGTCACTGTAAGTGCTAACATGCCTCCGTCTACCAACAAGTAGTTTCCTCCATAAAGTCCCCACAAGAGGCAAATATTGAGAGGTCAACTTCTCTCAACATCAAGATGTAGAAAATCTAACACATGGTCACAACGATAAATATCATAATAGACTTTATCTTATTTCCATCTCATACTAGGGTTTCTCCATCTCCCCAAGAACTAATGATCTAATCATACATGGAGGCAATCAACATCATGGAAATTGTAATGGAAACAATCATATATGAATAGTACTTGTATAAATCCACAACAAGTATAGGAATTACAACAAGATCTAAACAAGATGTAGATGGTATGGATAGAGATGGTGGTGATGTAGCGATGGATGATGAAGATCGATGCCTTAGCCTCCTAGATCTGCGCAAGGCGAATAGGGATCCCTGGTGGTGGATTCCCCCCTCCAGATGCCTTCCAGAGGTGAGGTTTCTGCGATTTCTGGATGTTCTGTATGTTGTCTCCTAAAACCAATTGCACGGGGTGAAACTATTTGACGAGGCAGAGGCGGCGCCAACTATACGGCCCGAGCTATACGGTCAGAGAATTTGCTCTGCCCGTATAGTTGGTCGTTGCGCTCTCTGCCTCCCTTGTTCGCTTCTGGTTTTCTTCTGGTATTATTAATATTTCCCAAATAAGCGATTTACGTTGTTTTTGACTCCTTTTCTCCATAGTACAATTGCTCCAAGAATTGTATCCATTGGATCCATCATCTGTCCTGATCCTGGTGAAAACAGACATAAAATGTGCACGCGAACACCGTAAATACCAAGATCCTACATCTACAATGCAAAATAATAATATAAAACATGATGCAAATATGCACTCATCAACTTTCCAAAGCTTATACTCTTGCTTGTCCCGAGCAAGCTATAGCTTAATGGATGTGATCCTCATATTCATGAAGCTGAGTCGATAAAATAAATGAGGCAATTGCATCATGTGTTTATCATGTACGATACATAGGAATAAGTTCATGAATAGTACCTTACTCAAACCATCGGAATAAAATTAGAAGGCTTCCACACCTTAGTGATCAATAGTTAGTAAAAGATGAATCTCAACATAATGTAAAAGAATCTGGTTCAAGTGAATGAGTTAATGAGGTAGTCCCAAGTGTTTTAGGATCCTGGGATTTATAATCTCAAAAGTATCTCTTTGTCATACTTCAACGCAGTGGTATATGCCTACTTTCTCTTTGCACACTCACTCTTTTTTATTCTTCTTTTTCTTTTCTTTTGTATATATATGCTCACACTTTTGTTTAAATGATGTGCAAAGGAGCTAGCCATATATTCCACTTCATGTAGGAATTCAAAGTTTAACAATCTCAATTACCAAATTCCAACTATACATGAAGCATTCTTACGACTTGAAGATTCTACCTCGACTTGTTCCCACTCTATTTTGATAGCACTTAATTTTCCTTTGTTCAAGGTTTCTTCTTCACTTAACTGTGCAGATAATTTTTCTTTGTAAATCAAACCGTAGACTTGCAACATATTGACTAAATTATCTCTTAAGTGTTCTATTAATACCAATGGTGTGGAAGACTCCTATTGCTACCATCAAGTGCAAGTAAAATCTTACTCAAGCCATTCATATATCAAGTAAAGCAAACACAAACTCAATATTGCTCCATATATAATAATAAACTCGGAATTTCATAAAAGGGATCGACTAGTCTTGAAGGGAATTCTAATGATGCAAACTTTATTTATAGTTTGAAATAATGCGAAAAATAATAATAAAACTTATAAGATAGATTACAAGGTCTTAAAGATCTCCCCAAGCTTGGAATCAAGCCAGGTGGGAGCAAATAATCCCTTGCAATTATTTGATACCGTGATTGTTGTAGATCACTGTGGTGCCATGGCACCTGGTATATTCTCCTCACGGGCCAGCCTGAGGCGGAGGGATTGATTGACAGCTTCTAATTCTTTAACATGCAGCTTGTAGAAAAGATTGTTCCTCTCCAACACCTTCACGTGTTCCTTAATAAACTCATTGTTATCCTGAAGTGTTTGTAGCGCCTTAAGATAGAAAAACCTACTTTGGTTGTTCGCTTGATATCTTCATCTAGTTTATCTAGATAAAGTCGCAGCGATCGAAGGTGTTTGGGTGTCCCTAGCTTCTCCTTTTCCAACTCTTCAAACTTTAGCTCTAGAGCCTTCAGATCCCTCTTCCGACACCCATGGTCGGCGTTGAGGAACTCTATAGGAATGGCCTTGATCTCCTTGCCATGCTCACTATTGCTCCCGGTCTGCATGGGAGCTTTTCTCCTTGACCTCTATCCCTTGGTTGAGAGTCCTTCCTTGTGAATAAGAGGTAGATCTATTTCTGGAGATTATGATTATAGAGGGAGCCAATGGCAGTATATAAGGGGGGTCAGAGGTCCGTAAAACTCGCGTGAAACACCAAATTTTCGCCCAAGAAAAGAATCTGAACAAAACAGGAAAAGAAATCACGGATTTGGAAGTGTCCTGCCACGTAACGACCAACTATACGGGCGCGACTCGTATAGCTCCGGCCTTATAGTTGGTTCCAGGCAGATATTTCCAAATATCTCGAGTCCAGATCGATTAAATCACGACTCGGAACCAACAATAATGTGTTTTTAGATGAATAATAAACGAAAGATCGAACGCAAAAGTGTGTGAGAGTTTAAAGACCAGCTATACGGCCGGAATTTTTGGTTCTGGTCGTATAGTTGCAACCGTATAGATACAAACATCAAAACAAAAAGTGTCTGAGAGTTTAACGACCAACTATACAGCCGGAATTTTTGCTCCGGTCATATAGTTGTGACCGTATAGATATAGACACCTAAAGCAAAACCATCTAAGAGTATAACGAGCAACTATACGGCCAAAATTTTTGGTTCCGGTTGTATAGTTTCGACCGTATAGGCTCAGATAGCAAAAACAATTTCACGAAGATGATACAGTGAGTTTAACGACCAACTATACGGCATGATCTCCCTCTCCGGTCGTATAGCTCCGCCCGTATTGTTGGAAAAAAACCTCTAAAACTTTAGAAAAATACGAGGAACTCAAAGGAAGAATTTTTAAGAGTAAGAATTGTGAAAATAAATAACTTATTTGGGTAAGAACACTTACCTTGCACTTACCATTGTTTATTCGGGTATGGAAAATTCTTCCCATAACAAAGACTTCTTCTCTTTTGGAGGAATTGACCTTAGTTCGTTGAATAATTCCCGTAAACGAAAATCACCAGGACTAAAGTTCCTCTCAATAAGATTGGTGTCTTGCGGAGGAAACATGGACACTGCATCTAGCATCTTTATTTCTTGCCTCTCAAAATCTGCAGCCCAAATTCTTGAAGTGAAAGAATCCAATGGATCAGCCTTGTCTTATGGTCTTTCCTTTCAAAGAGTTCTTTTAAGCCATCATGATCCCTATGAACTCTTTCCATTGCATCAACTATATAGGAACGAAATTTATCACAAGATAAAAATACAGCAAAAAGTTCCTTTTCTTCCTTAGGGTAGTTCTTTTGAGCACCATTGAGAGTTCTACTAGCATGATGTATAATATTAAATATACGACCAATATGTTGTCCTAGAGTTACTCCTACAACATCATCACTAGCTTCGCATATTAAATCAAAGGATGTATCTAGATAGGTGGTTTAATAATAGGAGCACGAGATAAAGCATTTTTGATTTTATCAAAGGCTTCAAGACACTTATTATCAAAATTAAATCTCATTCCCTTTTGAAAAAGGTTTGTCAAAGGTTTGGATATTCCAGAGAAATTTCTAATGAACCTTCTATAAAAAGCCACATGACCAAGAAAACTTATTATACCTTTAATATCCCTAGGTGGTGGCATTCTCTGTATTGCTTCAACCTTAGCTCTATCAACTTCAATTCCCTTACATGATACCTGGTGTCCAAGGACTATACCTTCTTTGACCATAAAATGGCACTTCTCCCAGTTTAGAAGGAGATTAGTTTCTTCACAATGTTGCAAAACTCTTTTTAGATTATCTAAACAACTAGTAAACGAAGTTCCATAGACGAAAAAGTCATCCATAAATACTTCCATTATAAGTTCTATAAAATCAGCAAAAATAACAGTCATGCATCTTTGAAAAGTAGCTGGAGCATTACATAAACCAAAGGGCATATGTCGGTAAGCATGTAAACTATAAGGACTTATGAAAGTTTTTTTAAGTTGGTCATCCGGATGAACAACTATTTGAGAGAAACCAGAGTATCCGTCCAAGTAACAAAAGTGAGTATAGTTTGCTAACCTTTCTAAACTTTGATCTATGAACGGTAACGGATAGTGATCTTTCCTAGTTTCTTTGTTTAATTTACTGAAGTCTATGCACATCCTATGCGCAAAAATAGTTCTAGTAGGTATCAATTCATTGTATTCATTAGGAACAACAGTAAAACCGCCCTTTTTAGGAACACAGTGAACATGACTTACCCATTCACTTTCTTTAACAGGATAGATTATACCTGCGTCCAATAGGTGTACAATTTCTTTTTTTACCACTTCTTTCATTTCAGGCTTCAGTCTTTATTGAATTATGCAACTGGTTTAGCACCTTCTTCCACGAATATTCGATAGACGGCTATCATGGGACTAATGCCCTTCAAGTCATCCATTGAGTACACAAAGGCCTGACGATGCTCCTTAAGTATCCTCATGAGTTCTTCTTCTTATTCTCCGGAAAGTTTAGCACTAATAATAACATGGAATTTATTGGTATCATCTAAAAACCTGTATTTAAGATTTTCTGGTAGAGTCTTCAACTCTGGGGGGGGGGGGTGGTAATTCCTTGTCCCCTCTCTTTTTTGGCTCTTCAAAAGCCTAATCAGTTGGAGGTCCCAAAACGGGAAGTGAATCGAATTCATTTTCTAGTTCTCTCAGGGACTTGTCCTCCATAACTATTTCTTCATAATTTGGATCTTCATCTATTTCTTATTCTCGATTACCTAAGAAAAGATCCGCCATTTCCTCAATAGGTCTCTCTTCTTCTTGTATTTGTGGAGGTATATATTTAAATTTGGAGAAATGGAATTTGTTTTTCGTTCCCCCAAGCTTAAGAGACACAATCTCCTTCTTGAAGTTAACATAGGCACCTATATCACCCAAAAAGTTCCTTCCAAATATAATTGGGAAAAGAGTGTCAGCTGGCATATCGACAACTACAAAATCAATAGGAAAATCTTTGTTGCCAATTGGGATAGTTGCATTGTCAACTACTCCCATTGGAATTCTCAGGTTTTTATTGGCTAACATAATTATTATATCAGTATTTTCAATTGTAGCCGGTTCTATTTCTTCTTTTATTTCTAAGTAAAAATCATAAGATATAACATTAACTTCGGTGCCAAGATCACATAAACCATAATGAGAGGTTTCTTTGAATATCCAGGGAAGAATAGGCTTACCCACATCTTTTACCTTTGTTTTACCTTCAACAAATACGGAAGTCTCTTCATCAAGTTCAAATATGTTACAGTGTGAGTACATAGCCATAATTGCTTCCTTGGTTACCTCTTCATCTTTGGTTTCTTCCAGATGTTCCACGACTTCTAGCAAGCTTTCTTCTTCCCTCTTTTCATGTACTGCTTTGACCTTCTCATATTCAAGAATATGCTTTTGTACAGTGTTAGGGAAAGGCACTTCATATATTGGTTTTATGGAGGCAAGTGTTGCTTCATCTTCTATTTTGTTTTCTGGTTTAGGTGGTGGATCATACTTTACTAGACCCTCCTTTGGAGCTTTAATATGTTCTATAAAAGCTTTAACAACTTGCGACACAAGATCTAAATCTAAATAAAGTTATTTTGATAATTCTTTAACATGGCCCTTTTTATTATAGTCCTGAATACAATCATGCTCTATTTCTACGCCCCCTTCACTTCCTAGACCAAAATTCCATGAAACTCTAAGATCACAAATTCTATTAAGTAAATCCCAAGCTTTAGGTATAGGAAGATTCATAAAGGCTCCTTCTGCGAAAGAGTCTAGTTCAATTTTATTAGGTTCAATTAAACCGCCATAAAAGAAATGTAGTAAATACCATTCAGGAAAATCATGATGAGGACATAGTCGTAGTAAATCTTTAAGTATATTATAAGCTCTTACTAGTCCTTCATTAGCACGATTCTTCCAAGTCATTATAAGACGCCTGATTCCAAAAGATTTTGATAATGGATAACATTTTGATAGAAATTCACAAGCTAGATTATCCCAAGTAGTAGTGGCTTTAGGAGGTAGAGATCTATACCATGAGAGACAACTGTACTTGTCAAATTTTCACTAAAAAGTTTCACCCTTACCTCATCGGCAGTATATCCCGTTAATAGAAAAGTGCCACATATATCCTTAAAACATGCAATATGCTCATATGGATCAAGATCTTCTTCATATCTAGTAAATTACTTCTTATGTAGAATACTAAGTAGTAGAGGATTTATTTCAAACCCCCTTGTCTTCTCATTGGAGTTGTCTCTTTTATAAATATCATAGGGCTTCCCAAAGTGGTTGAGTGGGTTATCACTTGTCATATGCTCAAACTCCATCATGTTGGTGGATTCCTGTAACTCAAAACAAAATTTAGCAAGACAAAAATAAGTAAGCAAAAACTAAAAGACCTACAACGCTTAGCTCCCCGGCAACGGCGCCAGAATATAGCTTGATGACTACAAGACCATAGATTGTTTGTGGCTAGTTTCGAAATAAATATATCGATACCACAAGGAGTTGGAGTCTGAAGTCTAATAACTCTTGAAATAAATATTACGATAGAAATGCTAGATAGAGTTCTAAGTGACAAGATAAAATGCAAGTATTGTGTAAAAAGGTCTTTTTGGGTTTTGGGTATAAGAGCAATAAAGTAAAGTAAAATAACTGAGTACAGAAAGGAAGTATCGCGTATGTAAGAGAGATTGGAATTGCAGTGGGAAAAAGGCGTTGTTAGGGAGTAGCGGATACACCACTAGTATTGTAAAGATCTAAGATAAAGATTATCATAATGCACATTCTTAACTATGTATGTGTGGGAGGAACTCCGTATTTGGACGAATAGGCAGCAATCGCTACTCACATCATCCTCATCACCATAGCAGTCAGAAATCGACATCAATCGAATTATTGTGCTATTAAGGGACGTAATCCTGTAGGACGTATCCCATAGCATGGATAGTGTTCCGTGAGTTTCCTTGGTTTCCCAAGTTGATACATAAGGGGTGCCAATAACTTTATAGTCACTGTAAGTGCTAACACGCCTCCGTCTACCAACAAGTAGTTTCCTTCATCGAGTCCCCACAAGAGGAAAATATTGAGAGGTCGACTTCTCTCAATATCAAGATGTCAAAAATGTAACACATGGTCACAGCGATGAATATCATAATATACTTTATATTATTTAAGTCTCATACTAGGGTTTGTCCATCTCCCCAAGAACTAATGATCTACTAAACATGGAGGCAATCAACATCATGGCAATTGTAATGGAAACAATCATAGATGAATAGTACTTGTATAAATCCACAACGAGTATAGAATTACAACAAGATCTAAACAAGATGTAGATGGGATGGATGGAGATGGTGGTGATGCAACGGTGGATGATGAAGATCAATGCCTTAGCCTCCCAGATTTGCGCAGGGCGAAGATGGATCCCTAGTGGACGAGTTCCCCCTCCAGATGCCTTCTAGAGGTGAGGTTTCTGCGATTTCTGGGTGTTATGTATGTCGTCTCCTCGAACCAATTGCACGGGGTGAAACTATTTGACGAGGCGGAGGCGGCGCCAACTATACGGCCGGAGCTATACGGTTGGAGAATTTGCTCAGCCCGTATAGTTGGTCATTGCGCTCTCTACCTCCCTTGTTTCCTTCTGATTTTCTTCTGGTATTATTAATATTTCTAAATAAGCGATTTACGTTGTTTTTTACTTCTTTTCTCCACAGTACAACTGCTCCAAGAATTGTATGCATTGGATCCATCCTCTATCCTGATCCTGGTGAAAACAGACATAAAATGTGTGTGTGAACGCCGTAAAATACAAAGATCCTACATCTACAATGCAAAATAATAATATCAAACATGATGCAAATATGCACTCATCAGTCTCCTTACACAAAAGTGGTAATGTCGGGTCCTAACGGGGCTCCGGCGTCGTCTTTCCACCCTTAACACCTAGTGGGTAGGCAGTGTCTCACTTTCCCGAAGGGGACCGATCACAACTTGGACCGGCCATTGGGTCATTGTGTTGTGAGGAGACGATGGTATCATCGTAGTACTTCGGCCAGTCCCTCACTATGGAGCCATGGACTCTGGCGAGGGCTAGTCTTGGTGTTCGCGTGCCTTCGCTGCCTCCATCCTGGCCTCCAGAGGGTAGCACTTCTCACACTCCTTGTGAGAGTATTTTACATGGGTCTGGCAACCTAACGAGATGGGGTACCCCTAGTACTAGTAGTCCGGCATCCACCCCTAGAGTAATGGGAAAGCAGAGCGCCTCAATGCAGGCTCAAAATCTAGACCTTCAATCAACTCAAAACCAGCGGACGAAACTGGATCAAGCTGATCACGGCCATCCTCTAGTCGATACAGAACACCCGGAGCAGGGCCACAAGAGAGTCACCTTTCTCCCTACTCTATGGAACCAAGGTTGTGGTACCCACTGAATTGCAACACAGATTCCCCTGGGTGCGAGATTGCGGAGAGGCCATCTAGGGGAATGAAGAATCGATGACATCAACTTTCTCGAGGAGGTTCGGAACCTAGCTGATATGTGTGCGGCTCACTACCACCATAACATACCCTGCTACCATGGCCGCCGGGTCTGGTGGCGAACCATCGAAGAAGGCGACTTGGTCCTTCGTCGAGCACATCCCGTGAAGGGCAGCAACAAGTTGCAATCAAAGTGGGAGGGCCCTTATCGGGTGGTACAAGTCTCTAGGCCCAGAGAGGTCCACCCGGAGACCAAAGATGGTATCCCCATGGATAACTCATGGAATATCGAGCACTTGCACAAGTACAATCTCCACAAATTCTACCTGTAAGGTGCTCTAGATAAGGCTGTGCACTGCTGAGTTAGTTGTGCAGCGCGTGAGTCCAAGAGGGATAACCCTGATTGTCTCGCCTACTGTCCTGATGGATGCGCCATCAGAGAAATCGGCATAGCCAGGCTTGCCTGTGGTTGGTCTCCAATGGTAGTCGAGCTACCAAAGGAGAAAAAACGCTCAGGACCTGCCCCCGAGCACTCAAAAGCCTTGTGCATTGGCTCGGTCCCATGGCACAAGCAGTGTATCCAGGACTTCCCCTGTTGATGAATAAAAATGAAGTGATTTTCCGTGCACTCATTTTTCTTGATCATTCACCTAGGGCCTTTCTGCTAATGGAGAGTTTCATTAAGATGCACAGATGGCCCAGGGATAGCTCCCTTAGTCACCATAACAAGTCCACCAGTGAAAGAAAGAAGGAAGAAGGCATGTTAGCACAACCCCGTGGACACCATATAAGTGCTTTCTTTTATTCGGAAACAGAAGTACAAAGCTATGGCGAAGATAAGTGAGTCACTTTTATGAGTTTTACATGCCACTCGCTTTAATAGTCTACGCAGGTCCAGCCATCTCGCTCTCTGGGAGGTATTGGGCGAGCCATGGGGACAAGGTCCTTCGTGGGATTAGAGCCCTTCTTTTTGGAAGAACTCGACACGGTGTTGGTTGCTTCTGAACACCTTGACAGATAAAACCTCCGCTCCGTCAAAAGTGAAGCTAAGTTTGTATCACCTTTGGAGACAGTGAATCTCAAAGAAGCGGGTTTAACCCCTCCCAAGGCACATGCTTCCTCCATCATCGATGAAGACCTGAGCCTACCAGATGGTGTTGCAGCAGCTAGTAGGATGGCCACCGAAGGACCATGTAAACATTTCGGAGAGGTGCGTCATCCTTGCATTCTCGCGGTGCACCCTCACGTAAAACTCAAAGGTGCAGTCACGATTCCTAAGGTGCCACTATTGCGGGAGAACGCTCCAACTCCAGGCGGCGGTTGCGCCCGTAGCCACCTCCTCGCCTCCCTCGGCCACGACCCGCCTCGTTGCTGCCAAGTGGGAGCTAGCCCTCTAGCACTAGAAAAAGCAACCAACCCTAGGCCTGCTCGCGATCAGCGAGTGGGAAGGTAGCCGTAGCTCTATGATGGCTGTGAAATATAGCCGTCTACGTCCATATTTAACCTAGATATTATTCATATTTTTGATGAAATATCTCTCTAAACCCTGCCACTAATGCCTAATGATCAAAGGGGTATGCAATCCTTTCTTTCTATTTTTCCCTGTGCAGATATTGACGTTTGATGATGGGAATCACAACATTAAAGTCAAAGATACGAGATTTCCAACAACTCGAAGGAACTAGGGGTCGTGAAGTGGAGACAAACACTTTAATGACCAACTATACGACGGGAATAAAATTCCGGCCATATAGTTCCGGTCGTATAGTTGCCGACAACACCGCTAGGTCAAACAGAACAACTTTCGTGAAGGGACCCCTATATAAAGAGGCTTCGAGCGACGAGAAAAACCTCTCCATCAACCACGCCAAGATTCGCCATCCGCCCCCAAAACTCCATCCACACACCAAAGAGCTACCAGAGGAATAGACCTAGATTTGATCTCCAAACTCTTCTCCACCACCAAAGCCATATTCCACCACTTGTAATAGTAGATCTCATCTTCGATTGGCGACATTGTAAGACTATTTGCTATCAATCTCATGATTTCCATTGGAATGTTTATGATCATTGATTTCATCTCTATGTGTGAGTAATTCTCCTTGGGCTAAGGGCTTCGGCCTAGCCATGTAGCTTTTGTGCATGCTATTTATCATAGATGGGATCATGTAGTAGTTTGTATGACATGATGATTATTGTATCCTCTATTTCCTCAATCCAAGGACTTGTCAGGTACCCAAGACCCCGAGGATTAAGCCAGATATAGGGAGTATGAGTAATGACTAATCTGCAGGTTGGGAACCCTAGAGACAGAAGGGGTAGTATGGCTGTATGTGAGGGATTTACTTGGGATTACCGGTGACATCACTATGCATATCATTAGTTCGCTTTCTTATATGTATGAGACTAGTAGGTTATTGCTATAAGCGGTTGTAGAGGAAATATAAATTATGGATGCATTGCCCACATATAATTATCTTGCTCTAACAATTACATGCATATTTTATTATTATCTTTTATTCCCATCAGATGTTTTGCATAGCTACAGGTGAAACCGAAAGCCCTAGGCCCTCTCTCTCCATCATCGACAACAACAAAAGATAGCAAAATCTTTGTCCGGTAAAACACAAAAAGAATTCTAAAACTCTCGAATTTCCGTTAAAGTAACTTCACTACGCTTTCTGCTTCCCGAGGATTCGATAACCTAGGTCTACTAGGGAAAAAGAGCTATACTACATCCGTAATCCAGATCAAAGGTATCAACCCTTTTTCTGGTATCGTTGCCGGGGAAGCAATACCTACCCTGGTGAGGTTAGTAGGAACCTTGCTAGTTCTATTTCTTGTTTTTAATTTTGTTAGTTTGCTTTTAGTCTTTATTTGAAAATCAAAAAATTAGTTAGTCTTTAATTTCTTGTTTTTACTATCATAACTGTTTGTTTAAGAAAACCCAAAAACATAGGAAATATGGCTGAAAAGAAGCTTGGGGAGTTTGCAACTCCCCACAATGATTATTTGCATACTCCTATTACTCAGCCAACAATTACTGCTACTCCTATTACTCAGCCAACAATTACTGTTGATGATTATGAAATTAAGCCCCATTATTTAAGTTTGGTTCAACAGAATCAATTTGAGGCTCTGTTGTTGAGGATGCAGGTATACACTTGAATACTTTCATTGGAATATGTGATATGATGCGCATAAAAGATGTTGTCCCTGATGTGGTTAAATTGCTCTTATTTACTTTCTCTCTTAGATGAAGAGCAAAACAATGGTTGTTATCTTTGCCTAGAAACACTATTACATCATGGGTGGAGTGTACTTCTTTACTTATGACTAAATTTTGCCCACCTGCAAAGACTATGCAACTAAGATCTAATATTACTGGTTTTAGACAAGAAGAGCGTGAGCCACTAGCGCTTGCATGGGAGAGGATGAAAGAATGCATGAGAAACTATCCCAGTCATGGGATGGAAGATTGGTTATTTCTCCATTTATTTTATAATACTCTTAATCATGTGTCTAAGTCTATGCTTGATACTGAAGCTGGAGGAACATTTATGGGCAAACATATTACCGAAGCAAAGAAGCTGCTAGATAATATGCAAGACAACCATGTACAGTGGCATGTGGATAGATCAAACACAAAGAAGGTGAACTCCGTCTCACCACAAGAAAATGAAGAACTCAATGCTAAGATGGATGAGCTCATATTAGCCGTAAAAGGTAAGGAAAACCAGGTAAGAGCTATCCTAGAAAAAAATATTGAAGAAATAGACTTCATAGCTCGTAATGATTATAACCTTGCTTGGAAGAAGAATTATAATCCTAATTTTCAAAAACATTATTCTATTCCTACAGGTATCTCTAATAATAATATGGGAACAAGTAATGGTAGTCTCTAAGAAACACTTAAGTCCTTTATAGACTCACAAAATGAGCAAAACAATATCCTTGTTAAAATAACGGAGAACCATGATGCTAGGCTTGGTAAATTATCTAACCCAGCTGTAAGTTTAAGGAATGATTTGCAGGCCCTCCAAGAAAGAACAAGGATTGTTGAGGCATAGCTAGGTAAGATAACCGAGAGTCAAACTCTCATTCTAGCTAAATTTGAAGGTAAAGCTGAGCCTAATCCTGTTGAAGACCTCAAGATGATAAGAATCCAAAGGGAGGAGCTTGAAGGACTTGATTACGGTAATGCTCCTTCACCAAATTACATAGTTGAAGATCTTGTAAAAAGGATCAATATCAAGATTCTGGTAAGTGAAGGAAATGAGGAAGCTATGTATCAACACTTCGTTAATCAGGTAGCAATAAAGGTACGTGAGCTTGAGGAAGAATATAAGAAAATTGCTGAAAAATTACCTTTAAAGCTTGATGATATATTTGAGCCTACTATTAAGATTAAAATTGGAACCAATGAGATAGTTGCACTTTTTGATCTGGGTGCAAGCGTTTCAACAATTCCAAAAAGTCTTTTTAATAAGTTAAATCTTGGATCCTTTGAAATCACCGAGTTAAAACTACATCTTGCAGATTCTATCTACAAACAAGCTATAGGGATTAAAGAAAATACTTTAGTATACATTAAAGGTTGTCCTGGCCTTATTGATTTTGTTATTTTTGACATGCCTGAAGATGCTACTACTCCTATTATATTAGGCCATCCATTCTTAAGAACTATTAAGGCTTTGATAATCTATATGAAGGGATTGTGAAGCTTCAATTACCTTCGCGGGATCCTTTTTTTGTTCATTTTCCCAGTAAGAAGAAAGCCAAGCATGATGAAAAAGAAGCCATCACTTTGACGGCCAACTTTTTTGGAGTGAGTGTTCCACTCATCTGGCCTAAGTGAGCAACATCAAGGTCAAGCTATTAACCATAAAAGAGCGATGCATGGGAGGCAAACCATGTGAAATAAAGGTTTGAGTAAAGTTTTTAAGTTTAGTTTAAGTTTTATGTTTAATAAAGAGTCCTAGAAAGCTCTAGTTGAGGAGAAGAAGTTCGGCAGTACTAAAAATCCTGCTTTATACATGCTGATGTCGGTCGACAATTTTTACTGTCATTTTTCTATCAAAAACAATGTGTTTCACTAAGTCTCAGGATAAGAAATAATTATCGAAGAAACATAATTTTTTTGATGACTACTGAAGGTTTAACGACCAACTATATGGCGAGAATAAAAATTCCGGCCGTATAGTTCTGGTCGTATAGATATCTTTGCCATCGACAATTTTTTCTTTTCCAGGTACTGAAGGTTTAACGACCAGCTATATGGTGGGAATAAAATTTCCGACCGTATAGGTATCAATTCCTTCATAAAATTTCTTTTCTAGGTACAGAAAGTTTGACAACCAACTATACGGTGGGGATGAAAAATCTCGGCCGTATAGTTCTGACCGTATAGCTGCGCCGCCAGGTGGAAACCCTAACTTTTTGACAGCAGACCAACTATAAGGCGGGAAAAAATTGTTCTGACCATATAGGTTGGCCGTATAGTTGCGTCTGACCACAAAAAGGCCACGGGAAGGTACCCCCAACACCAAAACTTCAATCTTTTTTGTCTCTTCTACTTCCAAACTCTCTCAAAACCTCAAGAGATCTTCATCTCTACTTAATTTTGTTCGATTTTCTTGCACACAAGTGATCTACGGTATGTTTCTCCTCCAATCCTCCAATTAATTTTTGCAAATTTATCTTCGATATATATTCATTATCAATCTAGGGTGAGACCTACTATGAACTAATTGCCATGTGTCTCTTGCCTAGATTATTATTTTGAGGGGACTTTTTAGTGTGCGATGATGAGGAATATGTTATGCTTATTATTGTTGGATCAAAAAGTTTTATTTTTGTATTTTCTTATTATTTTAGATGATGAACACAACAAGCCAAACTCGTGCTCGTGCCGCTGCTAGTGCTTCTCGGGCTGCCGCTCAGGAACGCATGGGGATACGGTTCAGGGATGAGCTCCAACGTGATCGCTTCAACAGGATCAAGAACCGAGAAGTGAAGACAACCAAGTGGGCTTGCCCCATTATATTGAATCAACTCGTTCTTTGCAAGCGCCGTTAAAGCATGGAATGGAGAGGACATGATTTATTTTCGACTTATGAACAACAATTATACTTTATCACTAGATGAATGGTGCACATGTTTTAATTTTCCAAACAATAATGATAATGACTTGCGCGTATCCTTCACTGGCTTAGATCCTTCCCCGAAACAATACTATAATGGAATGAGTTTCACTTCTAGAGTAAGTAAGGGGAAGAATATTCAACTTCCTACAATTCGTTATTTGTTCTATGTTATTGCTAACACCTTGCAGGCACAAAATGAGTTCATGAGACTCAATGAGGCGGACATCTTAGTCCTGGCAAAGGCTGCTTTCAACAACATCAACTTTTCACTCAACTTGGGCACAATTCATGTGCGCTACTTGGAGTACCAATCCTCCCAAAGCCAAGGACCAGTCACAGGTGGAGGCATCATCACCGTGCTTGCCATTGCCCTAGGCGCCGTCCTAGGTGAGTTGCAACCAGTGCTAGGTAAGCGACGTGTTGGTTTCTCTACTTTAAAATCTTGTGGAATGCTCACTAGGAGAGGTGGTATTTATTACTTGCCTATTGCTGGAGCTGGGCGTCTCTACCCAGCTCCTTTGCCTAATGGTATTTTCTCTATCGAGGAAGGATGTTTGCTATATGACTTGCAGGTTGAGCAACACCAACTCGTGGAGGAGATTCTGGATGAGGATGAGGACCAAGAAGAGGAGCACTCACCAACCCAGTTTGCTACATACCAAGACTTCCAAGAACTTGGAGGAACTGTGGAGAGAATGCAAAACCTCTCCTTGAACCTCCAAGAAACAACTAGTAATCTATCAACTCAATTTGTGAACTAGAGTTACGACTTTTCCTGCCACCACAATGATTTGAAGGGCTTGCAAAAGCCCAAGCTTGGGGAAGTTTCCTCATTATCTTTATTTGGTGTTCATTTGTTTTTATTTATTTCGAGGTTATGTTTTTAATTCGAGTTTATAAGCACTTGTGTTGGTTTCCCCAACACTTTATCTTTAGTTATTTCTATTTTCTTTCGAGATTTTCTAGCCGAGCTTTGCCGCTAATATTATATTCTTAATTCCTTCTCTTAAAAACAACAAAAAGATTTTTCCATTTATCTTTATTTTCCCTCTTCCTTCTGTTCCCAAGAGTGATCGATTTCAAGTTCCCAAGAAGCAAATCAAAAGGGAAGAGAGATGTGGAACCAATCATGAGAGGTATGTCTTAATACTCCCCACTTTTGAAATTTGAGAAACCCATGCTAGTTAGTAGTAAATGATAAGATGATATATTGGTGGAGAGAGTCTTTACATTGTAGTAAAATTTTGTTTGCATGGGTCTTTAGTTGGGTACGTTTTGTTCCAGCTCTTGTAGTTAACCAAGTCTTGCCTAAAATTTTCTAAACAATTGTAATAAGAAAAAGTTTCACAATTGAAGGCTTGGGTGTTGTAGTGTTTAGTCTTGAAGGCTTATTTCTAGAGACACTAAACACCACAGAAAATGATTTTTGACTTGATAGATCTCTTTAAAAGATTTGTTCAATTGAATTAATGTTTAGCGGTTTTTGTGAGCATGCCAATGTTCGACTTGTGAATCATAAGAATGATATAGCTTTATACGTGTTAAACTTCATGGGATGCCAACAACTCCGCTAGCCTACGAACGATCTTCATGGAGGAAACTCATAGATTTCGGATATGAGTTGATTAAACATATGTAGCAGTAATGCTATAATGGCTAAGATTCTTGGCAATCTCGGGTTGCTGTGTTCATGATGGAATCACTCCTCTGGCTGATATGAGTAATCATTATGCAAAAGGAACAAAAACCTTGGTGATTCCACGAGTGTCCATCATAGCCCGGTAAACTAATTAAAATCTTTGGCATCCTCTCAAATTACTTAAGAACTGAAATTCTTGAAGGACAATGAATAGAAAAGTAGTGCTTGAAAAGTCTTGATTTATTGATGTGGGAGAATTGAGATACTCTAGTGTATATGTTTTTCATGACAACTCTCACACTCTCAATTTTACATGATTATACTTTATTGTTCGAAGGCAAGCCTATGAGTTGATTACATAACATGGAATAAGGTTTACTCATTTGAATCATACATGTTAACAATAATTTTGCTACGCTATAAGGATGCATAAAAAACCGTATGATATGCTTGCCATTACTCTATCTATGCTGAAGTTTTTCAGATTTATAAAGTGGAGGAAACATGATACTACCAATCATGAGTAAGATCATCATCTCGTTATTTCAGTTTAAATGCTGAGTTCCTTTTTTATTTTGATTTTCTTACTCGAGGATGATCAAGTTTAAGCTTGATGGCTGTGAAATATAGCCATCTATGTCCACATTTAAATTGGACATTATTCATATTTTTGATGAAATATCTCTCTAAACCCTGCCACTAATGCCTAATGATCAAAGGGGTATGCAATCCTTTATTTGTAGTTTTCCCTTCACAGATATTAACGTTTGATGATGGGAATCACAACATTGAAGACAAAGATATGAGATTTTCAACAACCCAAAGAAACCAGGGGTCGTGAAGTGGAGATAGACGCTTTAACGACCAACTATATGGTGGGAATAAAATTCTGATCGTATAGTTGCCATCGACACTACTAGGTCAAACAGAACAACTTTCATGAAGGGACCCCTATATAAAGAGGCTTCGAGCGACGAGAAAAGCCTTGCCATCAGCCATGCCAAGATTCGCCAGCCGGCCCCAGAACTCCATCCACAACACCGAAGAGCCACCGAAGGAATAGACCTAGATCTAATCTCCAAACTCTTCTCCACCACCATAGCCATATTCCACCACTTGTAATAGTAGATCTCATCTTCGATTGGCGACATTGTAAGACTATTTTCTATCATCTCATGGTTTCCATTGCATTGTTTATGATCGTTGATTTCATCTCTATGTGTGAGTAATTCTCCTTGGGCTAAGGGCTTCGGCCTAGCCATGTTGCTTTTGGGCATGCTATTTATCATAGATGGGATCATGTATTAGTTTGTATCACATGATGATTATTGTATCCTCTCTTGCCTCAATCCAAGGACTTGTCAGGTACTCAAGACCCCGAGGATTGAGCCAGGTATAGGGAGTATGAGTAATGACTAATCTGCAGGTTGGGAACCCCAGTGACAGAAGGGGTAATACGGCTATATGTGAGGGATTTACTTGGGATTAACGGTGACATCACTATGCATATCATTAGTTCTCTTTCTTCTATGGATGCGACTAGTAGGTTATTGTTATAAGCGGTTGTAGAGGCAATATCAATTATGGATGCACTGCCCACATATAATTATCTTGCTCTAACAATTACATGCATACTTTATTATTATCTTTTATTCCCATCAAATGTTTTGCACAGCTACAGGTGAAACCGAAAGCCCTAGGCCCTCTCTCTCTCCATCATCGACAACAACAAAAGACAACAAACTCTTTGTCTGGTAAAACACAAAAAGAATTCTAAAACTCCCGAAGGTCCATTAAAGTAACTTCTCTATGCTTTCTGCTTCCTGAGGATTCGATAACCTAGGTATACTACGGAAAAAGAGCTATACTACATCCGTAATCCAGATGGAAGGTATCACTCTACAAGAAAGGAATATGAAGAAAGAAAGAGGGATCTAGGGTGGCAATGGCACCCCTTTAGGCCATTTAAATATGCTAAAGGAAACTATCGAGCCGAGGCCTTGGAGACCTCATGAACTGCCCAGGGTAGCTTTTGAGATCTCCTAGGTAGCGGACCTATCCCATCCGCTCTACACTTGAATCACCATCACGCGTTCCTAGGCAGAGTCCTAGGAGGCCACACGAGCCTGACATAGGAGAAACTATAGTCCATCACCCCTTTGGGCGAGGCACCACCATTTGCCGGGCACCACACGAGCAGCACCTCGCCCAAGGGCTACTATCGGTCCCGCGGGGTTCAGGGGTTCGTGGTTTGATGGGCTCCGGACCTAGTGCCCCGTGGGGACGTGGTGCGATGAGCTCGAAGCACCCGCCCGAGAAGAACACCCAGGTATAGGTCTTGGGGACAGGGAGCCAAGGGCTGCCCAGAGAAGGAAGAAGGATAGGTCACCAACAATGCCTGACCTAGGGGACATCCTGCCCTCTAGCCATGCTTCGTCCGGCCCACCCTAGGAATTAACAACATGACCAAGTCACATCGTGCTCATTGGTAGAACCAGTGCGCCATGTTTCAACCATGCAAGACATGCGACTCATGGGGTCCTGATCGGGATTGCCTCTAGGGTCCAAGTTGGGTTCCCAAGAATCATGCGCCCGGAGAGCCAACCTTCGACAAGATTTAGAATGATAGACAGGCGATAGTGCCAGTCTGGTCAGTGCAGGTGGCAACAAACATGTGGTATGGTGGCCTGACCGCATGGCCACGTTGAGAGCATGAATTCTGTACCACACGCCATGTCATGTCCGACGCTTGTGGTGTCCCCTTGCCCTTATAAAAGGAGGCCCAGTTCAGTCGAGCAAAGGGAAAGGATTCTCTAGCTAGAGCCTTCCTAGGGAAGGAACCATTGTAGCTATGATTGTCCACTAGATGATTGATAGTTGTAGGATGTAGGGATCCTCACATCGCGAACCTGAACCTGGGTAAAAAAAATCGTGACTGTGTGTGTTAGTCTAGCTCGCTGGATGTTGCTCCCTTGGCCAAACTAACAAAGGGGATTACCCATCCCCGGTGTCAACAATCAAGACACGACTGTAAATTTGAATCTAGAACTATAGAGGGTATCTTTGTTGGTTATGCGGATAACTCTCATGCCTATGCTACTACAATAAATCCAATGTATGTATTTAAGTATCTTGTGACATGGAGTTTTTGGAGAATAATGGCTCCTAAGAGGGGCAAGTTGTTCCACATGATGGTGATTCTTCACAAGTCATCAAGTTGATGGTAATAGGGCATATCTTTCCCATTGAGTCTCATGATCACACTCAAGAAGATGATGAGGAAAAATCAAGCTCAACTTAAGAGGATCCTAGCTATACTCAAATTGAACCATCATGTGCACCACAAGATGAACCACTCACTCAAAAGGAGCTACATACCGAAGAACCAGAACCAAGCCCTCAACCCCCCTGGGAAAGACCAAGGAGAAGAACAAGAACATCCATCTCAATGTTAAGCTCAAGATGTTGTCAATGATCAAGGACCACCAAAAGATGAATGTGTTGATCATGAAGGAACAATCTGTAAGATCAAGGCAGCCTCCATTAGAAGTGGGATTCAAGTCAACAATATCCTTGGAAGCATATCAAGAGGAATCGAGACTTGCAATAAGAGAAAGGATCTTGCAACCTTTTGTGGACATCGTGCCTTTGTGTCCAACTTTGAACGACTCAAGGTACATGAAGCTTTGGAGGATCCGGATCGAGTCATTTCCTTGCAAGAAGAAATCGAGTACTTGATAACCCCCAAGAGTAGGGGATCATCGTAGACCTCTCAATGTGGAAGTAGGGTAATGATCCGCTGGATCAAGAAGGAAAAGATGTTTACTCTTTCCAACTAGAGTGTCACAAGTTCTAGTTGTTTATGCACTGAACAAGTTAAAGGAACAAGGAGGTTGATTTAATGTAATAAATTAAAGTGCAAAAAAATAGTAATGTAAAAGTGTTCCAATCCTCTATATAAAATCCTATCTCTCCATCTATGGTGGTGATCATGTTATAGATAATAAACTTACATGCAATTGTCATGTTTTAATGGTAACTTTTATGGTGGCTACATGTCCTAAAACACATAGTTGAAAGAAGTACCATATGTGTTGTTGTGTCACCCTCGCAATGCCAGCGTGTGGTTATTGTCACTCCACCACGTCATACTTCTCCCTTTTTATCCCTAGATAAAGGATGTTTGGCTGCATTGCTATCACTCAACACATATGCCATATGTCACTCGGCCACCCCTTACCTACATACATTATACTCCTTAATGGTAAACACTATAAGCACTAGTGCAGTGATTTATTTGTTGTGTGCATTACCACATCTCTCCCATCTACCTACACTTGGCGTTATCAAGTACATCACGACATGGGTAAACAAGGAATTATGAATAGAAAACATTACATGTATCACAGAAGTATCTCCAGAATATGAGAAATCATAAAATCCCAACACAATGGTAGATTCATAAAAATTACCATCTCATACAACAATATCCTCCATAGGAATTACATAGATAGATCCATAATCATGTAAGGAAAATAATATGAACTTCAACAATGATCGTACATAGAGAGATTGGATCAAGTTACCACCACAAACCCATAGTATAGGAGGTGGACTACTCCCCTCTCATGGTGGAGAGTGATGAGGAGGCATTGGTGAATAAGGAGAAGCCACCGGAGGCGATTCTAGTAGCGGTTCCCCTCCAATCTTTTTTTGGTGGTGGCCTGCAGACTTTGTGTTTCGTGGTTTTTTATCTCTGCTTCCGTATGTTCTTGATCATGTTGGGGACCCTTCTTATGTAAGGTTTTAGGTCAAGACAAAGAGAATGGATGTGGAATCGATGGCATCCAACCAATGAGGTGGGAAATGGGGTAGGTGTTGTGGCCTGCATAGTACCCCGTGCCAATGGGCCTATTTCCCATCCCATTAAGCTCCTGGAGACCTCCTTTGGCCTGGTAGATACTCCTAATTTTTTTGAAGCGTGCTCTCTAACATTTCCCTTTTTAGAGTCCCGTAGATCCTATAAAGTCAAAAATACTAATAGGAGGTGTTTTCTACCAGACAGAGTTAGACCAGAGGAAAGTGGATAGTTTAGAAAATCCCCAAAATCAATAAGAACACGAGTAATAACTACTAGTATGACACAAATATGTTGGGATATGTGACAATAGACTATAAAGTTAATGTATGCATTTTACATGCATCAACATCCCCAAGCTTAACCTATGCTCATCCTCGAGCATGAAGGTGATAAAACTAAACATGGACTTTGGAGTTTGTTATTATTTTGATCAATATAAGTCATTCTCATTGCTACACAAATTTAAATGATTCATTATTTATGGAATAGTAACAATCAAATGATATATAAAGTGGTATCTATTACTCACTACATCTATGCTTAACAATATGTTAGTTTGTATAAAACAAATGAAGATACCATGGAAAATTAAGCATGGAATGTGCAAGTGAATGTGCATTGTGTATTGTCCTACTTTGGTATTTAGAATACCTATCATATATGTGGACACTTGAAAAAGAAGATACTAAGCAGGGATTAACAAGGAAAGTAATATTTAGCTTCTGAACACTACCCTTTAAGTTTATGTTTGAAATATATCATCATTAGTGTTTGGTTCCATTGCCCCCCATATCTCTGATTCTTTTGGCATTGTTTTTGAACTCTTTTCTTCTTCTTTCCACTTAGCACCTATCATGAATATATTTGATACATCAGTATCCTACTAATAGTTTAATCAACTTTACCTGCATACTCACTCTCTCACTCTTCAAACATACAGAAGGGTGTTGGCCCTTCTCTTAGCGTCACCACCATTGCTAGGAGGGTTTATGCCCTCTTCTTATATTTGTATACATATTTTATTGGGATTTCTATTTTTGAGCCCTTGGTTCCTTAGTTGTACTCACTTTTTCCCAGACGCTAAACTTTTCCTCACTTTTTCCCAAGTGCTTGTCTCAAACTATCACAAAGAGCTCGAACAACAATTGCCATTAGGTCAATGCATTGACCGTTATGCTGACATGTGGGGCCGCGCTATGTGGGGCTGCATAGGGTCGGTGAGAGAGCATTTAATGATCTATAGTGTTTTGTGTGTGAGATAACAATGCTAAGGATATATTAATTGTGTGTTGAGTGTTGTAGATACCGAAGGTTTATCTTATGTCAGCAACATCACACCAAATGTTCAGAAAGAGCCCCTGCTCAAAGGCAGCAGAATCAAGGTTGCCACGGATTATCCACCCCTTTCCAGGGCTGGATAATCTGCCCCTGGCAAATTCGACTAAGGACCCAACTGTTATATGTAGATCCAAATTCTACAAAGTAATGGCCAACTTCTGACGGAGCGGAGCGAGGCCCATCGTCAAAGGCTTGGGCTGATGTAGTACGGATCATTGAGGACCTAGTTTACCACCACTATATAAACCTCTTGCAAGCCACCGGCTGGGATAAGTTGCATCTGTGAAAATCCCCAGCGTTGTGTAAACACTCCCCGTTATAATGAAGTTTTGCTGGCTGGCCCCCGTGGTTTTTTCCTCTCTTTGTTGGAGAGGTTTTTCCATGTTAAATTTGTGTCCCCATTGCCATGATTTTCTTTTTCATTATTTACTTGTCGCAAAGATAACAATTGGTATCAGAGCCCTATGTTCTAATCTAGGGTTTGCGACATGTCATCATTGAAGTTTGATCTACCACAGCTGGACTACACCACAAGATTCTTCTTGTGGCAGGTGAAGATGCGGGCGATTCTCGCCCAAACTTCAGATCTGGATGAAGTGCTGGAAGGATTTGGGAAAAAGGATGCGAAGAGCTGGTCCGACGAAGAGAAGCGGAAGGACCATAAGGCTTTGTCTTTGATTCAACTTCATCTGTCCAATAATATTTTGCAGGAATTGTTGGCAGAGAAATCGGCTGCTGATCTTTGGCTAAAACTAGAATCGATCTGCACTTCAAAGGATCTAACCAGTAACATGCATGTGAAGATGAAGTTGTTCTCTCATAGACTGGAAGAAGGTGGATTGGTAATGAATCACTTATCTATTTTCAGAGAGATCATTTCTGATTTGCAATGAGGATCTAGCTCTATTACTCTTATGCTCGCTGCCTAGTTCTTATACACACTTCTGTGATACAATATTGTTGAGATGTGATGAACTAACCTTTGATGAAGTACAAGAGGCCCCGAAATAGAGGGAAAAGATGAAAACTATGGTGCAGGCAGATGGGGTGTCATCAAAGGCTGAAGCTTTGCAGGTTCGTGGAAGGACCAAGCAGAGATTTAACAAGTATGACAACCGAGATAAGAGCAAAGACGACAGAGGTCGTTCAAAGTCTAAGGGAAAGGACAAGTTCTGCAGGTATTGTAAGAAATCTAATCATTTTATAGATGATTGTTGGAAGCTGCAGAATAAGGAGAAAAGGAACGGAACTTATCAACCAAAAGATAAGGATCAAGGTACGAGTAAGGTTGTTGTTGTTTCTGGTGATAGTTCTGATGGTGAATGTTTAGCCGTTTTTGCTGCTTGTGCTTCTCGTGATGATGAATGGATACTTGATACATCATGCTTGTTTCATATTTGTTGTAACAAAGATTGGTTCAGTTCATATGAGTCTGTGCAGACTGAAGATTTTGTATGTGTGGGGAATGACAACCCATGACATATTGTCGAAGTTGGATCTGTTAAGACCAGGACACATGATGACGTGACGCATACGTTGACTAAGGTGAACCACATACCAAGCATGACCAGAAATGTGATCTCCTTGAGTACCATGGACGTTGATGGATACAAGTACGCCGGTGGGCATAGATTGTTAAAGGTATCAAAAGGGTCTCTTATTCACATGATAGGTGATATGAATTCTGCTAAGTTATATGTTCTTAGAAGTAGCACTTTGCCTGGTATTGCTGCTGCTGTTATTTCTAATGATTCTAATGATTGTGGTAAAAAAATCTATGGCATATGCGTCTTGGGCATATGAGCGAACATGGCATGGCAGAGTTGGTTAATAGAGAGCTGATTGATGGTTGCAACTTGGGTAAGTTTGATTTCTGTGAGCACTGTGTTTTTGGTAAGCACAAAAGATTTAAATTCAATGCTTCTGTTCATAGCACCAATGGAATTTTAGATTATGTGCGTGCTGATGTATGGGGACCTTCCTGTAAGACTTCTATTGGTGGTGCTAATTACATGCTTACTATAATTGATGACTCCTCAAGAAAAGTGTGGCCATTTTTCCTGAAACATAAATCTGATGTTTTTGATGCTTTTAAGAAGTGAAAAGTTATGGTTGAAAAGCAAACTGAAAAGAAGGTAAAGGTACTACATACTGACAATGGTATGGAATTTTGTTCTAATGAGTTTGAGAAGTTTTGCAGTAACGATGGTATGATCAGGCACCACACCATCCCTTACACTCCTCAACAGAATGGCGTGGCTGAGCGCATGAATAGAACCATCATCTCGAGGGCTCGCTGTATGTTGTCCAATGCATGTATGCATAGACGTTTCTAGGATGAAGTAGCCAACATAGCATGTTACCTCATCAACTGGTCACCTTCTATTCCACTTGAGAAGAAAACTCCCATTGAGGTATGGTCAAGTTCGCCTGCTGATTATTCACAATTGAGAGTTTTTGGTTGCACTGCATATGTTCACGTTGATAATGGAAAGTTAGAGCCTAGAGTTGTTAAGTGCATATTCCTTTGTTATGCTTCAGGAGTTAAAGCATATAAACTATGGAATCCTTAAACTAAAAAGATTTTGTTGAGTAGGAACATTGTTTTCAATATATCTGTTATGTATCATGACAGCTTGCCATCAGATCCCTCTCTTGTTGCTATTGGAGAGGAGGGAGTTAGTGTGCAGGTGGAGCACCTGCAGAAAACTATTGATAATAATGTTGTGGTTGATAATACTCATGAGGAAAATATTGATGATCATGTTGTTCAGCACTCACCTACTGTTTTGCAGAAACCACATGAGTCTATTGCTGCTGATATACCGAGGCATAACATAGTTCCACCTTGTTGTTTAATTGAAGAATGTAATCTTGCTCATTATGCTTTGAGTTGTGCTGAACATGTGGAGCATGATACTGAACCTGCTACATACAATGAGGTTGTTGCATCCATTGACCGCGAGAAGTGGGTTCCTGCTATGCAAGAAGAGATGCAATCGCTTGAAAAGAATGGCACATGGGAAGTTGTGCGCTTTCCTAAACAAAAGAAGGATGTCCGTTGTAAGTGGATATACAAAAGGAAGGAAGGTTTGTCTCCTAATGAGCCTCCAAGGTTTAAGGCAAGGTTAGTAGCAGAAGGTTTCAACCAGATTCCAGGTATTAACTATAATGATGTTTTCTCTCTGGTTGTGAAGCATAGTTCCATTCGTACTTTCTTTGGTATTGTTGCTATGCATGATCTTGAGCTTGAGCAGCAAGATGTAAAGACTGCTTTTCTGCATGGTGAACTGGAGGAGGAGATTTACATGGACTAACCTGAAGGGGTCATAGTTCCTGGAAAAGAGGACTTTGTGTGCAAATTGAAGAGATCGCTTTATGGTTTGAAGCAATCTCCAAGACAGTGGTACAAAAGGTTTGATTCATTTATGATCTCACAAGGTTTTAAGATGTCTCAGTTTGACAGTTGTGTTGACATAAAATTTGTTAATGGATCACCTATATAGTTGCTCTTATATGTTGATGATATGTT
Source organism: Avena eriantha (assembly GCA_910589775.1). NCBI lineage: Eukaryota > Viridiplantae > Streptophyta > Magnoliopsida > Poales > Poaceae > Avena > Avena eriantha. The sequence goes on along the minus strand of OU342741.1, from coordinate 307,522,443 downwards.
AATTACTTCCAAGAGCATGAAATAAATCACTACTTTGAAGGCACACCTAAGTAGTAAATTTGAGATGAAAGATCTTGGTGTTGCTAAGAAAATCCTTGTCACATCCCAAAATTTTCCAAATTTTGAAATGTGAAAAAATCAAACAAATAAAGGAAATAAAGGATGAAATTTAGGGGGAAAAGAAACTTTTTGTTTTTCCATTGGAAATATAGAAACCTTACTTAAATAAAAATAAATATGAATGAGGAAGTGACAAACAAACTATCCAAAAGATAAAATGCAATCATCCATGACATATATCTCGTCAACCCTGAAGAAAAAGGATAGACCCGAAACCTAAACACTAATAAGAGAAATCACCATCAAGTTCAATACAAGACTATGGCTATGTTCCATATAAAAATTTGGCAACGTAATACCTAAATAATCTATAATGATAGACACCAATATTACAAAACCATAGGATTTGGTTTCACACTATTTGGAGCCATAGATAATAAGATATAGTTTATTTAAGAAGAAAGGAAAAGAAATAAGAAATAAAAAAATTCCAAGGCCAATAAAGCACCTACCAAAAATCTATAACTAAATGAGTATTCTTAAATGGTTTATAAAGATAATTATTTAAATAAAATTATACAAATGATAATCACCTTTTTGTTTGGTGCTGTTTAAATCAATTCCTAATATTTTGGAATTAATTTGACGTGTAATAGAAGGAGATAAATTTCTCTTCTTGTGTTCTATTTTTGAGTCTGATTTTAAATTGGCAATTTCCCTTTTTATTTGGCTCTATAAATTCCTATTTGGTACTCTTTTGCTCATAGCCATGCAATGTACGTGTGCATGCGATGCCTCTAACTGGTTTTTTTATTATTCTTCTCCTCATAATATTCTTTTCCTCTCTTTCCATGGCATCACCGAAACTACCAAACTACCAACCAAAGTCATTTCGTTGGTTTTCTAAGATGAAGGATCACACCACCCTGAACCATGCAGCGATCACTAATAATCGACTAGCTTGCACGGACGGGACAGAACCAGCACAACACACACGTACACTTGGTTATAGTACTGAGCGAATCGTCAACTGAGGCACCGCGTTGTTCGTCTGCCCGCACGCACACACGAGTGAGCCAGCTGAAACGCTTCACAACAGAAACGACAGTCATCTCACCTCCGCCTACATAGCCCAAACGTCTTCCCTTCTCTTCTTTGTTGTCCTGTGGTGCTACCCTGAGCACCAGATCGCCCCACGATCTGATCTGGGGAAATTCCGATCCAGAAGATTGCAGGACACGGTCACGTTTCCAGCAATTCCAGCTATCTCATACCAAAGATTTCCGCCTATCAAAACCACGAGGAGTAGAAGAATCATTCCAGCAAACCACACAAAACGTAATCTGCACATCCTCCAACACTGTTCATCGACTTCATCGGACAAATTCGTCGCACACGGTGAGAATCTTATTAATTCCTCGAACTGGAATACTCTACTCACCGTTGCCTACCTCCAGGACATGATGATGCAACTTCTTGTTGCAGTTGGCCTCGCCGTCCGACATCGCACGTTGCTCTAGCCAAGGATTTCTTTCTCTCTCTCTTGGACTCTACAAACGACGCCATGGTCATCATCGTGTTCACCTCGACGTCCTCTACGCCGTCCACATCTTCTTCAACTCCGGATACGTTCCTATCGACGAGAACGGCAACGCCAAGCCCGTGCCCGCCATTCCGGCGATCTTTCCGGCGAGTTTTTCCGGTGAGTCCACCTGGTCCGTTTGATATTCATCTAAGGGCTATCAATAGATCACTTACCGAAGGGGTACAGGCCAATAGAAATCTTCCACTTGTCTTATCAATTTCTATTTTCGGATTTTTAGGACATAAGAATATAGAACTTGCAAAAATCATATCTTTTGTTCTATTTGTCCAAATTTAGCAAATAATATGTCTATGGATTCGCCAAAATGAGTGGAACACAGTAGAGCAAGAATTCGGTACTTTTGTGATGGTTAAAATCACGTTTTATACAGAACCATTTGTGGAGTATTTTGAGTATAAAAATTGTTGTGTAGATTATTTTTGAGTGAATCCTTTTGCAAATGGTTGTATATTTAATCCTCCGTACTGTAGGATCTTAATCAAATTTTATTTTAGTACATAGGATTTGTGTAGCATCTGTTAGTCAAGTGTGGCTATTTTAGTGTTATAAAATATTTTGTTGTATGCTTGCATGCATTTTATGTATTCATGTGTTGTTTTGTGATGCTAGTTTTGAGAATGTGATTTTTGCTTGATTGTATTCTTGTAGACTTTGAGGAGTGTAATCTTTGAAAGATCAAGAAGAGTACCTAAATATTCTACTACCAAGGCAAGTGGCACTATCATCAAGTCCTACTGTTTTCATTATACTTAGTGGATTTTTGTAGTATATGCATGATAGACTATATTATTATGCTATGCTATATCTCCTATGTAGAATAGGGAATGATGGTTTCTACTTAGTAGGTGAAACATCATAGGATTAGAAGTGCTTAGCCCTGCTATAGTTTTCGGGCTGGAATATCATATTGTGATTATATGGAATATTGAAAAATAAATGTTTTCTATAATAAAACAAGTACTTAATGAAACACCTGGGTGGAAATGGGATTTGTATGGATTATGTTGAGTGGTTACTCAGGGCCCATGTCTATGGTTTACCCTGGTGTATCGCACTTGTGGACGGCCACCAAGGAACAAAGAGATTGGAGACGTTCTTGTCGCGAAGCTTCCAGTGCAGCCACATGGCATATGGGCTCTGCCTTGACCGACTAAATTGCGAGAACTCAGCCAGACGGACAGAGGGTGGTAGTGATGATAGGATGGAACGCGTCCGTGGTGGTCTGAGGGATTGCTTCTGAAAAGTCTCGTCTCGATGCATGTCGAGTCTTGTGGGGAAAGTGCACCACCTCTCGAGAGGGTAAAACTAAGTACTTAGCCGTGTCCTCGGTTACGGACAACTTCTGAGCCTCAAGACAATGAAGCAGAATCAAGAATCTCATCATTTTAATTTCTCTAAGTTAAAACTTGATGGGTGAACAAGGGTTGTTGGTTCATTGATTTCTATCAATGGAACCTAGGTTCACTGATTTCTATCAGTGGTACCAATATGTTGTGATTGGAAATATTACCTGGAGGGTATCAAGTATAACTTAGTTGATAATAAGTGTTGCAAACTTTTTATTAAAAGATACGGAAAAACTTTCTTGCTTCAAACTAGCCAAAGCTCTACCTGGCCAGATATGCATGTAGTAATAGGTTCCACTTTATATCCACATACTAGTGACACTTGCCAATACAATTCAAAATGTATTGACCCTTGCGGCTGTAACTTATCATGTTGCAGGATTACTTGATGATAGTGAAGTTTGATGAGTAGGGGTTACGAGTCTGCACCCAACATATATGCATGTGGCACATGAAGATGAAGGACTCCATGCTTTATAGTTATATCTGCTGCTTTGTAATAAGATAGTCATATGAGCTATGTAAGTTGTAATGAACTATTTTTATTCCTGGATATGCGATGTAATATGACCTTTGTTTCTTGATATTACATCTTAAACGGTGGGTGCTCGCTATTCGATCTAGGGACTAACACTATAAACACAGGGCTTCGAACCTTACCGGGTTCGGTTCATGACAGATGGTATCAGAGCATTGTGTTGCCTGTAGGTTCGTAACCCTAGGATTTGGACAACCCCTTAGAATAATAGGAGTTGTATTTGTTCTAAGTTATTTACAAATAATCTTGTAAATCCTTTCCTTAGTTTCTATATCTCTCCCTTTTCAACTTGATGACAAAGGACTTCAACATCATCACCGCAAAGGACTTTAACTTCGTCTCAAAGGACCTTCCACTTCATCATCACTAAGGAGTTCATCTTCAACATCACAATGGACTTCGACTTCACAAAGGATTTCAGGTTTAGTTTCACCAAGTACTTCGGCATCATCATCACTATGGACTTCAAGTTCGACATCACTAAGGACTTCAAGACCACCTGCTTCGAATTGGACTTCTCAATATCATCAACATGCTGGATCTATAAATCTCCATCACCAAGAGAAGCCATGGGAAGAATTTTTATAAGGAATATTTATTCTTCAAATAGTTCTAGTACTTAGGAGTTTTATTCAGTATGATGATAGATGCAATCAACTACTTAGGAAATGATGAGCTACACGCCTAACTCAAGGGGAAGGACAAGGCATTCTAGGATCAAGAAGAGAAGGCAAGATCAACAGAGGAGAAGTTCAAGGATCATACAAGGATTTCAAGAAAGAAGAGAAGTTCAAGTTTTGTAGAAAATAAGATGAGAGAGAAATCAGGAAAGATCTTAGGATTAGAAACTTATCTATTATGGTTTTACTAGGTTATATTAGCTTTTGTTCTCATTGAACTATCTTGATTCATAAGGATATCTTCAAGAAATCTATCAAGGAAGACAACAACAAGACAATGGGACTTTGGATGATCACGAACTTAGAACCTCAAATGTCATTCTTCGACTCTACAAGGAGAGCTGCATGGAAAGCTATTGAAGAACTTGGAGAAATACTTAGGCATAGACTGCACAACACTTGGAAGGACTTCAAGGAAGAGAAGAAATATACTCAAGACCTGGAGACTAAGGAAACTCAACTTAGGAGGACCTTGTGACAAGTTGACATAAGGACACCTTGATCTCATTCCTAATTCACTAGCTATGGAGAAGGATGGAATAGCCTCAAGAGATTAATATCAAGGAGAACCCCATAGTTGGACCACCACAGTAGTTATTCGTTTAAATAATCGACTTTGTGATTGTTTATGGGTCATACCAATCTATGTGGTATGGCAATAATTTTTTGTTTGCCTAAGTGATGATTGAACTTTGTTGTTGTATGTATGATTGAAATTGCTTGCATATTGCTTGGTGTGATCTGTTGTGTATGAGTAGAATTCTTTCCCTAGAAATCATTTGTCTATTCTAATACCAACCCAACCCATGCAAATGACTTATCTAAGAGACCACAACTCCAACATCAATGATGGTGACAACAACAATATCGAGATTGCCATGAAAATGCAACTACTAGCAACTCAAATTAAGTTGAATCAAGTGACAACCCAGTTCTTAGCCAACATCCGCAACAACACTAAGTTAGACATAGAAATGCGAAAGTTCTTGGGACCCCAATCCCAATTGTTGCAGAGGATGACCAACCAGATGATCAACATGATCAACAACCCTTTCTAGAGAGACCGTGACAACAATGAATCCAAGGATAAACTTGTGGAAAGACCACGAGCCTGAAAAATCTATGGAGACATAGGACACTTATCAAGAGCATACTGACCAATTCCCTAATTGTGAGAATGCTCCATATCTCAAGTAACATGTTTCCTATGTGAAGTCACTAATCATGTCCCTATCTAATGCCACATCTATCTTCGAGTTCAAAATATCAAACATCAAGTCAAGGATGGAATACATCAAGCCTTCAGGAAGACCCATGAAGATCCAAGATCCAGGATGAAGGTCGAAGCAATAGTCGAACCTCAAGATGCAACCTATCTAAATTTCTTTTAAGGGTGGTAGTACCCTAGCTATCCTAAAACCTAGCCTTCTTGAATCTCGGTACGAGATTCCTTTTAAGGGTGGTAGCCTGTCACATCCCAAAATTTTCCAAATTTTGAAATGTGAAAAAATCAAACAAATAAAGGAAATAAAGGATGAAATTTAGGGGGAAAAGAAACTTTTTGTTTTTCTATTGGAAATATAGAAACCTTACTTAAATAAAAAGAATTATGAATGAGGAAGTGACAAACAAACTATCCAAAGATAAAATGCAATCATCCATGACATATATCTCGTCAACCCCTGAAGAAAAAGGATAGACCCAAAACCTAAACACTAATAACAGAAATCACCATCAAGTTCAATACAAGACTATGGCTATGTTCCATATAAAAATTTGGCAACGTAATACCTAAATAATCTATAATGATAGACACCAATATTACAAAACCATAGGATTTGGTTTCACACTATTTGGAGCCATAGATAAAAAGATATAGTTTATTTAAGAAGAAAGGAAAAGAAATAATAAATAAAAAAATTCCAAGGCCAATAAAGCACCTACCAAAAATCAATAACTAAATGAGTCTTCTTAAATGGTTTATAAAGATAATTATTAAATAAAATTATACAAATGATAATCACCTTTTTGTTTGGTGCTGTTTAAATTAATTCCAAATATTTTGGAATTAATTTGACGTGTAATAGAAGGAGATAAATTTCTCTTCTCGTGTTCTATTTTTGGGTCTGATTTTAAATTGGCAATTTCCCTTTTCATTTGGCTCTATAAATTCCTATTTGGTACTCTTTTGCTCATAGCCATGCAACGTTACATGTCCATGCGATGCCTCTAGCTGTTTTTTTATTATTCTTCTTCTCATAATATTCTTTTCCTCTCTTTCCATGGCATCACCGAAACTACCAAACTATCAGCAAAAGTCATTTCGTTGGTTTTCTAAGATGAAGCATCACACCACCCTGAACCATGCAACAATCACTAATAATGGACTAGCTTGCACGGACGGGACAGAACCAGCACAACACGCACGTACACTTGGTTACAGTAATGAGCAAATCGTCAACTGAGGCGCCGCGCTGTTCGTCTACCCGCATGCACACACGAGTGAGCCAGCTGAAAGGCTTCACAACAGAAACGACAGTCATCGCACCTCCGCCTACATAGCCCAAACGTCTTCCCTTCTCTTCTTTGTTGTCCTGCGGTGCTACCCTGAGTACCAGATCCCCACGATCTGATCTGGGGAAATTCCGATCTAGAAGATTGCAGGACACAGCTCACGTTTCCAGCAATTCCAGCCATCTCATACCAAAGATTTCCGCCCATCAAAACCACGAGGAGTAGAAGAATCATTCCAGCAAACCAGAAGCTCGAACGGTTGACCACACAAAACGTAATCTGCACATCCTCCAACACTGTTCATCGACTTCATCGGACAAATTCGTCGCACACGGTGAGAATCTTATTAATTTCTCGAACTGGAATACTCTACTCACCGTTGCCTACCTCTAGGACATGATGGTGCAACTTCTTGTTGCAGTTGGCCTCGCCGTCCGACGTCGCACGTTGCTCTAGCCAAGGATTTCTTTCTCTCTCTCTTGGACTCTACAAATGACGCCATGGTCATCATCGTGTTCGCCTCGACGTCCTCTACGCCGTCCACGTCTTCTTCAACTCCGGATACGTTCCTATCGACGAGAACGGCAACGCCAAGCCCGTGCCCGCCATTTCGGCGATCTTTCCGGCGAGTTTTTCCGGTGAGTCCACCTGGTCCGTTTGATATTCATCTAAGGGCTATCAATAGATCACTTACCGAAGGGGTACAGGCCAATAGAAATCTTCCACTTGTCTTATCAATTTCTATTTTCGGATTTTTAGGACATAAGAATATAGAACTTGCAAAAATCATATCTTTTGTTCTGTTTGTCCAAATTTAGCAAATAATATGTCTATGGATTCGCAAAAATGAGTGGAACACAGTAGAGCAATAATTCGGTACTTTTGTGATGGTTAAAATCACGTTTTATACAGAACCATTTGTGGAGTATTTTGAGTATAAAAATTGTTGTGTAAATTATTTTTGAGTGAATCCTTTTGCAAATGGTTGTATATTTAATCCTCCGTACTGTAGGATCTTAATCAAATTTTATTTTAGTACATAGGATTTGTGTAGCATCTGTTAGTCAAGTGTGGCTATTTTAGTGTTATAAAATATTTTGTTGTATGCTTGCATGCATTTTATTGTATTCATGTGTTGTTTTGTGATGCTAGTTTTGAGAATGTGATTTTTTCTTGATTGTATTGTTGTAGACTTTGAGGAGTGTAATCTTTAAAAGATCAAGAAGAGTACCTCAATATTCTACTACCAAGGCAAGTGGCACTATCATCAAGTCCTACTGTTTTCATTATACTTAGTGGATTTTTGTAGTATATGCATGATAGACTATATTATTATGCTATGCTATATCTCCTATGTAGAATAGGGAATGATGGTTTCTACTTAGTAGGTGAAACATCATAGGATTAGAAGTGCTTAGCCCTGCTATAGTTTTCGGGCTGGAATATCATATTGTGATTATATGGAATATTGAAAAATAAATGTTTTCTATAATAAAACAAGTACTTAATGAAACACCTGGGTGGAAATGGGATTTGTATGGATTATGTTGAGTGGTTACTCAGGGCCCATGTCTATGGTTTACCCTGGTGTATCGCACTTGTGGACGGCCACCAAGGAACAAAGAGATTGGAGACGTTCTTGTCGCGAAGCTTCCAGTGCAGCCACATGGCATATGGGCTCTGCCTTGACCGACTAAATTGCGAGAACTCAGCTAGACGGACAGAGGGTGGTAGTGATGATAGGATGGAACGCGTCCGTGGTGGTCTAAGGGATTGCTTCTGAAAAGTCTCGTCTCGATGCATGTCGAGTCTTGTGGGGAAAGTGCACCACCTCTCGAGAGGGTAAAACTAAGTACTTAGCCGTGTCCTCGGTTACGGACAACTTCTGAGCCTCAAGACAATGAAGCAGAATCAAGAATCTCATCATTTTAATTTCTCTAAGTTAAAACTTGATGGGTGAACAAGGGTTGTTGGTTCATTGATTTCTATCAATGGAACCTAGGTTCACTGATTTCTATCAGTGGTACCAATATGTTGTGATTGGAAATATTATCTGGAGGGTATCAAGTATAACTTAGTTGATAATAAGTGTTGCAAACTATTTATTAAAAGATACGGAAAAACTTTCTTGCTGCAAACTAGCCAAAGCTCTACCTGGCCAGATATGCATGTAGTAATAGGTTCCACTTTATATCCACATACTAGTGACACTTGCCAATACAATTCAAAATGTATTGACCCTTGCGGCTGTAACTTATCATGTTGCAGGATTACTTGATGATAGTGAAGTTTGATGAGTAGGGGTTACGAGTCTGCACCCAACATATTTGCCTGTGGCACATGAAGATGAAGGACTCCATGCTTTATAGTTATATCTGCTACTTTGTAATAAGATAGTCATATGAGCTATGTAAGTTGTAATGAACTATTTTTATTCCTAGATATGCGATGTAATATGACCTTTGTTTCTTGATATTACATCTTAAGCTGTGGGTGCTAGCTATTCGATCCAGGGACTAGCACTATAAACACATGGCTTCGAACCTTACCGGGTTCGGTTCATGACAATCCTAGGTATGGAAATTAAATGGGACGTAAAATCTAGGTTGCTATTTCTTAGTCAGCAAAGTTACGTTGAGAAAGTTCTCCAACGTTTAATATGCATGATGCAAAGTCTGTTAGTACTCCTGTTGCTCCTCACTTTAAATTATCAGCATTGTAATGTCCTAGTTCTGATAAAGATATTGAGTACATGTCACGAGTTCCTTATTCTAGTGTTGTTGGTTCCTTGATGTATGCCATGGTTTGTTCTTGCCCTGATTTTTCATATGATATGAGTTTGGTGAGTCATTACATGGATAATCCTGGTAAAGAACATTGGAAAGTTGTTCAATGGATTTTCAGGTACCTCCGTGGCACATCCAATGCTTGCTTGAAGTTTGGCAAGACTGGTGAGGGACTCGCAGGCTATGTGGATTTAGATTTTGCTGCTGACTTGGATAAGAGGAGGTCCCTCATAGGTTATGTGTTCACGGTAGGTGGATGTGCCGTGAGTTGGAAAGCAACGCTGCAACCAATTGTTGCTCTATATACGACCGAAGCAGAATATATGGCTATTGCTAAAGTTTGGAAAGAGTCTGTTCGGTTGAAAGGTTTGTATGCTGAGCTTTGTCAGGATGATTCTTGCATTAACATGTTCTAGGACAGTCAAAGTGCTATTTAATTTACTAAGGATCAGATGTTCCATGAGAGAACAAAGCACATTGATATCAATTATCATTATGTTCATGATGTTGTTGCACAAGGTACACTAAAGGTATGCAAGATAAGCACTCATGATAATCATGCTGATATGATGACAAAGCCTGTTCCTGTTGCTGAGTTTGAGCTATGTTCAAGCTTAGTTGGTATAACTATTTAGCTCAAGTGGCTTGCTGATGACCCAGGTTACCACCGCTATATAAACCTCTTGTAAGCCGCTGACTGGGATAAGTTACATCTGGGAAAATCCTCTACGTTGTGTAAGCACTCCCTGATATACTGAAGTTTCCCTGGCTGACGTCCGTGGTTTTTTCCTCTCTTTATTGGGGAGGTTTTTCCACATTAAATATGTGTCCCCCTTGCTATGATTTCATTTTTGTTCTTCGTTATTTACTTGTCGCAAAGCTAACACCAACGCATGACACTCACATAGGGGCTCGACATTTGGCACTAGGCCGGATGTTTGCCTAGGGTCGAATAATACAGCCCCATCCAGACCTGGATAATCTGCCCCCTGGAATTTTCACTAAGGAGCAGGCGCACGACGCTCAGAAAGCAGGGAAGATATTTGGACTGGATTATTTGTTCCGGGCCAAATATTTGCCCCGGGCTAGATTATCCGCCCCCCTCTTGGGACGGATTATCCGGCCCCAGTTGACAACAACAGATTCATCTTAGGAGGGGGTACAAATACTCCTCCCCATCTTCAACCAGGAATCTCTCGAATCTTCTAAAAAAACAATGTACTGCATGAGCCTCAATTTCCCAAAATCTACTCCTTCATCCACCCGAAGGCCTTGATCTTTGGAGGATTGAGGGAGAAGTACTTGATCTACATCATCACCGAAGAGAACTCCAATTCCCTCTCATTCATTTGAGGGCCCTTTGATCAAGAGTTTCATTTGAATTTCTAGATCTCAGTTTCATGTTTTGATAAACTTGTTTATTGTGGCATCTTGTTGTCATCTCGGGAGCCTCCAATTCAGTTGTGGATGCGTGCCCCGATATCATTGTAACGGCGTCAGTTCCCGCCTTGAAGGGTACCGTACAGTGGAAACGTGGATCAGGCCAGTTGTGGCGAGATCCATCGAAGAACAGGGTGAGGCCTATTTTGGCGTGGTGGTCTTTGTACCACCCACCCCTCCAACGCATATGTACTTCCCCTAAAAAGGAAGGAATTGCAGCAAAACAAATCTTATGTCTCCGCATGCTCCACTCTTAGTAGCTAGGTTGGCAGATGGGTAAATTCACCGTAGTTGCATATCTAGAGAATTTACCTTTGTGTAAATTCTAATTTGAAAAAGTATTAAAATTTGAAGTAACAACTATTCACCCCCCTAGGTGCACATACGATTAGGGGTGGGCATAATAAACCGAAACCGAACACCGAACCTGAATTGACCGGAACCGAAACCGAATACACCGAAACCGAACTAACCAACACTAAATTCAGTATGTAAATGTGATAAACCGAATTTAAATAAATTAATTCGGTTTCGACCCTCAATTGACCGAAATAACCACATAAACCGAGAGCCGAGCGTTGGAGACGTGAACTATCTCGTCAGGGGCTCATGTCTGTTGTTTTTGCTCGTTTGCGGACCATCATGCAAAATTCCAACAAATCAAAGCAGGAAGTCAAGACCAAAATCTGCGACAGGCAACACTTTCTAGCAAAAGCAAGAGTATCGAGCCTTCCGATCTAGGTACTAGCAAAGCTGGAAGTCAGGACCAAAATCTTCCATAGGCAAACCTAGGATTCGTTCGCAAGAAAAAATAAGAGTTGTTGAGATGCCATCGTTTGATCTTTAATTTGTCATCGAGGTTCATGGGTGTCTGCACTTTGTTGCAAGACTCTGAAGTATTCAAGTGTGTCTGAACTTTCCTGCAATACCTTCCATCGTGTTACTTTTTTTGAGACATAGTCGTGTATTGTTTTGCAGAATTTCCAACGCATGTGTTGATAATTTATTTCTACACATTCACTCAAGTTGCTTCAGGCATTCAGCTAGCATGTATTTGACTACTGCATGTATATGTAGCCATGCACGTATTGTCGATATGGAACTAGCTTCCGGCCACGGCGACTCATGCGACTATGCAAGTGACTGGACGTGACATACAGTTGACTGTTGTTTGGTGTTTATTTTCATGTCGTTTGGATATATCAGTTTAAAACCAAACACCGAACCGAATTGTCGGTTAACCGAACTACTAGTTAATTAAAAACCGATATTATTTTGGTGCCCATTTCTTAAAACCAGAATTATAGAAAAACCTTGAAAACCGAACCGAATTTTCGATTAAAACCGAACGCCCACCCTACATATGATCCATCTCAAGTATCAGAGCCTCAACTCTTATATTTTGGCTTTACCGCCTAAGAGAGTATGGGTACTAAGTCAGAGGATGAAGCTTTAACTAGTGTGCCGGTTACCATGGAAGATCTCGGGGATTGAAAAATTCCTTCACTTCTATCATGAAAACCCAAATGCAATAGATGCGTGAAATGATAGTGCGGCTTATGCCACCCACTAAATCTGAATCTCCCATTCCTCCAGAGGACTCCACCTGTAAATCAAAGGATAATCCTTCGGCTAAGTTGAATAATGTGGAGGATGGCAATGATAGCAAGGAAAACGGATCCTCCTCCAAAAACAGAAGTGGGAAGGAGAATTATAGTGAGATTCCTCATCTATACTCTCCCGACACACCAATTCCTCATCCTCATATAAACAATAGGGGTGATCCACCCAAGCTAAGTGTATCTTCATTTAATCAATGCCAATTTTTGATGAAATCTCGTGTGTCTAGTTCATCCATTGAGTTGTGGAAGATTATCGAGGTTGGAATCCATGTTGTAGATCCAAACAATATGACAAGAGAAGTTGTTGATAGTCAACTCAATGCCACCACTTTTCATATGATCCAACTTGGTGTGGGTCCCAAGGAAATGCCGCACATTGAACACCTCAACACTGCCAAGGAAGCTTGGGATGCCCTCACCGAGTTGTTCATCGAAAATGAGAGCAGGAGGAGAAACCGTTATGATGCTTTGAGCAATCAAGCTTAAGTTTCTTACATGATGGATGGTGAGGACCATGAAGACATGTATCAAATACTCAAGTTTATGGCCACCACATTTAGAAATCATGGTGCTTCTCATGTTGATGATGCTTGGATGAAGATAATATATGTGATTGCTCTCATGTCATTCGATTCCACAGATTTGAATAGACTACAAGGAAGACACAATTACCACATCATGACTTCAAATTAAGTTATGCAAGCGATGTATGCTTTCAAGTTTGAGGCCAAGAACGCTGAAGATGCTCATGCACAAGAAATAGGTATGCAAAAGGGTGTTAATCTTGCCTTGAAGGCCAATGTGGTTGAGCATGAAGAAGAAGAAAGGAACGATGATATAATTTCCATGAGTTGTTCCGAGGAGGTCTGACACATCCCAAGATTTTAGAAATTTGGGACTAGAAAAAATGCATTTGCATTGATGAAAAAATTGAATTGCAAAACCCCATTTTCAAACCTCTATTTTGAATTACTAAAATGCATCTACAAAAGGAATATACATGGAGTTGTGAAATCATTATTTTGAAGTAGGCAAATTAGTGCCAAAACTGATCCTATGTTGATCTACTCAATTTTAGAAAATTTTGGAGACAAGTTTGAGCTCAATTGAAGCTTATATTAAAAACTTATGAATAAAAGAATAGAAAGAGAAAAAGCCTAACCTACCCGGTCTACCCATCCCGCGCGTCCTAGACTATCTCACCGGCCCACCCCTTACCTACTCCGTGCGAGGCACGCGAGCAACACATAGCGCAGTAGTGAGCCAGCACAGCGCAGCAGCCCGGTCTGGTAGCAGCCTAGCTCCAACCCGCGCATGCCTCCCTTTGTTTCCCTTTTCTTTCATTTTTTCAATTGACAAGTGGGGTATGATTGTCATACTCATCACGGAGATGTTCCTGACTCGGAGACAACCGCCGCCATAGTCTTCACTGATTCGGCCCGAATCTGACTGCCCCTCGCCCTAATCTTCTCTCCTACTTAAAGCCCCACCTCAGCGATGAAACCCCTCTCCTAAACTCTAATTTCACGCCGCTAGGCTATGAAAATTTACCACCGGAGATCTTCACCGCCGTCTCCGGAGCTCGCAGACGAGCTCAAACCCGAGGTTCTCGCCACCCTGCACCCCTGCTCTCCCTCCTATTCTCTTGCCCGTGACTCACCGCATCTCCCTGACTCGTTTTCCTCGCCACAGGAGTGCCAGGTGAGCACCCGCCATCGCCGGAGTGCGTCTCCTCCGGCCACACCCCGTCGTCCGCAGAGGAACAACAAGGCCACGAGGAGGACGTTGTCGAGCTCGTCGTGTTGCACCGCATCTCATCATCGAGTCCCTCATCACCGGCGACCTTAGGAAGCGCCACCACCGTGACCATCTGCGCTGCCACTACTGCATCGCCATCGCCACGTCAACCTTTCTTTGAGCCTCTCCATGGTTGCTATCAGTCGTCCGATCGTCTTTAATCCAATGACCACTCTTGGTTCTAGCACTGATTCGGTACCGGCCAATAGCAGCACGTCGCGTGGCACATGTGTGGTGTCCATGTCAGCACTCACTCAGCGCCCAGTTACCACCAGTTGGTGCAGTTAATATGCAACTAAGGAAAATGGTTAAAAAATTGTAGAAAATGTATTTAACTTCAAAAATTCATAGGAAAATATCTACACCTTCAAAAAATACAAATAAGATACCATTGGAAATATAATTTTGTGTATATTATTTATATGCTATTGTATCCGATATTTACTATAAGTATTTGTCATAATTATTTAATTAGTTTAATACCCTTTTGGAGCAATTAATTCGTAAAAATAAACTACAGATTAGAAACTACAAATGATATAACATTATTCTGGAATAAAATTACGAGTTTACAAAACAGATAATTTTTGACATATTAAAAGGCTTATTGTAGTATTTTAATTCTAGGAAATGATCTCTAAACTATTTTGGCATGAATCCGTTTTCTCCTAGCTATAAATTGAAACCTCTATCCAGGAGTATTTGTTACCAAAAATTAACTACACCACTTACAACGGAGCCTATTAAATAGATCTAATTGATGCAATAAATGGTTTTGATGCATTAAACAGCTTCCATGCATGTCATATGTAAGAATAATGATTAGAGAACCTACGTACCCTACTGAAAATTCTATGAACATGTCATGCATGCATTTGTTGCATTTGTTTGATTCCTATGTATTGTTGTTTACCCCGGTATTATCGAACTATGTAGATTGTGAGGAGTGCGACGTTTGCGACCATCAAGACTATGATTTTGACTCCTATGACCAAGGCAAGTGGTGTTACATAAATGCCTTACTTACTTTTCCTATGCATTGTAGTCCTACTTTTGTACTTGTATGTGTAGGAATATTATTGCTATGTTATATCCTACTATTGTCGTAGTACTCCTTGTTAGGTGGGCCACTGTATGATAGATGTGCTTAGATGTTCTACTTAGACGAGGGTGGGATTATACAATTATGAACTATGTTTTCAAAAGAAATTGTTTTGTGAAAACAAAAACAACTTAATTAATGAATCACCTAGGTGTGATGGGATTCAGAGGAATGTTTAGTGTATTATTTGGTATCCTATGTGTGCAACCATGTGCCAGTGAATTATGGATGGTTGGTTGGACTTAGTAGGTCTTGGTGAGCCGAACCCTTCGTATCTAGAGATGCAGCGAATGGTAGGTTGAAATGGTGCGTGGATGGTTTTGGGGAACTACTTCTCATATTGTCTCTTCTTAGACTTCTCTATATTGTGACTCAAAATGCGTGTCATGGTAAGAGCACGTTAACCAGGTCACATGGGTAAAGTGTACAAACTCCTGTAGGGTGTAAAATTAAGTTCTTAGCCGTGTTCTCGGTTACGGACAAATTGAGTTGCTGAATTTAGAGGCTATGACATGTTCTCACTCATTATAATTTTGTAATTTGATAAAACTTGTGGTTGAACTTAATTTGTTGGGTGCTGAAAGATCAAATGATTTAAAAATGATAGGATAAACTTATTTTGATGCTGCAAATGTGCTTTGAACTCCACAAGCCAAATAAGCATGTAGTGTATAGACTTGTTTCACTCTCTCATAGTTTCGCAAAGTATTGGAAACTCTATGGCTGCAACATTTTATGTTGCAGGTTGTTTCGATTGTTCTGAGTGATCTTATAGGTTGTGACCCTCCACTCAACATTTGTTCGCTTGTGGCAGAATTGAAGATAGAGCCTATTATCTGTTTATGATTTCGTTGCTATTGAACTATTTGAGCTAGCTTTGAGCTAAGCATTATGTAATTATTGAAAATTCTGTATCATTCGATGTAATATTGATCCATTGTTAAATTCTTTGGTATTCATCTATACTGTGTGTGCTAGTAAACCAATCCATGGATTGGCACTATACACAAGAACCTAGCCTTATCGGGTGCTACAGGATGGTATCAGAGCAGTGTGTTGAGTGTAGGATCATGACCTAGGAATGGAATAGGAATGCTATAGGAAATTATAAGCACTATTTCATTCTATCTATTCTCTCTTACACTTATTTCTAGTATCTTTTTGTCACTTCAAATTCTCACACTCTTCTCTTTTAAATTATAGAAGGAAGACTCTCTCTAGCAAAACACTCATAATTTTACACTTATTAGATTCTTGTAATCCTTGATTTTTCTTTTCTAGTCTCATCCTGTTCAAAAATTGTAGATGAACACTCTTGCGAGGAAGTGTAAGATTAAACAACAGTTAGATGATGTCCACCATATAGTTTTCGATAGGATTTCATTTAGATCTAGCAATCAATCATTGCAAGAACTTGTGTGCTACTGGGTTTATTATGATTAGGTCGTGATATTTTACACCCCAACGTTCAAGAATATTTTTGAGATATTTTATAATAAATTAATGAAGGTTTTGATTAAAAATTTGTAATAGTATTGCTGCAGTTTTCTGACTGACTAGTTGTACTGTGAGATTTTTTGTATTTTACTAGTAACTCGGATTAAAATCATATTTTAGGATCTGGTTCATAATTTTCTGTAGTATAAGCACATAAACCAGCAAATATTCCTGATGAGCTTAAGGTGCCCAGAAAAATCCATGAACACTGCTGTAGTTTCAGGACAGATTATGTCCATTGCTTTTAAGATTGTAGATTCACCTCCAAACGAATTTTAGTCAAAGAAAACTATTTTGTGGATGGTATGCCACTAAAAAAACTTATAGAACATTTTTTTGGCTTGAGTGTTGTTTGTAATGATTGTTTTTCTTGTGTGCCAATTGATTGTTTCATATAGTTATGGGTAATAATAATTCTCTATTCTTTCTATATATAACTCGTCTATGTTGTCCCAATATATGCCACCCCGTTGTCAATCCAGTTAGATGGAGAAGCTCATGGAAGCACAAGCACATCTAGTGAAAGTGATGACGTAGTTCATGGCCAACAACAACACCAGAACAACACCAACAACCCACTGCCTCAACAGGACCTACTCATCTATTTTCTAAGGCTCGGACCACCAGCATACTCAAGCTTCTCCAAGTCTATTGTGGTAGATAATTGGTTGCAAAGAGTGAACAAGAGCCTAGTGACTGTTGGCTACACAGATGAAGAGAAGGTGAGGTTTGCCACTCACTTATTGGAAGGACCTGTAGCAAAATGGTGGTACAACTATCAAGTCACTCACCCAATAGTACAAGTAACATGGAACATGTTTCAGAAAGCATTTCGTGATGCACATGTTTCATTTGAAGTCATGAATGCATGTCAGAGAGGATTCTACAATCTGTGCCAAGGAAAGGATACTATCACGGAGTACATTGAAGATTTTTGCAAGGCATCTTGTCAATTTGGATCATACAACTTGGTGGAGAATGCATGGAGCCATCTACAACAGAAAAATGACTTAGTAGGAGTTCAGTGAAGTTATACTATGACCTCGTCCCATCACCCAAGCGTTAGTGACTAAAGAAGATGTTCTGATGGAACTTCTAGCTTGCAAAGTCTGTGGAGACTTAGGACAAACATACAAGGAGCATCAAGATCAATGCCCCTATTGTGATGGAAGCCATCTAGCTGGAGAGTACCCCATATCCCAAGTCACTTGTTTTCTATGTGAAGGGAACGATCACGTCCTTGTTCATTGTCACCTTTACACAATGATACACCAAGTGAATAAAGGAGTCAAGGATGGAATTTATCAAACCATCAACAAGACCCACGAAGAATCAAGATTTGTGGTGGAGGACAAAGTCAGAGTTGGTCCTCATAAGTCCACATCCAATGTGACCACAAAGTGATGCTACTCATTTGGAGAAGAAGGTCATATCTCTAGTGACTACTCCAAGAAGCGAGAAAGGTTTCCTGAATTTGTGGTGAAATACAAAGAAGAACTAAGAGATCTCCTAGCCTTAGAGATACCTAGGAAGAGAAAGAACTGCCACACCTCAAATGCAAGAGATATTAGCCAGCCGTTTTGCTACAGTTGTAATGAGTCAGGGCATTATGTGTCACATTGTCTAGAAAAGAAGAAGGGAAAAGCAAACAAGAAAAGCGGATATGCTGACAATATGAAGCCTATAAGTGATCTCATCACTATCACCTACTACAAGTGCAATGAGTTGGGACATTTTGTCAATAAATACCTAGAGAGGAAGCCTCAAGGTACCATGTGAACATCAAGAAAGTATTTAACAAGCCAGGATTTGTGACTAGTAAGTTCTTGGCTAATACATACACCACACTCGTAATTTTTCAATACTGGTGCACCGTGTTCATTCATATTGAGGCATTCATTGATAAAAATAGTTACATATGGAGTTACTTAAATGATCTATTAGAATAAACTCTCTGGAGAAGTATTGATAGTTAGTACAAGATGCCACAATTAAGTCCTAGAGATTGCTTGCACACAAATTTCCCACTAGCTTACTTACATTGGATTCACAATCTTAGAGGGAACAAAAAACAGATGTATTCAAATAATTAGCCTTGGAGATGCTAAGTTTAATTATCTTAATGAAGGTAATATGCCTGAGAGGCAATAATAAAGTTGTTATTATCGTATTCCACGTATATGATAGATGTTTATTTTGCTTGCTATAATTGTATTGATTAGAAATGTTAATACTTGTGTGTTTAATAAACAAATAAAGGGTTCCTAGTTATGCCTCCCTTATAAACTAGATCATTAATTAACAAGATGATCAAGGTTTCCTGATCATGGACATTGGATGTTGTTAATAACGAGATCATAGCATTGGTGGAATGATGTGATGAACATTCATCCGAAGTATAGAAATACAATCAAAGTCATTGAGTTTAAATTTCTATAACATCATACGAAGTAATCCTAGTCCTTAGACCATCAGATCATGTCAATAACTAAGACTAGAAGAGTAACTTGATAACATCAAACATCACACCGTAACAGGGTGACTATAAAGGTGGGTTCAGATACTCCGAAGGTGTTATGTAGAGGCTCATGGATCAATAGTGGTATTTGTCCATCCCGATGACGGATAGATATACTCTGGGCCCTCTCGGTGATATCAAATTGAGATAGCTTGCAAGCAAGTGATGTGAAAACTAGAATGTTATATCACGGGAACGAGAAAATAGTGCATGTCGATAACAAGATCAAACTAGGTATGGAGATACCGATGGTCAAATCTTAGACATGTAATATATCAAGAGACAAAGGGATTTAGTTACTAGCGTTGAAGGTTCTCATGATCATAGAAGTCATCGTTGAATGTGTGGGAGTTAGTATGGATCTCCAGGTCCCGCTACTGATTATTGATCAGAGAAGGGTCTCGATTATGTCTGCATTATTCATGAACTGTAGGGTGACACACTTAAGGGATACCAACACCATTTGGAGCAAATGTGTTCCAGAGAAAAGAATTGCAAAGCACTGGAATTATTTTAATGGACACCAGAATTGTTTTGGGTGAAATTACTGAAATTGGTTTTGCATGTGATATTGAAATGTTGCAGGGGTTTTATGTGAATGTTTGTTAATTAAAGTAGTTAACAAAATTCTGAATAAAATAAATAAAATAGTTTTATTTAATTAGAGTTGCATTAATTTTGGTGGAAAATTAATGCATGTGAGTGGAGGCATGTTTATGTGAGTGGGGCATCCACCACATGAATGAGGAAGAAGTGGGGGAACCTCCCCTTGGCCTCTGGCCATGGAGAGGGGCTGACCCCTCTCCCTATAAAAGGGCCCCCTCTCCTCCTCTCATAGCACATCTCCTCGTGAAGGATCTCTCTCACCCTCTAGAATTATTCCCCCATGGTCTCGGATTAGCGAGATACATGTTCCTAGTGGCTTTTCGTCTCGAAGGAGTTGCTCCTTCCGCTACATTGTTGGAGCGAGGAGGCGGAGGTTGTTTGGTGGACAAGACGTGTGTGCGATCACGGATGCGCTGCTAATTTGCGGCGCTAGGACTTCCTCTCGATCTTTAGTTCGGTAAGCGAATGACTACATCATCCACGAGTCCAATCTCGTTACACTTTGTCGGTCTTCAAGGGTATGTTCTCTATGGATGTATATCCACTTGTTGCTTGTATCTAGGTACATAAATATTGGTGCTTAGTAGTTTCCATTGTAGGCAATTTTTTGTTTTCTATGCTGCAAACCCAACAGTGGTATCAAAGCCTAATTTATGCATAAATGCTTTGCACGGGTAGTACACATAAGAGTAAGTGGGCGATGATGATCATGTTATTGCATCTTATATGTATTTTGGATATTGCTGGCATAGTGGGATGAAGCGGCCCGGACTTACTTTACATGTCCTCGCACATGAGACCCATTCCACGCTTGACATGCAACTAGTTTTGCATAAGTGGCTAGTGGGTGACTGTCTCTCCTACTATAGTCAATATCTGATTTACAACGAGTTTCTCATAATTTGATTTTCATCGTTGTGGTTCCATGTTCGTAGGTAAGACCGGTTCTATCTTCGAAAGCCCTAAGCCATGTAAAACTTGCAATTGTCTAATTAGAAGCATCTAGTTTAGATTGTTGTTGGGCTAGTGTCATGATATGGTAATGATATAATTTGAAGTATAGTTGATACTCTTGGAAATTATAGCATACCTAACGTGTAAGTTCCATAGACCTTGTCCTTACACACAAAGGAATGATAAACATCATACCACGGTGCACATGATAGTGATCAAGTGCAAGAACCATATCATTTGACTTTATGCATATGATGTTTGCATCTTATATTGCTTGTTTGGCATTTTAGTAGCATTATAAGATGATCCCTCATTTAGATATCAAGATAAAATGTGTTCTTTCTTAAGTATGCATCGTTAAGGAAGTCCGTCGTTTCAAGACATCACGTGATGATCGGGTGTTTTTGACTCTACGCTTTCATACAACGGGTGTAAGACCGTTTTACACATGCGAGTACTAAGGTTCTTACTTGGCGAGCCTAGCATGTACAAACATGGCCTCAGAACACAGACCGAAGGGTTAACCATGAGTCATATAGTTGATATGATGCCCATATAGATGCTCGCGTTTGAAGCTAGACCGACTCACATGATGATCGGACTTGGTGTAGTGGATTTGGTTCATGTAATCACCAAAAAGACACGTGGGATGTTGTTTTTTAGTGGGAGTTCATTCGTAATTTGGATTAGTTGAACTTGATCTATCATAAACTTAGTCTAAATAAACTTTACAAATTCTATTGTAGATGTCACCACCTGCTTTTAATTTCAATGTGTTCATGGAGAAAGAGAAACTTGCAACGAATGGTAGCAACTTTACAAACTAGGCCATAAATGTGAGGATTATCCTCACTGTTGCACAAAAGCAATATGTGCTAGAAGTGCCGCTAGGCCCCCACTAGCTCCTGATGCCCCTGACGAAGAAAAGAATGTCGGTTTGACTCGTCAGGAGGACCACAATTTAGTTTATTGTGGCATACTGTATGGGCTAGAGCCAGAACTTCAAAAGTGTTTCAAAAATGGCAATGCCTTTGATACCATGGGTGAAATGAAAATGATTTTCGATGCCCATGCTGCCGTAGAGAGTTATGATGCTTCTTAAAAGTTCTTTAGCTGCATGCTGGAAGAGAACAACCCTGTTAGTGAGCATGTACTCAAAATGTCTGGGTACACCGATAAGCTTGTGTCCTTGGGAATAACGATTCCCATTGACTTAGGCATACATCGTTTTATCCAATCACTTCCACCTAGCTACAAGAGCTTCGTAATGAACTATAACATGCAGGGCATGAAGAAGTCTCTCCCCGAGCTTCTTTCAATGCTTAAGACTGCAGAAGTGGAGATCAAGAAAGAGCATCAAGTGTTGATGATCAATAAGACCACTGGTTTCAAGAAAGACAAGAAGGGTAAATAGAAGGGAAAGAAGGGCGGAAAATCTATTTCCGCGCCTAAAAAGAAATCCCGAGCTGGCCCTAAGTCTGATACCCAGTGCTTTTATTGCAAGGAGACTGGCCATTGGAAGCGCAACTACCCCAAGTATTTGGCGGACAAGAAGGCCAAAAAGGCAAACAAAGGTATATGTGATATACATGTTATTGATGTGTACTTGACTAGTACTCATAGTAGCACCTGGGTATTCGATACTGGATCGGTTGCTAATATATGTAACTCATATCAGGGGCTGCGGAACAAGGGATGAGGTCACGATAGGTGTCGATAATGAATCAAGAGTTGATGTGATCGTCGTCAGAACGGTGCCTCTCCATATGCCGTCCATATTAGTTATAAATCTAAATAATTGTTATTTGGTGCCTCCACTAAGCATGAACATCGTATCCGGATCGTGATTATTCGTTTAAAACTGAAAACAATGGTTGTTCGATTTATATAGATAATATATTATGGTCATGCACCTGTGACGAATGGTTTATTTCTGTTAAATCTTGATAGTAGTGATACACATTTTCATAATGTTCAGGCTAAAAGGATTAAACTTGATAATTATATATCTGCATATATGTGGCATTGCCATCTATGTCATATTGGTATAAAATGCATGCAGAAACTCCATTCAGATGGAATTTTAGAATCACTTGATTATGAATCATTTGATACATGTGAGCCATGCCTTATGGGCAAGATGACTAGAACCCCATTTTCCGGTACAATGGAGCAGGCGATAGATTTGTTGGGAATCATACATACTGATGTATGTGGACCAATGAGGGTGTCAGCGCGAGGTGGATATCATTATTTTGTTACTTTCATGGATGACTTAAGTAGATACGGGTATATCTATTTGATGAAACACAAGTCTAAAACATTTGAAAAGTTCAAGCAATTTCAAAGTGAAGTGGAAAATCATCGTTATAGAATGATCAAATTTCTATGGTCCGACCATGGAGGTGAGTATCTAAGTCACGAGTTTAGCACACACATGAGAGAGTGTGGAATAGTTTCACAACTCATGTCTGCCGAAACACCACAATGTAATGGTGTGTCGGAGCGTCATAATCGTACTTTTTTGGATATGGTTCGATCTATGATGTCTCTGACTGAATTGCCACTATCATTTTGGGGTTATACACTGGAAACTGCCACATTCACTTTAAATCGCGCACAATCTAAATCGGTTGAAAAGACACCATATGAATTGTGGTTTGGAAAAAAACATAAGCTGTCATTTCTTAAAGTTTGGGGATGCGATGTTTATGTGAAGAAACTATAGCCTGATAAACTCGAACCCAAAGCGGAAAAATGCGTCTTCATAGGATACCCTAAAGAAACAATTGGGTATTCCTTCTATCACAGATCTGAGGGCAAGGTTTTTGTTGCCAAGAATGGATCCTTTCTAGAGAAAGAGTTTCTCTCGAAAGGTGTGACTAGTCGGAAGGTAGAACTCGAAGAGGTTATAGAACCTTCTCTTCATGAAATAGTGAGTGGCGCAGTGCCGGAAATTGTTCCGAAGTTGACTTCACTGAGTGAAGAAGGATCTAATGATAAAGATCATGAAACTCCAAAAGAGGACACTACCAAACCTCATAGGTCAAGCAGGACACGTGCAACTCCTGAACTATACAGAAATCCTGTTGTGAATTTCATGGTAGATGGAATTGATGACCTTTCTACGTATGAAGAAGCGATGATGAGCCCGGGTTCCAACAAATGGCTAGAAGCCATCAAATCCGAGATGGGATCCATGTACTAAAACCAGGTTTGGACCTTGGTGGACTTACCTCACGACTGAAAGGCCATTGAGAATAAATGGATTTTCAAGAAGAAAACTGGTGCTGATGGTAATGTGACCATCTATAAAGCTCGACTTGTCACAAAAGGGTTTCGACAAATTCAAGGAGTTGACTATGATGAGACTTTCTCTCCTATAGCGATGCTAAAGTTGGTTAGGATTATGTTAGCAATTGCTGCATATTTCGTTTATGAAATATCGCAGATGGATGTCAAAACTTCGTTCCTCAATGGTAATAATGAAGAAGAGATGTATATGGTACAACCAAAGGGTTTTGTCAATCCTAAGGATGCTGAAAAGGTATGCAAGCTTCAACGATCCATCTATGGACTGAAGCAAGCATCCCGGAGTTGGAATCTCCGCTTTGATGAGGTGATCAAAGAGTTTGGATTTGTACAAACTTATGGAGAGGCTTGTATTTACAAGAAAGTGAGTGGGAGCAATGTGGCATTTCTAATATTATATGTGGATGACATATTGTTGATTGGAAATGATATAGATCTTTTAAACAATGTTAAAAGTTATCTAAACAGCAATTTTTTTATGAAGGACCTTGGTAAAGCATCATACATATTAGGCATTAAGATCTATAGAGATAGATCAAGATGCCTAATTGGGCTATCACAAAGTACATACCTTGATAAGATTTTAAAGAAGTTTAAAATGGATGGAAGCAGGAAGGGGTTCTTACCTTTGTTGCTAGGCAAGACATTCAGTAAGACTCAAAGTCTGGCTACGGCGGAAGAAAGAGAGATAATGGATAAGATCCCCTAAGCTTCAGCCATAGGCTCAATAATGTACGCCATGCTATGTACAAGATCGGATGTGGTACATGCTATTAGTTTGAGTAGTAGGTACCAACCTGATCCAGGTTCGGAACACTAGATCGCGGTCAAGAATATCCTTAAGTACTTAAGAAGAACTAAGGAAATGTCTCTTGTATACGAAGGTGAAGAATAGCTGGTCTCTAAGTGTTATGTTGATGCTAGCTTTGACACCTATTCAGGTGACTCTAAGTCTCAATCCGGATACATATTTATCATGAATGGAGTAGCAGTTAGTTGGAGGAGATCCAAACAACCTATGGTGGTGGGATCAACAATGGAGGCGTAATATGTTGCTGCTTCAGAAGCGGCGCATGAAGTGGTTTGGATGAAAGAGTTCATAACTGAACTAGGTGTGGTTCCTAGTGCGTTGGACCCAATGGTGATCTGCTGTGACAACAATGGAGCCATGGACAACGCCAAGGAACCAAGGTCTCACAAGAATTCCAAGCATATTAAGCGCCTGTTTCACTCCACCCGCGAGCATGTCAAGGATTGAGATATAAAGATTTATAAAGTACACACGGAACTAAATGTAGCAGATCTATTGACTAAAGGTCTCCATAGGGCAAAACATGATAAACACCAGAACTCCATTGGTGTTAGATTTATCACTATGTAAACTAGATTATTGTCTCTAGTGCAAGTGGGAGACTGAAGGGAATATTCCCTAAGAGGCAATAATAAAGTTGTTATTATCGTATTCCAAGTATATGATAGATGTTTATTTTGCATGATATAATTGTATTGATTGGAAACATTAATACATGTGTGTTTAATAAACTAATAAAGGGTTCCTATTTATGCCTGTCTTATAAACTAGCTCGTTGATTAACAAGATGATCAAGGTTTCCTGATCATGGACATTGGATGTTGTTAATAACGAGGTCACAACATTGGTGGAATGATGTGATGAACATTGATCCGAAGTATGACATTACAATCAAAGTCATTATGTTTATATTGCTATAACATCATATGAAGTAATCTTTATCCTTAGACCATAAGATCATGTTAATTGCTAACACCATAAGAATAATTTGATAACATCAAAAGTCACACCATAACAGGGTGACTATAAAGATGGGTTTGGGTATTCCGAAGGTGTTATGTTGAGGCTCATTGATCAAGAGTGGAATTTTTTAATCCCGATGACGGATAGATATACTCTGGGCCCTCTCGGTGATATCACATTAAGATAGCTAGCAAGCAAGTGATGTGATCACTAGAAATATTCCCTTCTGCAACGACTTGGCCCGACGGTCATCGTACAAGGCGCGTTTTCCATGACGAAATTCTCGTCTCGACCGTGGCCGATGGAAAACTTTTTTTCTGGCTTCGGGGCCCTCTACTACGACAGAACCACTAAAAACATGGGGGAAGCTCAGCTAACACGTGCCAGAAGCAAGATTTTTGGTTCCTCACGCGATGTTGACTCGCCGAAGATTTTTGGCAACGGCGCTAGAAAATAGCTTTGATGGTGTGTGGTTGACGTGGGAGCTTATTCTTCTTCAATCCCTGGCAACGGTGCTAGAAAATATCTTGATGTCTATGCACTTATATTCTTGTAGATAGTTGTTGGGCCTCCAAGTGCAGAGTTTTGTAGAACAGTAGCAAGTTTCCCTTAAGTGGATCACCCAAGGTTTATCGAACTTAGGGAGGAAGTGGCCAAATGTATCCCTCTCAAGAAACAATGCAATCAATATACAAGAAGTCTCTTGTGTCCCCAACACACCCAATACACTTGTCAAGTGTATAGGTGCACTAGTTCGGCGAAGTGATAGTGAAATACAAGTGGTATGGATATATGACAACGGTGCCAGAAAAGAACTTGACGGGAGGAAAAGGTTAAAGGCAAAAAGATGGAAGCAAGCAAACATGTAACAGATCTAGTTGCAAACGGTGTTTCAATGTTTAGAAACAAGGCCTAGGGATCATACTTTCGCTAGTGAACACTCTCATATAAATATCTTCTCTTCACGATACTACTCTGAACTACTCTCCGATCGGACACTCTAATCCATGGTAGGGCTATAACAGCACACCTCAAAGTTCGCCTTCCCCATCTAGATAACCCCACACTGTCACCTTGCGTGCTAGATGGTTCCAACAAACACCACAATTTCATAGAGACATCCAACTCCAAATATAACTCATAACAAGTATTTGTAATCTCTAGCCTAAGTGCCACACGGTGTGCACACTGTCAACTTCACACACGTGGGGATAGCAGAGATTAATTAAAGCACTTGAGTAGCATAATAGATCTATATTACAAAGCTCATGATCTCGATAAGATCACGCATAGAGAGAGAGAGATGAACACATAGCTACAGGTAGAGCCCTTAGCCTCGAGAGAGAACTACTCCCTCCTCATAATGGGAATCAGCATCGGCGATGGAGATGGTGGTGGAGATCGATGGAGATGGCTCCGGGGGCACTTCTCCGTCCCGGCAGGGTGCCGGAATAGAGACTTTCTGTCCCCCGAATCTCCCTTCGGTGGCGGCGGTGCTACGGAACTTTTCGTGGCTGGAGGCTGCATGAGTTGGGGTTTTCTCATCGGGAGGCTTCTTATAGGTGAAGAGGTGATGTTAGAGGGTGAACCCCATGGTGTGGCCAGCCCCTGGCCCCTCTCCGTCTCATCTTTTGGCTCCATGAGTCTTTCGATAAAATATCGACTTTGGCTTTTATCCGGTCCAATTCCCAGAATATTCATTTTCTAGCTTTTCTGGAACCAAAAACAGAAGAAAACAAGCAACTGGCACTGTGGCATCTTGTTAATAGGTTAGTTCCAGAAAATGTGTAAAAGTACTCCAAAGTGTGGACAAAACATAAGAAAGTAGATATAAAACAAGCATGGAACATCAAAAATGATAGATACATTTGCAACGTATCAGTCCTGGACGTCAATGTCTCTAACGAACCATACTTTTCGGTCACGCCTCCCTAATTTGAACTGGATAATGTTCCTCGATGCATTTGCCGTTTAGTCAGGCTACTGGTTCCCACATGTCAGCCCCTCATTAGAAGAATCATGTGTATGATGGAATTTTTTTCCTTCGCTCGCGCTACCCTGTTCTGAACTTGATAGCGTTGCTCGATGCATCTGTCGTGTAATTAGGCTACTGGGTCCCACATGTCATTCTCTCATCAGAAGAAACATGTGCATGATGGAATTTTTTTCCTTGGCGATTGCCTCCCTGATTTCAACTCGATAACGTTGCTCGATCTATCTTCCGTTTAGTCATGCTACTGGGTCCCCCATGTCAGCCTCACATTATAAGAATCGTGTGTATGATGGAATTTTTTTCTTCGCTTGCGCTATCCTGTTCCATACTTGATTGTGCTGCTCGATGCATCTACTGTTTAATCAAACTCCTAGACCCCACATGTCATCCTTTCATTCCAAGAAACGTGTGTATGGTAGATTTTTTCCCTCTGTCGCGCCTCCGTGTTCCGAACTTGATAGCGTTGCTCGCTGCATCTACCATTTAATCATGTTGTTGGGCCCCACACGTCATCCACTCATTAGAAGAAACATGTGTATGATGGAATTTTTGCCCTTAGTTGCACCTCCGTGTTTCGAACTTGATAGCATTGCTCAATGCATCAACCGTTTATTCAGGCTGCTGGGTCCCTCATGTGAGCCTCTCATTGGAAGAAACGTGTGTATGATGGACTTTGTTATCGCTCACGCCTCCCTGTTTCGGACTTGGCAATGTTGCTCGAGGCAGCACTTGTATAGGGCCACGCTACTGGGTCCCACATGTTGGTCTCTCTGTAAATGAAACCTACGCATGATGGACTTTTCTTAGCCACGTCCACTGTTTTGACCTTGGCAACGTTGCTCGATGTGGCAGCCGTGTATGGCCTTGCTGTTGAGGCCCCCATGCCAGCTTCTCTGGTATGTTCTTGCTTGTGGGTCCCCGATGCAGCCTTGTATGTTCTGGCGGGTGGGTCCCCAATGACAACCTCTTTGTACAAGTATTTAACTTTTTTTTCAAACCCGACCATTAAACTCGAGGGATGTTGTAGGATGGTGAGTCCATGATGCCAGACTTTCCATTATGCGATATTAAAATGTAAATCCTTTCTCAAAAAATGTAAACCCAAGAAATATATAAATATGTACACACAAGGGATTCGAACTAAAGACCTTCAAATCAAATCACATAGACGTAAACTAAGTGCTTTTCCACTACACCAAAGATATTTGTAGAAATTAAATCATTAAACATGTATTAGTACTACAACTTATGTATCAGTCTTCTAAAAAATATTTTGTGTGTCTATGTTTATCTATTTTATTAAAATATTAAATAGTAGCGCTCAGGCATCTCAATTTATAAAATGGCACACAATGCAGTAGTTTAAAACATGGGCAGGCAAAGTTCTTTTATTTTGAGAGGTAGGGCAATGCCCAAAAGGTCGAATTAAAAAGGGTTTGCCTATCTACATGGGCTGCTCTACATAGGCTATGCTCCGTGGGCTCCATTCTAAAATTTCTCTAGGCTGTGCTTAGCAGTCCACCATGTCTTTCTCTCAAAAAAAGTCCCCATGTCTCTCTCATTAGAAGAAAAGTGTCCATGCTAGACTTTTTCCTCGCTCGCGCCTCTCTGTTTCGAACTTGGCAATGTTGCTCGATGCAACACTTGTATAAGGTCTCGCCACTAGGTCGCACATGTCAGTCTCTCTATAAATGAGACATGTGAATGATGGACTTTTTTTCGGTTGCGTCTGCTGATTTGACCTTGGATACATTGCTCGATGCCGCAACCGCTTGTGGTCTTGCTACTGGGGCCCACATCTTAGCCTCCCTGGTATATTCTGGCTTGTGCATGTCAGCCTACCTGGTATGTTCTGTCTTGTGGGTCCCTGATGCCAGCCTCTTTCTATAAGTACTTAACTTTTTTTCAAACCCACCCATTAAACTCAAGGGACGCTGCAGGCTGATGGGTCCGCGATGTCAGCCTCTCCGAAAACAATATTGCTATATGAAAAAAAATAAACCCAAATAAATATATGTCAAGCACACATGATTCAACCTCAAAACCTCAACAAATATAAACCGTGTGCATTTCCACTACACAAAAGAAATCGGACGAAAATTATCATTAAAAGCTTTATAGTACCTATAAATTATGTATTAGTCTTCTTAAAAATATTTTATGTGTCCATGTTTATCTCTCTTAAAATAAAAGGGTAGTGCTACTGGAACCTCAATTTATAAAAAGTCACATAATGGATTAGTTTTTTATAAACATGGGCAATGCCAAAAAGGCCAAATTAAGAAGTTTTTGGGCTATGGTCAATGGGCTCCTATCTCAAATTTCACTGGGTTATGGCTCGCCGGATTCAAACACAAACCTCACCGAGGGAGGAAAAATGAGATAATTCCTTTGACAGATATTCATGTAAAAATATCCAAAGAACACACACCATGTGCACAAAACAGGGATGGTATCCAATGACTTCACTTGGTGAAATCACATTGTATATCTTTACCCTCTAATCTCTATCCAAAACACATCCAACGGTTCCGATGACACATAGGCAAAAGCTCTAGAGCAAGCAACCAACAACAATATAACTTTTGACAAATTCAGTGGCATCTAAAAGATTAAGGAGTACAGAATAATAAG
The DNA here is from genome assembly GCA_910589775.1 of Avena eriantha. Taxonomy (NCBI): domain Eukaryota; kingdom Viridiplantae; phylum Streptophyta; class Magnoliopsida; order Poales; family Poaceae; genus Avena; species Avena eriantha. The sequence continues at coordinate 307,491,664 of OU342741.1, read as the reverse complement.
ACATAAAAAATATTGACAGATTCCTAGTTCATATTCAGCAGCACTTGACCAATTCAGAAGTATTTCAAAGTGGCTGATTCAGAAATATAGACACTAAAATTCAATAGCAGTACAGAGAGAGCAAATTCTTGTTTCTTCTCTAAAAACCATGTCACACGATCAGTTTGCCCTTTTCTCCAAACACACTCGATCACTAGAACACAATCATTGTCATAATATTTGGTCATATAGGGAACGATCATATAGATACAGATATACCATACCAGTACGTATTACTCATAGCTCCAATCCAAAAAAAGGTTATCACAGTTTTACCACTCATATATGATCAGTGGAGATAAGATAACCACATAATTAATTATAATAGCATCCAACCAAAGAACTAGACAACTAGGAAGTTCATGAACAACATGCGACATTCAGGGCAGCCAGATACATTAACCTTAACCATTCTTCCAATGGTAAGTTTGGCTGCTTTGTAGAACTTGATCCACCTAGAAGTAGCTGCCAAGCGCCCATCTGTCAAGTGAATGGCATAGCATCCCTCGATTTTAGTCGTTTGCTCTACATTGTCAAGACTATTGTGCCCTTTCTTCTAGCCTGGAGTTTCTTTGTGGTACTCTTAGGCAATTTCTGAGTCAAAGCAAGAGAGATAGACGCATAGTTAGTCAGAGCAATGCAATGAATCATGTGAAACTTGAGAAGACATTCAGAGCAGTTTATCTGCCGCCATATACTCACAAACATAATTCGGTGCGACCTTGTGATGACACAAGTGTAGGATATGCTCTGAGAAGGCACTGCTCGGGGTGATAAAGGAGCTTGTGTCGGTGCCTGTGCTGGGGCGGATGCGGTAGCTAGTGCTGGTGTAGAAGATGGTGCCACTAATTGTAGAGGGTCTGGTGTAGGAGCTAGAAGGCCTAGAACCGGTGCCAGCGCCAGCAGCTTGATGCTAGATTTCTTCTGAGGGTAGCTAAGCTAACTACAGGGATGATAGAGGCAGATGAGATGTGTACAAGCAAAATGGTCTCCTATACAATAGTTACTCACAAGACAATAATCAGAGGATATGATGAGTATACAAGCAAATTAAGTTACTACCTCCATTCTTCCTCTTTAGGTCAACATGAGCTGGAGCAGGAACTAGGGCCAGTGCCAGTGCGGGTGCCAGCAGCTTGATGCTGGTTACCTTCTGCGGGGTAGGTAAGGGGACTGCAGGAGTGTTCATAGAGGCATATAAGATGTGTACAAGCAAAATGGTATCTTATACAACAGTTACTCCTAGATAGAGATGAGAGTATACAAGCGAATTAAGTTACTACCTATATTCTTTCTCCTAATGAGGTCAATAGGAGCTGTTGCAGGAACTAGGGCCAGTGCTGCTGCCGGTGCCAGCAACTTGATGCTGGCACCCTTCTAGGGGATACATAAGGGGAAGCGGACTGTAGAAGTGGTCAGGGTCATATTATGAGTAAAGACAATGGTGCGGAACAGTTAGTCGCAAAAAAATCATTTGAGGTTGTGATGAGTACATAAGCAAATTAATTAGTACTACCTTTATTCTTGGTCCTTAGGTTAATAGGTGTACGATGGCATGCAAGTATCTGCCCAAGCTTGCTAAAATCGAATGTTACCTCATCCCCCTACTTCAGACCATTCTCACGGACATACTTGGACTAACCTTGGACACCCAAATAGGTGGTGGCCATCATCTAGAAGACATCCACATCATATAGTTGCTGCATGCCTTTAGGGCCCTCGCCATACAAAGTTAGAAACTTGTCATTTTCGAACAACTTGTTTATAATGGGGCGAGCGACACAAGGGACATCCTTCATGAGAAAATTGATAGAGAAGTAAGGCAATAGCAAAAAAACTGAGATACAAGATCTTACATCAAGTCGGTCTAGACCACTTGGAATCCATACTTGATACCATGGGTACCCTTTGTGAAGGGTGGCCATGCACCATTTTTCTTCCCTCTGCCTTTGGAAGGGCATACAGGGCCTTTCAATCCACAAGCTTGACAAGAGGACGGTAGCAGAAAGGTCTGAGCAGCTGGTGCGTGGTACTGATTGAAATTAAGTGGAAAGGTTAAATTATGTAAAGAGCAAGTAAATCAAATAATATAAGACAGAACCATTGCCTGTAAAGCAAACCATTTTGATTTTTGTGAACTTCTGATGAGCGTAAAGATATTGTACTAGCTGATAACAATAACACGGAAAATCATAACATGTGAAATTGTGGATTTACAAATTATGCCCACTTCTTAGAGAGGTCACTGCCCACCTGGGTACTATGTTGGCACTTCCTCGTCGTGCAGACGATGTCTGCTTTTGGTGCAGGCATCGCCAATCTACTAACATCTTAGCTGCCTCAGCCTCCACAGCAGCACCTTCAATCTGCATAAATAGCAACAGAGCTCAATAGTTTAGTATAATACATAGTAGTCATGTACTATATGAGACAGTCAGACAGATCCAGATCTGTATTCACATAAACACAGTGCCAGAATTAATAAAATCACACATATGTTCCTGAACATCTGATAAGCATGCATGACACCAAGCGGGTAATAATTAAATCAGATTGCACCATGGTAATAAGGGTATTAAGAAAAAAATACCTTTCTCTTTAAGCTGGGCCCTCCCAGCTGGTTAGTGGCCTTGCGCTTGTTTGGTGAGTAGTGGTACTGGCTGGATCCTGCGGCATGTGGGGGTGCCATCCTGTTTGCCGCACCTGGAGCACCGCACGTTCACAGGTATGTACCACCGTGCTACACTAAATAAAGAAGATATGGTGTCACAGAGGCTTCCACCAAAACAAGATGCACACAGAGAGACAACTTTTAGCACAGGGATACATCTAGGTTGCAGCCAACCACTTTTAGCATTGGAAAGAATGGAAGAATGCAACGAATATACTGCTACGTTACCTTTTTAGGCAACTTTTAAGGGAACTGACGGGACCATCCCTGTCCATAGTGGCCATGCGCGCCACTGATCCATAGTTCTCCATACAGAATCTGACGCAAAATCTGCTGCACATTACGAGTAGCAACTAAAGGCTACATAAGTGAAGAACACTGAATATGAACCTGACCAAATGCCCCAATTAGAACAACGGTGACCATGTCCCGATCCAGAACCCATACAAAATCAGTACCCCCCAAACCCCCCACCACCACTCCCAACCCCACCCAAATGACCCAATCGATCAGAGCAGAGGGAAAATATCCCGATTAGGTGATTCTGAGGTGAGCAATAAGCATGAAATCCACAATCAAAGCATACTGAATACTACTACTAGTACTAATAGTACCCCCAATGGCCCAAAAATCTGAACAAAATTAAACAAAGACAGATTTCGAGGTGAGCAAATACAGCCACCTATTTCAGCAAGAACTCCCCAATCGGAGGTTGCACCATTTCCAACAGTTGCTTGTTGGATGGGAGCTAGATAGTGTTGGTTTCTTGTCTTGTCGTCGGTGAAACGCATGGGCAGGGGAGTAGTAGTAGGTTTGGGCTATACACTTTTTCTATAGTAACTATTATTAAGTGGCAGTGGCAGGAACATTTTGCCGGGAGAGATTCCCAAATTTTTGATCCCAGTTATCACTTGGGGCCTATAGCTGTTTCAAGTGGGTCCCACGTCAGGGGTCAGTTAAAGCGGGTCCCACAAAAGGGGTTGACATAATTGACCGAGGCAACCTCCTCCTTCCCTTGGTACTCCTTCCAAGGATCGAGAAAATCACCCCTCTTCGAATCAAATTGATCCCAGCTTATACAGTATATCCTTTTGTTGATTATGCTCATGGAGCATTGAGGGAGGATAAGGGCTAGCAGCATAGGGCACCAGCACTGGGGCCTCAAAAACCGTTTAGGAACTGATTAAAGCATAAGGTCAGATTTCATACTAGAAACACACACAAACACACATATATATACTAATATACGGAATAGTTTCTATTACAGTTCTGCTAACAAAGCCTAGAAATCATAAGGTAGCTCCATATTATAGAACTACGACAGTAGCAAACCAATCATGGGATAGCTCTACACCCCAAGAGTTTTGCAGCTGGGCTAGTGGGCATGAGACTACCCAGACGGCACCAAAAGTACACCCCTGATGATCAGTAACCATGCATCAAATCGATCCAGAAGTAGTGTACCCGATCCACAACCTCAGGTGCAGGCTCATGAATGAACATGTCATCATCATTACCATCAAAGTCCTCTTCGGTTATCTGCTTCTATGATTAGTAGATTAACATATACGTTTATAGAGAAACATCAACGACACACAACTTGAACATTTGTCGTTATACAGATATACCCTGTCATTTGGCATAGCAGTAGTACCAGAAATGAAACCCGTTCCATGCAGCTTGTGCTTTTTCTCTCCTCCCCCTTCTCCAAGTTGATCTAGATGCTCAGGAGCTTCCTCTGTCAGTTGATCTAGTTGATCAACATCTTCTTCCCCTACTTGATCTTGATGATAAAGATGTGCTTCCCCGGTTCATATGGAGGATCATATGGTTCACCATGTAATACCCATCTAACATATATGCTTAGCTTCACAAATGTAAAAATATGGTCTTCCACTACACTTTGAGGCAGCACCCTACGATTCACACACAACCGATAGGGGAAACATACTTTTGAGTTGTCACAATGAGCTCTAACAAACCCCATAAATCGTAGAACACCAAGGATATGTTTAGCGCTGCCTAATGGAGCAATCTCTATCCAAAATCTGCCCATCTGTTTAATTATGACATACAAGGTTGGTTATTATTAAAAGAAAAGCAGAAAACATACATATGGAGTACAAAAACTATATATGTCTATGCATTTTAGCAAACATATTGATAGCAAAAATCGCCGAAGGTATTTAGGAACATAGATCGAGTGCAGAATAAACTATGACCATGCAGATTGAGGATACGTATTTGATGAGGTAGATCGGGTGAAAGGGTAATAAAATGCCAGCCAGATCGAGCTAGATATAGAAGGACTACCATGGGATTGACATGCCCACCGGTGCATCTCAAGAAGACCGATGGGTAGGGAAAGCTTCTTCATGCATGGTGTTGATGAGGAGCGGCCGTGAGCACATCTGTTTTGTGGGCAAGGTGGTGAGGACCTAAGCGACGGAGGGTGGAAGTTATTACACAACGCAAAGGGATGGGGAGGGATAACTTTGGAAATTCTGACCTACCATACTTTGGGCACCACCATATACGTGGCCCACCTGTCAGTCACCATGGATCAAAATTGATCCAAAAGTTGTCAAAATACAAGTTTATGTTTTACCATGCAAAGTAATGCACATAGCATTGCACTTTGCGAACGAATGGCTTTATTTCAACATATATTTAATTTCGTCCCTAATTTTTTCGAAAAAGGGCCAAATTTGGAAATTCAAAAGTAAACTTCAAATTTTGAACCAGACATATTGGTTGATTTTCTAAGGTGCACCGATATACCAAATGCGGACATGTCATCATAAATTATGGCCATGACCCTGGTCACCTTTTTTTGGACGATGGTCATCTTTTTGAAAGCCTTGAATTGTTCGATAACTTCAGAAAATGCCTAAAAAATCATTTAAATGTTGGAAAGCAGCTCTCATTGGCATGTGGGTCTAGAGTGTAACAGCGCATCTGAGCAGCCCCACGTCGGAGCAGCGTATGTTTGAAGCTTTGAACTCAAAATTTTGGTACTGCGCCTAAACATCGCACACATCCATTCAAATATCCCACACATCCATTCAGACATACTTCATCTTAGTTAGAATGCATAATTCCTCTTCTATCCCTGCTCCTCTTGTTTGAAAGCCTTGAATTAATGTTCATTAATTTCGGCAGATGTCTATAAAGTCATTAAATGCTGGCAAGCATACATGCATGTGGGTCTATCATCCCAAGTGGGAGTAGCGTACCTTAGAAGCTTCAACTTCAAAATTTCGGCAGAGCGCTAAAATATCCCGCCCACCCATTCAAACATCCTGCCCATCCATTCAACACATCCAGCCCCAAAAATTATTTTATTGCACAGATTTAGCCTGGAAGCATTAAAGGGCGTTATACATTGTGTGAAAAAGGGGATGGTGGCATTTTGAGGCATCATCTTTGTAGTTGCTCCACAACAAAACACATTGTTGTTACTTGGAAATTTGAAAACAAACTTCAAATTTAGAACCAGACATATTGGTTGATTTGTCAAGATGCACCGATCTACCAAATGCGGACATGTCATCATAAACTATTTCCAGGACCTTGGTAACCTTTTTTTTTGAACATGGTCATCTTCTTGAAAGCCTTAAATTGTTCGAAAATTTCAGCAAATGCCTAGAAACTCATTTAACTGTTGGAAAGCAACTCCTGCAGTAGAAACAAGAATCCGAGGAGCACTGCAACAGAGGGATATAGGTGGTAAATTTGCGTTCTCCCAAGTGTATCACCCCATCGACGTTTCCCATCCCTTCTACAATATTTACCTGCCTGCCCACTCCAACATACACTAACTTTCTGGACCCACCATGCAAGCGACCCACATGTTAGTGAGCCAGAATTATAGGAAGTAGAGAGTCACATCGCTTGTTGTTTAAAATTCAAACATTTTTTGCTAAACTGAGATAAAAACATTAAAATCATCGAACCTAGCTCGGAAGCTTGAAAATTCATGAAACTTGGGCATTATCCATCAAAAAAATTATACTTTGTGAGAAAATTGGTGTGGTGAGATTTTGAACCACATATAGTCTTTGTAGTTACTTCACAATGGAAGCCATTGTTGTCACTTGGATAATTTTAAATTAACTTTGAATTTGGATGCACCTTTTTTGTAAACATTGTCTGAAATGCCAATATGCAGTTATGCACCGATCTACCAAACATGGACATGTTATCATATGCTATGGAAAATATATTACCATGCCCTTGGTCATCTCGTTTGAAAGCCATGAATATTCATACATGGTACGCCATATTGTGAAACGGTTTCTTCGAAAGTTGTCAAATTTTAGCATACTTTTTCATGGAAACTAGGCAGTGCACATAACAAAATACTCTAGGAAAGAAAGATATTGCTTCAATTTATATATTTTTTATTTGGATTTTTCTTTGAAAAGTCCCCAAATTAGGCTGCATTATTAGCATTCATATCAAGAAGTTGAGGGATTGTTTGGTTAAGCTTATCTATTGCTTTTAGCTTTATTTTATAAGCCACTTTAGATTTTTGCTTTTGGCTTATACCATCATTCAACTATGTCAGAATAAAAGTTAAAAAACAAAGCCAAAACACGTTCCTTGCTTTATAAGACAAAAATCAAAAGCCGGAATTAGAGCCCAACCAAATAGCACCTAAATCTCATGAAACTCTTGGTGTTTCTCCCTTGTTTTATTACTTGGGTACCTTCAATTCAATTGTATTTAACAAAAAATATGACCAAGCAGGGTATCATCGACTTGTAGATCAAATTTTGAGATACTTTCATTAAATTGCGGTAACACCATTCTATTCCATGAATATATATAACCATAAAGTATTAACATATTATTGAGAATTCACGACATCCTAAACCGTAAACTCTAAACCCCTAAACCCTGACCAAGCAGGTATCGTGCACTTATAGATCAAAATTTGAGATACTTTCGTTAAACTGGGTAACACCATTCTAATCCACGAATATAAGCATAAAGCTTGAACATTATTGAAAATTCTTGAACCCCTAAACCCCTAAAACCAAAATCCTAAACCCCTAAACCCTATAACCCTAAACCCTAAATCCTCACCAAGGACGCAGCATGTACTTATAGATCAAAATTTAAGATAATTTCGTTAAATTGGGTAACATCATTCTATTTGACGAATATAAGCATAAATCTTGAGCAATATAAAAAATTCCCTAAACCCTAAACCCTAAACAACTCCTAAAACCTAAACTCCAAAGCCCCAAACCCTCAGCCATAAACCCTAACCATGCAGGTGTCATGCACTAATTGATCAAAATTTGAAATACTTTCGTTAAATCAGCTAACACCATTCTATTCTACGAATATAAGCATAAATCTTGAGCATTATTTAAAATGCATTAAACCCTAAACCATAAACAACCCATAAAACTAAACCATAAAATAGTAAAACCCTAAACCCTTGACCCATAAACCCTAACCAAGCAGGTACCATGCACTTATAGATAAAAATTGGAGATACTTTCAATAAATTGATGTAACCCCATTCTATTCCACGAATATAAGCATAAAGCAGCTTGAACATTATTGAAAATTCACAAAACCCTAAACCCCTAAAACCCCAAACCCTAAACCCTTACCAAGCATGTAGCATGCACTTATAGATCAAAATTTGATATACTTTCGTTTAATTGGTAACGCCATTCTATTCGACGAATATAAGCATAAATCTTGAGCATTATCGAAAATTCCCTAAACCCTAAACCCTAAACAACCCCTAAAACCTAAACAACCCCTAAAACCTAAACCCTAAAACCCCAAACCCTCAACCCATAAACACTAACCAAGCATGTATCATGCACTTATAGATCAAAATCTAAGTTACTTTCAATAAATTAGGTAACGCCATTCTATTAGACGAATATAAGCATAAAGATTAAGCATTATTCTAAATTCGCTAAACTCTAAACCCTATACAACCATAAAAACTAAACTATAAAACCCTAAAACCCAAAACCCTCGACCCATAAACCCTAACCAAGCAGGTATCATGCACTCATAGATCAAAATTTGAGATACTTTCATTAAATCAGGTAACACCATTCTATTCGACGAATATAATCATAAATCTTTGAGCATTATTGAAAAGCACTAATCCCTAAACCCTAAGCAACCCGTAAAACCTAAATCGTAAAACCCTAAATCCTCGACCCATAAACCCTAAACCTAGTAGGTATCGTGCACTTATAGATCAAAATTTGAGATACTTTCATTAAATTGTGGTAACGCCATTCTATTCCATGAATATAAGCATAAAGCTTGAACATTATTGAAAATCAAATAACCTTAACACCTAAATCCTAACCTCCTAACTGTAGAACCCCAAACCCTTACCAAGCAGGTATAATGCACTTATAGATCAAAATATGAGATAGTTTCATTAAATTGCGATAACGTCATTCTATTCCATGAATATAACCATATATATAAAGCTTGAACATTATTATTGAAAATTCCCTAAACACTAAAATCTAAAAAATCATAAACCCTAAAACCCTGAACAACCCTGAACCCTAAATCATGAACCATAAACCCTAAACCCTAAAATCCTAAATCATTAACCCCTAAACTCTCAACCCAAAATAAACCCCTAACACTAAACTTAACCCTAGGCTATATATACTTTGGTGAGAACTAGGGCAGTGGGATTTTGAGCCATATTTTGTAGTTGCTTCATGACAAAAGCCATTGTTGTGCCTTAGAAAATTGAAATAACTTCGAATTCAGAAGCTTCCTTTGTAAATAATATTTAAATGCCAATACGTATAAACTAGCAAATATATGGACAAGTTATTATAAACTATAGAAAATATATGGCCATGAACTTGGTCATCTGGTTTTAAAGCCATGCATATTCTTACATGGTACTCCATATATTGTGATGTTTTTTTTCAAAAGTTATCAAATTTTAAGATTATATTTTTCCATGGAAACTAGCTAGTGCACATAGTGAGACACGAAGAGAGAAAATAATGGTTGTATTTTGTTTTTATTTTGTTTCTTTGTATTTGTTTTAAAATGGCCGAAATTTGGTGTCATTGTCATTCATATCAAAAAGTTGAATTTTGCAAAACTCTCCATGGTTCTCCAATATTTGACTACTTGGTATCTTTGAATTATTTTTAAAAGTCAAGAGTAAGGTATATCACACACTTTGTAGTTCGAAATTAGACATACTTACTTCAGATTGTCAAAAAGTCATTTTATTGCATAGATTTAGCTAGGAAGTTTGGAAATTCAAGGAAGTTGGGCAGTATCCATCAAATCTAGAATCTTCTTTTGTAATGCCAAGATGCAGCGATCTACCAAACATGGACACACGATCATAAACTATAACAGAGATATGGCTATGACCTTGGTAATCTTGTATGAAATCCTTCAAAATATTATGTTTATCAATTTTAGTAAATGTGTGGAAACTCATTTATATGTTGGTAAGCATACTGTCGCTGGCATGTGGGTCTAGACGGGGTCAACACGTGAGAGCTGCCGTGTCGAAGTAGCGTATGTCGGAAGCTTCAACCTCAGAATTTCCGCAAGGCGCCGAAACATCCTACGCGCATCAATTCAAATATCCCACGCATCTATTCAAATATCTCATGCCGCTTTTTGCAAATGCAAAATTCCTCTTCTATCCCTGCTCTAGAAACAAGGACTATGGTAGTACTACAATAATAGAGGGGTATAGGTGGTAAATGTGCGTCATCCCACCTATATCCCCCCATCACCTCTTCCCTGCCCACATGCCTCCAACCTCAACCTTCCTCCAGCTGCTTCATCGTCGGCCCTCTCTTCGACACCGGAGCTCCTCCACTACCGGTTCTCTTCACCGGAACTATTTCACCGACTCCCTCACTACACCAGATCTGCTTCACCAATGCCATCATCTACCCTACACGGTCCGCTTCACTGAATCACTCATCGCTAACACCGAAATACCGAGCCACCGCCTTTGCCGCCCTCTTTCCCGTCCCACCCATCCTCACCGTGCAGCGGTAATTTCTCTTGCTCATTTGCTATATTTTTGGTACTCGTAAGATACGAAATCATTAGAATGTTGCTCAATATCCTGCAGGCTATTGCAATTTCATTTGCATCCCACATCAGGTAGGTCCTATCCACACCATTAGCTTCTTACTTTTATTCCCTTTTTTACACTCTCACGCTATTGGTTTAATCCTCCAACACCAACTCATAGATGCTATTCTTTCCGAGCGCTTGCACGGGTCATGCAAACAGCTCATAGAGGATTCAACACTAATAATCTGATGCCCAGCAAGGCTGAAGTGTGAGATTTCCTTGGGTTACTTAGGCTAGTTTTTTCTTATGTTAATAAGTTGTATAACCTGCATGCCTAAAAAGTTAATAATTCATTCTACCTAAGACCTTGCCATGACATTTTCATTCATGTTCTATTGTGTTTCTATCTGTGAATGCTTAATTCAAAAAAATCCATATAGTTTGAATCATATATTTGTTCATTTCAATGCTATATTTTGGTGTTTTCACCTACTTTCATCCTTCCAAACCAGCTATCTGGTTTGAATCATACATCTGGTAAATTTTAATGCTATGTTTTTGGTGTTTTCAAGAGTTTTCATCCTTCCAAACCAGTGATACGTCGTAAATGTATCTATAATTTTTGATGCTCCATGCTTGTTCTGTATCAACTATCTTATGTTTTGTCTACACTTTGAGGCATTTTTATACATTTTCTAGAACTAACCTATTGACAAGATGTCGTAGTGCCAGTTGCCTGTTTTTTGCTGTTTTTGGTTTCAGAAAAGCTAGTAAAGAAATATTCTCGGAATTGTACGAAACAAAAGCCGAAGTTCCAATTTTTCCCGACATGACATAGAAGTCCAAAGCAGAGACGGAGGAGAGCCACGAGGCGGCCACACCATAGGGTGGCGTGGCCCCTGGCCGCGCCAGTCCCTGCTGTGGGCCCCTCAGGGGCCACCGACCTCGCCTCTTCGCCTATATAAACCCCCCGAGATGAAAACCCTAGAGGGAGGATCAGAATTCCACGAAAAAGTTCCGCAGTGCCGCCGCCACCGAAGAGGAGATTCGGGGGACAGAAGTCTCTATTCCGGCACCCTGCCGGGATAGGGAAGTGCCCCCGAAGCCATCTCCATCCACTCCACCGCCATCTCCATAGCCATTGCTGACTCTCATGATGAGGAGGGAGTAGTTCTCTCTCGAGGCTAAGGGCTCTACCGGTAGCTATGTGTTCATCTCTCTCTATGTGTGATCTTATTGAGATCATGAGCTTTGTAATCTAGTTGAATAAGTAGATCTATTCTGCTACTCAAGTGCTTTAATTAATCTCTGCTTATCCCCACGTGTGTGAAGTTGATAGTGTGCACACCGTGTGGCACTTAGGCTAAGGTTAAATAAATACTTATCATGAGTATAATTTGAGTTGGATGTCTGGTGTTTGTTGGAACCATCTAGCGCTCAAGGTGATAGTGAGGGGTTATCTAGATGGGGAATGCGAACTTTAAGGTGTGCTATTATAGCCCTACATCGTCCAACCGGAGAGTAGTTCAGGATAGCATAATGAAGAGATGATATTTATATGAGAGTGTCCACTAGTGAAAGTATGATCCCTAGGCCTTGTTTCTAAGCATTGAAACACCCTTTAAAATCAGTCATGTTACATTTTTGCTTGCTGCCACTCTTATTTCAGATTGCAATTACCACTTATAATCATCCATATTACTTGTATTTCACTATATCTTCGCCGAACTAGTGCACCTATACACCTGACAATTGTATTGGGTGTGTTGGGGACACAAGAGACTTCTTGTATATTGATTGCATTGTTTCTTGAGAGGGATACATTTGGCCACTTCCTCCCTAAGTTCGATAAACCTTGGGTGATCCACTTAAGGGAAACTTGCTGCTGTTCTACAAACCTCTGCACTTGGAGGCCCAACACTGTCAACAAGAATAGAAGTGTGCGTAGACATCAACCAGCTAACTAGGTTTTATATGTCACGCCTTAATGCAGAGAAATGACAAGTGAGTACAAGGACCAGAGTTCCAACTGTTCGGCTCAGATTGTTCCGGCAGATTGACTAGGAGTCGCACCCGCTCGAGAAGGAGCTACTGTCAGCCTGAATGTGCTATTGTAAGTTCATGTTTACTTTAAATTGTCTCTACTTTATATAATACTACGTGTTTCCCTTTTTCTTTGTTTTAACCTCTTTCACCATATTTAGCATGCTGTAGTTAAAACCAAGCAGGAGTCCTTGGAAGGCAGGACTGAAAGTTGTGATCCCTCTTCCCATTCATCCTCACATTGCATTTCCGAAGCAAACAACTTACTTAATAGTCCACCTAGAACAACACCTGCAGGTGATAAATATATAAACATTGTATTACATGCAGAAAGAAATGGTGTAGCTACTCTTAGATCTGTAGCTGAAACATTGAAGAAGACGACAGATGATACATTGAAGCAAATCACCATGTACCGATCTCTTATTGATGATACCGACACTTTGTAATCTTTCATAATTCCGATCTTGTTGTATAACCTATTGTAATAAACTTTTATTGTTGTGTAATAAGTAGTTTTAATTTGTGTGTGTCTATTAATTGATGTCTTCATATTCCCCTGTTCTGCCAAAAAGTAGGCGCTAGCAAAAAGTCAGAAACAGTAACATGCCGAACGTTGAAACAACATGTGCATGGATGGCCCAAAACGACTAGAATAGTAAAAGGACAGAAGGGTAAAAGGCTAGAATGGTAGAAGACCAGAACGGTAAAAGGCTAGAACAGTAAAAGGCCAAAAGAGTAAAAGGCCAGCACAGTAAAATGCCAGAATAGTAAAATGCCAGAATAGTAAAAGGCCAAAAAAGTAAAGGCCACAACAGTAAAGGCCTGAATAGTAAAAGACCAGAACAGTGAACAGGCAAAACAGTGAATGGCTAGAATAGTAAAAGGCCAGAACAGTAGAAAACCAGAGCAGAGAAAGGTTGGAACTGTGAAAGGCCTGAACAGTGGAAGACCGGAACCGTGAAGGTCTCAATAGTAAATGGCCAGAACAGTAAATGACCAGAATAGTAAAATGCCAGTACGGTGGTAGGCCACTATAGTAACAGGCCGAATAGTACCGGCCTGAATAGGCAAAAGCCCAAACTCTAAAGGACCTAAACAGTAATAGGGAGGAATTCCTAAAAGGTTGGAACACTAATATGACTGAACAGTAAAAGACTAGATTGGAAATAGGCTTGAACATTACCGGGCCGTCTTGCTGCAGGCCTCAAGTGGCAACACAGTGTTGGGCTAACTTGGGCCTTAAATAGGCTAAAAAAGTGTAACACCCTCGAATCGGCCTATGCAAGTTTTAGTGATTCCCGCCAAACCCACATAGAAACGATTCAAAGATGCCCACTAGGCACTTGCGTGCGGGTAGAAAATGGAGTAATATCATTACACAATAGTTCACAATGGAACCCACAGAACATATATATACAACAATGACTCAACGAGTCAAGAATACAAATATATAGTACGAAGATCCAAAACACCTTGAAAACGATACAACGTCCGAGTACGGACAAGATGCAAATGGGGCTAAGAGCCCTGAAGAATAACCAATGGCGTCCATAACCCTGCTCAGGCCAAGGCAGAAGGGTAACCCTGCTAACAACATCGATCTCAAACCTACTAAAACAAAAGGGGTACCGATAAAGGGCAAAGGAGAAAGAGAGCGGTCAGTATAGAGACCAATACACGGTGAGTCTAGAATTTCGTGGCTCTCGCCTACATAGGTATGGTGGACTGAAGCGGCAGCGAAGCATGCACTAAACAACCTATAGAGACTCGATACAATTGTCGGCTATCAGAGAGGGATAAGAAAGACCTATTAGGAACCAACCTGATTCTAACACCAATCATACCCATCCTGGTATTTCCCCCTCGATACCAAACGAGGAAGTCCTGCCGAGAAAACTCACACGGTTGACAATTTTATTCTTTCTTTCCATGGTGGTTATCCAACTTACTAGTCATATCAGATACAAGTCAAATTATAATAGTAAACTTTAGTTTTAGTTGTCTATGATCGAGAAATTGTGCTCCAAGTTGTCCATAACCGTGGACATGGCTTTTCAAAAAGATTTAACCCTGCAGGGGTGCACCAAAATTTCCACACGCACTTCCACCCTTTTTGCCAGATCAATTAACATACTTCCATCGGTATGCCGGTGGGGCTTTGGACACGACGCTTTCCCAGACCCAAAGTAAGTACATAGGGGCTACCCGAAAGAGCTACCCGTACAAGGTATAGCTAATCCTCCTTGTACGGACCCTAAGGTTTCGTGGACTTGTCACGGGAATAGAGGCCATAGACACTATATTCCCGTGACAGAGTGTCGCACCTATGCAATAGTAATAAACGCTCATCGAGCAACAGGTAATAGACATGGCATAAGTATAGTAGGTAACGTATAAAGCCCGAACTAGTTTGTGGCCTCCAACAAAGTACTTTGAAATTAGGTAATAAGCCATAGGGGTGCCCAGACACCCCACACGTGGTTAGCGCGCTTAGTTTCGGAACATGTGTCAAGAACTCGGGTCCTAGGTGGACACAAGTGGGCGGGTAAAAATCAAATAACATCTATTACCCACCGGTGCCACTGCATTAGATCTACTTCCAGCATTTTTAATAACAAGTAGCAATTAAAGCCATGATTATCTCCACCATTAATTATGTGCCAACCTCCCAACAACTGTGGAACCTCGATGACACGAAGCAGCTCCTGAGCAAGCAACTACGACTCGCAAGGCCGACTGCCTATCAAACAACAGGCAATATGATGTGTCCAAGGCAATACAGAGGCTGCAAGGAATATGAATGGTGCACAGAAATAAAGCATCCCAACACGAATAGCAATAAATCAACAGGAGTAAATAAAGACTATAAAAGAAAAATAGGTAGAAAGGGGGAGAATACTCGCCTGGGAAACATAGCTAAAGATACATTATTTGAAGGACTTGTCGATACTCGCATCCACTCAATGGCCGAAGAAGCAAAGCACTAAAAGAAACACTGGATGCACTATTTAATACTACGGCAGAAGATCAACATGATGCATGTATTATGCATGACATGGCAAAAATGCGATGCGACTAGGAAATATTAAGCGGAACCAGGGTCCCGACAATTAGTTAAGTGGTTCATGTTGTTTAGGTACCCCGCAATTTAAATGTTGTCTTAACACGGCACGGCAAAACATGGCATTGGTTTGCTACACAATTTTAAATAGAGCCAATATAAGACTAGAAAAGCCCGCATATAGAGATGCGCCCAGGCAACACGGTACCCAAGTTGCCTCTAATCAGCCGCGATAAACATAGTTGGCGTGCCAAATACTCAGAGGGTCTTTTTCGACACTAGTTCAACTTTACGTTTTAATACAAAATATCGGGCTAACGCCCGTCAATTTGGGCCCCCTATCAGTTTTCACCGTTATGTCGCTCCCATCGTGATAGCCATTGTCGGGCCAAGCAGAGATAAACAAAACTTTTTCCCTAACGTGGTACTCCCAAGATCCAGCTCAGGTTATAGGCCACGAGATTACCGCTAGACACGCAGATGCGGAAGTTGATGTAGCATGTCGAAGCAGTGCCGAACGATCCCATGGACAGCCCTCCGAATCCCACGAACAGCTACACTGGATCCCACGAACTCCTTCACCAGATCCCCACGAGCTTCCCCGTCTCCAGCGCCGCACGTGCAACGCCTCTACCGGTATCCACACATACAGGAAGGAGCTTCAGACAGAGGATTGCTAGATCCTGTCTAGCTCGAAATGGAAGTGGAGAAAGTGACGGCTAGGTCAGGGACTATCCCTTGTCACTCCACTTATATACACTCCTAGTTGGGCTCAACTCTTGAGGCCCATCTAGGCTGTACTCCAATCTCCATATGGATATAATCCACATGGGCTCCTTACCCTTAAGTGTGTGACCCTGTAGGTTCACGTACACCTGGACACGACATGAGCTACTCTTCCAAGTATCGCGTCATGGCTTTGAGTCCAACTCACTCCAATGAACACTCGGTCTCAAGTTGATAGATCGTAGCGGCCTCTAGCAAGACGTGCCAACTCCCAAGTGCCGTAAATGATGGGTTCGTAGCATGGAAAACAAAAAATTTCTACCGCAAGAAAGAACAAAACCCAGATCTAATCTAGATAAAAGCCAAGATCTAATCTATTAGATATGTGCAACGAGATAGATAGGAACTAACCCTCGTAGATCCGAAAGCGTTAATGAGATTAGATCTCGTGGTTGATGTAGTCGATCACTTGCCGATCTCAATATCGAGTGGACGATCCTTCCGGCACCGCGTTCTGGCAGCGCTTCCGCAGTCGGTCACATGTACGGAGTCGAAGCAGACCTTCCTCTCCTCGTTCCAGCGAGCAGCGGAGGTAGTAGATCTTCTCCATGGAATCCCAGTAGCACGACGGCGTGGTGGAGTAGAGAATTATGCAGGGCTTCGCCTAAGCCTGAGCAGAAGAAAGGAGGAGGAGAGAGGCGGCTAGGATTGGAGTAGTGGAGGGGAGCCAGGGGGTGGCGCCCCCACCCCTTTATTAAAAGGGGGGAGGCGCCATGGGGAGGTGGAGTCCTTGTAGGACTCCCCTCTCCCTTGGCCGGCGGATTGGGAGCGGGGGAGGAGTCCTCCTCCCCCACGACTGCTTGTCTTGCCCCACAAGGACTCCTTGATCCTTTCTTGGTTTTCAAGCAAACTCCAAGAATTCTTCCAGAACCTTCCAGAACATTCCGAAACCTTCTAGAATCCTCATACAAATACTCCAGAACATTTCCTAACTCATAAAATGATCCCCAATATATGAATCTTATTCTACGGACAATTCCGGATCTCCTCGTGATGTCCCGGATCCAATCCGAGACTCCGAACAACATTCGGTCTCCAACGCACATTCCATATCTACTTAAAACAACTTCGAACCTTAAGTGTGTCACCCTACGGTTCGTGAACATGTAGACATGACAGAGACACATCTCCTATCAATAACCATCAGCGGGACCTGGAGATCCATAATGGCTCCCACATACTCAACGATGACTTCGTGATCGATAGAACCATTTACATACGAAACCAATTCCCTTTGTCACGCGATACTATACTTATCCAAGGTTTGATCATCGGTATCTCCATACCTAATTCTACCTCGTTACTGACAAGTACTCTTTACTCGTTCCGTGATATGTCATCCCTTGTGACCCAGTCACATGCTTGCAAGCTAACTAAATGACATTCCACCGAGAGGGCCCAGAGCATATCTATCCGTCATATGGATGGACAAATCCCAATCTTGGTCCATGCGCTTCAACACATACTTTCAGAATACCCAAAGACACCTTTATGACCACCCAGTTACGAAGCGGTGTTTGATGTCATCAAAGTACCCATCCGGTGATGGTGATTAACATAACCTCATGGTCGAAGGATTAGGTTACTATGTATTTTAAAGCTTATAGTAAATGAACTTAATGACTTGATCTTATGCTATGCTTACTACGGGTGTGTGTCCATCACATCATTCTCCTAATGATATGATCTTGTTATTAACGACATCCAATGTCCATGATCAGGAAACCATGATCATCCATTAATCAACAAGCTAGTTTAACAAGAGGCTTACTAGGGACTCTTTTATGTTTACAAAACACACAAGTATTAATATTTCCGGTTAATACAATTATAGCATGGGATGTAAACATTTATCATAAACATAAAGATATAATAATAACCACTTTATTATTGCATCTTGGGCATATCTCCAACAGTCTCCCACTTGCACTAGAGTCAATAATCTAGTTTAAAAACTTGTGCATTCAACACCTATGGATTTCTGGTGTTGTATAGACACTATTGCTAGTGGTAAACATAATCTTCGGATCTGACACTTCCAGGTCCGTGTGTATTTGCATGTCCTTGCGTCTCTACGTATTACTCATTCTCCAATGAGATGGCATTGTATAAATTTGGTCCTTTGGTGAGACCTTTAGTTCCTTGGGATTAAATCATGTTGATACAATTGTCGTACAATGTATCTTCATAGTATTATCCCGCTATGAACCACGCCTAGTTTGATAACAACCTACTTAACACAAATGCCCTCCTTTGCTGCTACTATAGCAGTTATATACTTAGCCTTTTGTTGTAGTATCCGTCACAATATCTCAACTTTGGAACTCATCCAAATCCATCATGGAACATCCTTTCCATTATATTGTGCCACCCATAGTCTAAATTGAGATAAATTTAATTTGTATCTTGTGACAAAACTAGTATCAATGTAACACTTTACAACAAACTACCTTTAACTATTTGTCACTTATACATGATATATTCTTAGTTCTTCCAAAGCTCATAAGAATATCTTTACTATTGTCCAATGATCATCTTATGAATCATTCTGGTATATGCTCATAATATTTAGAGCATAGGACATATCTGGATGTGTACATCTCAAAGAATGATTGATCAAAATATTCTTGTGATTTCACCAAGTGTCAAAACACTTGAATCTCGTGTCAACACACTTGAATCTTGATTTAGTCCTTTCCGTGCATCAAGAACCTTTCTTGTTGTTTCCATATTTAAATCATTCAACATCTCATCTATGTACATTTGGCAAAACCATATTAGAGCCTCAATCTATTCATATAGACTTTGATGCCTAATTCTTGGGTTATGCCTAAGTCTTTCATCGAAATGAAATTCTTAACCTGTGTCAATAAAAGATACATCATTTCTAATCAACAATATGTCTTTCACATAATGTATTAGAAATATGTCTTAGCGCTCCCACTTAATTTCTTGCAAAATGCAAACATCTTCATCGTCTCTGATGAAATTAAACCTTTTTACGGTTTCATCACGGTGAAGATTCCAACTCCGCGATGCTCACTTCAACCATTGAAGTTTTGCATACTCTTTTAGCATCCTTTTAATTTAACAAAACCCTTTGGATCGTGTCATGTACACGTCCTAGGTAATGATTCTATTAGAAGAACTTGTTTTGTTTGTTCAACTACCAAATACCAAAATATATGTAGTGGTTGCTACATTAATCCGTCCAGACTAAATATCGCTATGAAAGATCAAATCTTATCATAGTCAATTCCTTGAACATTGTCGTAAACTCTTTCCGACATGTCGACTATTTCATAGATTTGAAACATCCATGTCTATTTCTTTATAGATCCAAACACGACCGATAGGCTTAACGCCTTTCCGGAGGGTCTTCTAAGTTCAGAAACTTGATTTCTCGTGTATGGATACTATCACGGATTCCATGACTTCTAGTTATTTTATGGAGTCAGGGCCCATCATCACTTCTTTGTATGTAGTCGGTTCATCAGTGTCAAAACAATAACGACTTGCTTATCAAATCTTACTATTTGATTCTTACCGACCCACACGGTTCTATAGGAACTCTAATCTCCGAGATCACACCTTTTGTAATCACGAGAGCCATGAGCATTGTGGCCGCCACCGGGACATTTTCCGGCGCTGCGCTACTTAGCACATATAGCTAAGGTTCAACAACCTTATCAAAGTTCAATTGTCCTCCCACTTAACTTTGCACCAAAAATTCCTTCTCAAGAAACTTGACGTTCCAAGCGACAAACTCTTTTGTCCTCGGCGTTATGGAGAAATTCCCAACAAATTCTTTGGAATAACCTACAAAGACGTGCTTATCCGACTTTGGTTGTAAACAGCATACCAAAAATTTAAGAAAGGACAACCTGGGTTTTATCCCAAACCATGACTTATATGGTGTCATTTCAACGGATCACGATGGAGCTCTTTTCAGTGTAAAAGCGGTAGTCACTAAAGCTTTAATATTTAAAATATAATGGCAGTTTTTATAAATGACACCTTTGATCTTACCATGTTAAACAAGGTTTAATTACATATCTTGAACACTCCATACTCCTATGGTGTTTTGGGAAATGTAAATCCATGGAATGATTCCTCAAATCTTAGGTGTTTTGCTAAACTTGTAACTCAAACATCTTTCTTTATGATCCAATCATAAACTCTTTTATTTTCTTGTTACAATGATTTTCCACTTCATCTTGAAAGTCTTTGAACATTTTTCAAATTTTTCATACTTCTTCCTTATTGAGTAAGTATATACATATACTCACTCAAATCTTCGGAGAAAGCATTTGAAGTTGAAATCCATCGTCCACGACTACACATAATGGACTATATACATCAATATGTACAAATTCCAATCAGTTAGTCGTCCGTTCCTCTTTTGGCCTACGAACGGAGTTTTAATTACCTCTAGGAAAGTATCACAAGCGTCATTTGATCCAAATCAAAGACTCCAAAAATCCATCAACATGGAGTTTCTTCATATATCATTTCAATATAATTTAAACGGCGATGTCACTTTGCAAGTGATCTTTCAATCATTTGTCTTGGGACATTTTAGCATTAGTTTTATGGTCGTTATTTCTCCAACCAGACTTGTATATCATCCATCTATTATGGAATACGGTAATTATTTGAACAACCTTTTGTCGTCATAATACCTGATCAAAATAACAATTATTGAAACAAATCTTGAAGGCAAGCTTTGATGTTAACGAGCAACACAACAACCCTTTGTTTGTTTTCGATGAACATCATCACATTTTCTCTTGCTAGTTACTTAGGCCATTGCAGTTCATGAATTGTGTTGTCCTGTATAAAACTTCATACCAACCAATTCGGTATCCAATACTGGAGAACCACATTGTTTAACAAGCAAGGAATACAACCATAACATGTATATCTTCTATATGCCTAAGTTGGACATCTCCAACCTTTTATTTTCTGCCAAATATTTTATAGATTCTCTTTCAGCAACTCCTTTTCTTTTAAAAGAATCTATCAACATCAATAGTGGTATCATCAACATGACACATGGTACAAAGCGTATATAGTCAACCACTAATACCTTTGGACTTGCACTTTGAGGTGGATCACCATCATCAAATGTTTGGTGTTCTTTCAAAAATCCATCCTTTAGTAATATTTTAGTGTAGTAAACATTTTACTTACATCTTCTATTCATCCTTATCATGACAACTTTCATGATCAAGCTGCTATAGCTTACAAAGGTGAATTGCGAGTATAATGTTTCTTTTTCAAAACCTTTGGAGGATTAGGACGACTAGCGTCTCCAACCTTCACAAATTATCATCAAATATGAGGACGTATACTCTATCATGTTGTAACCAACACATTGTTTTAGATATCGCAATACCTTTCACATATGATGGTTTCTGAAACATTGCTTTCATCTCTTAGATAAACTTGATATTAAAAACAATCTTTTGAGTATCAAGAATCATGGAGGCAAACATGATACAATAGATACTAACACTGGAATTGTTACTCTTGATTTAATACTATTTATTAAACTTCATGGAGTAAATAGAGTTTGCTAAAAGTTTGCAATAGGACTTATAAACTTTAAATTGACATGCAAAACAATACGATACCAGTTCGTAAAGTAAATATCCAGAATTTCTATAGTTCCACTATCTCAACTATAACTAAGCCTAAGGTGGTGAACGGATGCCAATGACTACAACAAACTATGCAAATTCACTTTGATTGTGTTTATGATAAATTGAGTTCGACTAATCCAAATTACAAATGAACTCCCACTCAAAACAACATCCCTCGAGTTGTTTTAGTGATTACACGAACCAAATCCACTACACCAAGTCCGATCATCACGTGAGATGATGTAGCTTTAAAGGAGAACAACCAACATGTTCATCATATCATCCATATGACTCATGCTTTACCTTTCGGTATTCCGTGTTCCGAGACCATGTCTGTACATGCTAGGCTCGTCAAGGTTAACCTTA
The DNA here is from genome assembly GCA_910589775.1 of Avena eriantha. Taxonomy (NCBI): domain Eukaryota; kingdom Viridiplantae; phylum Streptophyta; class Magnoliopsida; order Poales; family Poaceae; genus Avena; species Avena eriantha. Next base: position 307,468,980 of record OU342741.1, on the reverse strand, counting down.
GTTTCCGCATGTGCAAATCTGGCTTGCACCCGTTGTATGCACACGTAGAGTCTATCACATCCGATCATCACGAGATGCTTCGAAACGACGAGTCTTAGCAACGGTGCCAACTAAGGGTGAACACTTTATTACTTGATATTTAGTGAGAGGGATCATCTTATAATGCTACCGTCGCGATCTAAGCAATACAAGATGCATAAAGGATTAACATCACAGGCAATTCATAATCAGTGTGATATGATATGGCCCTTTCTTCTTGCGCCTTTGATCTCCATCTCCAAAGCACGAACATGATCTCCATCATCACCAGCATTGCGTCAAGGTCAGTGGCGCCACTTCATTGTTGTCCATCATCACTAGCAACTATTACAACTACTTGGAATAAAGCTATTACAAGATGAATAGACACGCAGGTCTTAACAGAATTAAAGACAACCATTAGGCTCCTGCCGGTTGCCATATTACAACAAGGATTATTGCATACATCAAATATAATCACAATCACATGATGGCCATATCACATCACAAAACCCCTACAAAAACAAGTTAGACGCCTCTAATTTTCTTTGCATGTTTTACGTGGTTTGGGGCTTTCGAACAATAAAGGATCTTACCTACGAAACTGAACCACAACATTGATACAAGTGCTATCAAGTGCAAAGTGTAAATTGGATCTATACTATGGTGGGAGAGACAGACACCCGCAAAGCCACTTGTGCAAAGCAAGTTACACGTCAAGCGTGGAGCAAGTCTCATGTGCCATGACATGTAAGGTTAGCCCGAGCCGCTTCATCCCACCATGCCGCAAGATGCAAAGTACACAAAGCAAAAGACGGCACGAGCACCAATGCCCACAAAACCATTGTGTTCTACTCGTGCAACAGATCTACGCATAGATACGACTCTGATACCACTGATGGGTTCGTAGCATGGAAAACAAAAAATTTCTACCGCAAGAACGAACAAAACACAGATCTAATCTAGATAAAAGCCAAGATCTAATCTATTAGACATGTGCAACGAGATAGACAGGAACTAACCCACATAGATCCGAAAGCGTTAACGAGATTAGATCTCGTGGTTGATGTAGTCGATCACTTGCCGATCTCAAGATCGAGTGGACGATCCTTCCGACGCCGCGTTCTGGCAGTGCTTCCGCAGTCGGTCACACGTACGGAGTCGAAGCAGACCTTCCTCTCCTCCTTCCAGCGAGCAGCGGAGGTAGTAGATCTTCTCCATGGAATCCCAGCAGCACGACGGCGTGGTGGTGGTGGTGGAGTAGAGAATTCTACAGGGCTTCGCCTAAGCCTGAGCAGAAGAAAGGAGGAGGAGAGAGGCGGCTAGGATTGGAGTAGTGGAGGGGAGCCAGGGGGTGGCGCCACCACCCCTTTATTAAAAGGGGGGAGGCGCCATGGGGAGGTGGAGTCCTTGTAGGACTCCCCTCTCCCTTGGCCGGCGGATTGGGAGGGGGGGAGGAGTCCTCCTCCCCCACGACTCCTTGTCTTGCCCCACAAGGACTCCTTGATCCTTTCTTGGTTTTCAAGCAAACTACAAGAAATCTTCCAGAACCTTCCGGAACATTCCGAAACCTTCTAGAATCCTCATACAAATACTTCGGAACATTTCCTAACTCATAAAATGATCCCCAATATATGAATCTTATTATCCGGACAATTCCGGATCTCCTCGTGATGTCCCGGATCCAATCCGAGACTCCGAACAACATTCGGTCTCCAACGCACATTCCATATCTACTTAAAACAACTACGAACCTTAAGTGTGTCACCCTACGGTTCGTGAACATGTAGACATGATAGAGACACATCTCCTATCAATAACCATCAGCGGGACCTAGAGATCCATAATGGCTCCCACATACTCAACGACGACTTCGTGATCGATAGAACCATTTACATACGAAACCAATTCCCTTTGTCACGCGATACTATACTTATCCAAGGTTTGATCGTCGGTATCTCCATACCTAGTTCTACCTCGTTACTGACAAGTACTCTTTACTCGTTCCATGATATGTCATCCCTTGTGACCCAGTCACATGCTTGCAAGCTAACTAGATGACATTCCACCGAGAGGGCCCAGAGCATATCTATCCGTCATATGGATGGACAAATCCCAATCTTGGTCCATGCGCTTCAACACATACTTTCAGAATACCCAAAGACACCTTTATGACCACCCAGTTACGAAGCGGTGTTTGATGTCATCAAAGTACCCATCCGGTGATGGTGATTAACATAACCTCATGGTCGAAGGATTAGGTTACTATGTATTTTAAAGCTTATAGAAAACGAACTTAATGACTTGATCTTATGCTATGCTTACTACGGGTGTGTGTCCATCACATCATTCTCCTAATGATATGATCTTGTTATTAACGACATCCAATGTCCATGATCATCCATTAATCAACAAGCTAGTTTAACAAGAGGCTTACTAGGGACTCTTTTATGTTTACAAAACACACAAGTATTAATGTTTCCGGTTAATACAATTATAGCATGGGATGTAAACATTTATCATAAACATAAAGATATAATAATAACCACTTTATTATTGCCTCTTGGGCATATCTCCAACAGTAAAGTCAGAAGACGAACCTTCAATGTGACTTTCGTCCAAGTCCCTTTGCCACACGATATATCTGTTAAGCTATAGGCGAGTAGTTGCCATCCCTTTAATAGCTTAACTCTCTTCTTGTACCATGATATGTGATTCACTGGAATAACTCTTAGTCTGACTCCTCAACTTAACTGAGTAGCGTATGGCCATGCTTCCGAATCATATCACACGAGAGGGCCCAGAGAATATCTCTCCATTACGGAGGGGCAAATCCCATCTGGGTAATCCATGTCACGCAACTTGCTTCACAACCAAGATGAACTCTACCTTTATAACTACCCATTTACGGAACATCGTTTGATAGAACCTAAGTTGGTGATCCATAACTCGGATCATGCAATCACCTCAGGTCAAAGGATTCCATTGCTTGAGACTGCAAATGACAACATGCTCGTTGCATCTCAACTATGGGCCAATCCGACTCGCTAAACTCTTTAGCTGAATCAGTGTAAGTCAGAATAGCATCACCATGCCCATGACAAGTGGAACCGTGTCATCATCCGACCTGCACTTTGGTCTAAGTTGTCTGTCTAGCACAACCTCAACGACCAAGGACAATCTAGTATGAACAATCATGAATATATAGTTCCACAACTGAATCATGTATTTTGTGATACATATCTCATGTTCATATAAGGACAACTTTACTTTATGAATACTTTGGGAAACATCATCAACCATGATTGCCTCTAGGGCATATTCCCAATAGCCATGTAGGCTTGCTGCATTGGCGCCTGAATCCATTACGCGTCGTCTTCTTCCCCGAAGCGGCAATCTGTGGGGCGTCGCGATCATGACGCGGAGCTGGGACGTGGATGAACCTGCTCGGCCCCACTCTCCTCCCTATAGGCTTGCATCGTTGGCGCCTACATCCATTACACGTCTTCTTCTTCCCCAGAGCGGCAATCTGTGGTCGCGACCACGGCGCGGAGCTGGGACATGGACGAACCTGCTCGGCCCCGCTCTCATCCCCATCCCGAGTTGGAGCTCGCCCTCACCATGGCACGATGCGGGGACGAGAATTGGTTCTCGGTGAGAGTTATCACCTTGTCGAATGCTTGGTCATGTTTTCCTCCTCCAGAATCCGACTTCGCTTTTGCCGTGGTTGCACCAGCGCCAATTCTACCACCGCTCCCGAGGTCTCTGTGGGAGTTGTACCCTCAGTAGGTCAAGTGCTGCCATGTTAAACCTGTATGAAAATTTGGAGCTCGGCGGCGGCAACCCATTGTTGAACCTGTAAGGAATTTGCCGAAGGCTGCGTGCCGCGCCAAGTTCTACGGTTGATGCCTTCGGCCTCGGCTTTTGCCAACGTCCACCGCCGATGTGAGATCATTTAGTTACTTTAATACGAAATTTTGACCAATTTGACTTGTTGATGCATTCCTTGACAATTATAATATAATCGAACACTAGAAATATTTGGTAGTGTGTATGAGCATGATCAGTAATATAATTGAACACTAGAAATTTTAAGGCACTCCAGATAAAGGAGTAGATTAATACATATATATATATAGAAGGTTCACCAGGGACACCACGGTCCACATATATATTGTCTTACATGCAACACACAAGTAATAGTTAACTAAAACAAAATAAAAGTAGGGGCAACAGCAGGAGGCCGGGACACGGAGACGCCTAGCAGGGCGGGGGCAGCCTAGTCTAGGGGATACAGGCCAGTCCTAACATACTGCCGCAGGAATTTGCCGAATCCTGCGTGCCGTGCCAAGATAATTGGCTTATGCCTTCTTCCTCCGCCCTTGCCAACATCCATCGCGTGCTGGATCATGCTGTCGAGGTCCACATTGATTGCTCTACCACAGAATGGGAAAACAGTCTCCCCCTACGGTAGAAACGGATTTGCCCACACCGTAACCACCTCAGCACGTAGCGACTCTTGTTGTCCCTGGATTCCTTGTTATCGTGCACGTCCTCATCATCCTCCTATTGATTTTTAAGAACATAACTTCGAACTCATACATATGATTGAATTGTATTACAACTCAAGAATTCACAACATATATATGTAAGACAATATTAAGTTGATATCAAAGAGAAAGCATCTCAACAATAGTTTGATCAGTTCATATATCATTTCATCTCAGCAAAATGACAATTAATTGGATCAGAGTGTATGTAGAATAAATCTAGGGGCCTCATAAGTTTCTTCAGGGATGGAGTGAGCGAACCAAGTAACAATTGCACAACCTATATTCTTCTTGTACATCACCCTAGGTTAGCTAACTCATCCCTAAAAAGATCTGACACGACTGTGTCTGCCTCTCTTTTGGGGCAAATTTGAATCATTAGCCACAATAAGAAATTGAAATGTAATCGTACAAATCAATATTCAAGGATATACATAGTCAGGTACAAAAACAAGCCTAAATATTGTAATTATAAATAAAAAACCAAACAATTAATCTTCAGGTACATGTTAAAAATACTTATGATCAAAAGCATTCATATACATATGCATCATACGAATCATTCAAAGATCAGAAACAATTCAAGGATCATATATGTAGTTCCATATGAGAATAAATTAAGGGCCTCATAATTTGTTTTAGAGATGGAGTTGGAAAACCAAAGTACCAACATCACAACCTATATTGTTTGTGTGCATTGCTGCCTCAGGTTCACCAACCCATCCCTAAAACACGACACCATCATATGTGTCTCCCCTTGAACTCTTTTGGGGAAAATTTCAATCATCAGCCTCGGTGACAAACTGAAATGTAATTCTTATACACTATGAATGCATGAAATAGATAATTCAAATATCATAGTTCTATGAATGTAGAATAAATATTGTAGCCACAACTTATATTGTTCTTGTACATGGCCCCAGGTTCACTAACTCATCCCTGAAAAAATCTGACTCCAATGTGCCTAGCTCTCTTTTGGGGCAAGTTTGAATCATTGGCCACAATAAGAAATTGAAATGTAATCGTACACAACAATATTCAGGGATATACATATGTATCATACGACTCATTCAAAGATCAGAAACAATACAAAGATTATATATATATGTTCCATATGAGAATAAATTAAGGGCCTCATTATTTTTTCAGAGATGGAGTGGGAGAACCAAAATACCAACAGCACAACCTATATTGTTTGTGTACATTGCTGCTCCAGGTTCACTAACCATCCCTAAGAAAACAACACCATCAGATGTGTCTCCCTTGCACTATTTTGAGGCAAAATTGTATCATTGGGCTCAGTGAGGAATAGAAATGTAATGTTATAGGAGTGTTGTGTATCGAAATCAACACTCAACTAGCAAACTCAACTAGATGGCAGATGAGCAGATTGGGGTTTTGTGACTAGACGGATTGGGGTTTGTGACTAGATGGTAGATGCATCAATCGACCGTTCGAACCAGATATATACTACCCTACTTCAAGAGCAAAAGAATCTATACACGATTGAGCAAATCCTATGTATGAAAAGTGAAATATGCGGCTGTGACTAGAGAAGCTAGAAATGTAGTACCTCAGACTCCTCATTAGGGACCTCCTCCTCGAACTTGTCATTCTCTGCGATTGCGTCGAAGATTTCTTGGACGGCGATGGGGTCGTTGATGTAGAGCACCGGATTGCCTCCGCCTGCCGCATGACTCCCATCTAGATCTGCTGCTGGCACCATGATGTTGTCGGCCACCTACTGCTCGATGGCGACGGCTACTAGCTAGATTTTACGGATGAGCTCGAACCCTCGATGGCGCAGTGACGAGCGGAGTTCGTGCCCGGAGAAGACACCTCCGCCTGCTTGGTGATGACCGAGCCACCCGCTGATGCGCCTTCAACTGGCTTCACCTCCGACTCATCTCAATGCGTACGCTTCATGGCGCACCTAGGGCAGGAGGTGGTGTAAGCGAAGGAGCTTTTGCACGCGCGGTAGGTGCATATTGGGGTTTTTGGACTAGAAAGATTTGGGAAAATGACACGAGCTCATGGAAGAAGAAGGTCGAGCGGGTTTATAAACACTTTACCGTCACTAGTCCTCGAGTGGACATGTGTGGTGGGTGGGGGGGATGGGGCTACCACGATCTCCACCTTTTTTGGCGGTTCCTTTTCTTTGAAACAACCACGATCTCCACGTTATAACTGCATTGAAAACACGCTCATGGCAGACTGATGACCCACAAGTATAGGGGGTGTATCGCAGTATTTTCGATAAGTAAGAGTGTTGAACCCAACGAGGAGCAGAAGGTGTTGGCGAATGGCTTGGAGCAGGAATTCTCTGTAATACTTAGCAAATGGATTTTTAGGGGTTTTTGATAATGCAGGTAAATAAAGTACGAGTAAATAAAAGACAATAAGAATAAATGCAGCAAGTGGCCCAATCCTTTCTTTAGCAAAGGACAAGCCGATTGTATTACTTAAGATGACCAAACGTTCTCGAGGACACATAGGAATATCATCAAGTGCTTTCACTTCATATAGTTGATTAATCTTCTTTAGTTTGCTAAGTGTTGTGTGGGTGAACCTGTGCTAATGTACCGACCTTCCTAGGACTAATACATACTTGTGATTATACCCCTTGGAAGCATCCGCAAGTACAAGAAAGTAATTAAGGTAGAAACCTAACCACAGCTTTAAACTCTAAGACCCTTACATCCCTTGTGCAAAGGTTTCCTAACGGGGGTTCAGGTTTCTGTCACTCCGGCAACCCCTACGATTAGTAGCCAAATACACAATGCATTCCCCTAGGCCCATATAGGTGAAGTGTCATGTAGTCAATGTTCACATGAAACCACTAGAAGAAATACACCACAACTGAAATATCAAACCATTGAATCTTTCTCAACACAATTCCACTACTAACAACATGACTTCTCCCATGTCCTCAAGAACAAAACGAACTACTCACAAGACATCATATTGATCAAAATCAGAGAACATATAATGATATGTATCAATCTGAACATAAACAATAATTCAGTGGTTCACTCAATAGCATCAACTACAAGGAGTCACCAACACTAGGAAAGTTTCCCCTAAGAACTATGCAAGATTCAACCCAATTGTTATAGCGGTATGGAGTGGTGATGATGGTGCTGGTGGAGATGATGGTGGTGATGATGATGATGATCCCGATGAAGTCCAGCTTGATGGTGGTGTTGATGGCGACGATCTCCCCTCTCCGAGAAGGAATTCCCCTGGCAGAATTCTGTCTGCCGGAGAGATCTTTCTCTCTCAGTGTTTTCCGCCCCACATAGGTGGCGGGATCTTTCTGTGGTCGCTTCCCAGGTATTAGGGTTCCGTTGGAGATAATATACGCCAGAGGGGAGAGCCTAGAGTGGGCCAGGGCGGCCACACCACCTGCTGGCGCGACCTAGGGTTGCTTGCGCCAGGGGGTGGTGTGGGCTCCCTGTGGCCCATCTCCACTTCCCCTTCTGGCAATCTTCGTCTTCTGGAAAAATAGAATTTTCCATCTATTTTCCTGGATTTTCTGATATTTGCGAATTTTGCCTCCAAACAGCACCTTTTCCATCAGAATCCTGACTACAGCGGTCCATGCTCCAAAAGTCATCAACCATGCAAAAATAGATGAAATAACATAAGTATCATCTCTTAATATGAAATATACCAATGAATAATAGTAAATTATGATATAGAATAGTGATGCAAAATGGACGTATCAACTCCCCCCAAGCTTAGACTTCGCTTGTCGCCAAGCAAAAACTGAGATTAATAAATAGGACCTCAGGTTTATGGAGTGAAGAGTCGATATAAGAATACGGACAAGAAGCATCACATTCATCAATACATAAATCATAATAGAAGACAACTCACTATTATATAACTTAACTTGCAATAAGTAAAGGAAACACAATAAAAATACATAAAGTAAATCATAATTGGTAATGCCAAACTTAGCTCTTGGTCAAAGAATAGTTGAAAATTTGCATGAGTTCACACATAAAGGGTTTTCAATGATAGTTTTCAAAGTAGTATTCACTAAGATAAGAGCAATGTGCAAAACAAGTAACATAAGAAACATGGTCGAATAAATCATCATATGAATGAATGAAACACAACAACTCAAAATACTTGCTGAGATAGAAGGGAATAGGTTTACTAACTCAACTAAAAAGTAAGAGAAAAGATAGGCCCTTCGCAGAGGGAAGCAGGGATTTCAAGTTTCATAAAGAGCTTCCAAGAATTATGGTATTTATTAGCTTTTAGCTCTCATTGCCCCTATCATAGGCATCTTTAGATGATTAAGGTTAAAGTGATCAAATATGAGGATATGCTTGACAAGTTGCAAGTTGAAAATCTCATGTCCCTTGAATACGAGGGCCACTCCTCATGCTACTCAAGTTTAGTCACCGGTAAGTCCTTGTCATAGTAAGTATATGTGTATCATAGAGAACCGCCAACAGGGTACCCCTTGCTCGATGATACAGAAGAATCCCCATATCAAAATGACAAGGCAAGCAGACAACGAGCATCTCAGCAATCTTCTTATTTACCATGGGAAAATGGTGCTTTTTTCTCTCTTTCCTCTTTTCTCATATATCTTTTTTTCTTTATCTCTTTTTCTCAATATCTGACTCTTTTTTTATAAGAAGAATGCTTCATAGATAGTCATTATGGTTACGCTACAGGTTTCCACCATGATTAGGCATGGATTAGACCGGCGGCCCAGGCGTTTCTCTAACACACATACATAACTCCATGGACTTACAAGATCCTCTTTCATTTCACACCGACGACATCCATAGACAAAAGAGCATGATATCAAATAGGTACAAAGTACCAGTGCAATGTTGAAAGCGTTCCCCATGACAACATGGTTCTGCTAATTCACAACTTACAAAGTGCAAGCATATACGCAACATAGATGGGCACAATGGTTCAAGTTTATTAAGTGCAAGAAAGTAAAGTGTGCCATCAAGTTCGTGAGAGCTTTAATCTCTAATTTTCACATAACAAGTTTAATTTGGAAGGTAGATAAAAACATGAATTTACTTGGAATAGCAATAGTGCTAGTAGGTAGGTATGGTGGACACAAATGGCATAGGGTTTTGGTTTAAGGATTGGATGCACGAGAAGCATTCCCTCTCAGTACAGGTTTTTGGCTAGCAAGGCTGGGTAGCAAGTATAAGAGTTGAAGGAAACAAACAAACATATAAGTGATAAAAACAAACATGCAATCTTCCTTGGAAGCATAAAAGATCTTATCTAGAGAATACTAAACTTATGAGCAAATCAAGAAACAAAGATGATGAAATTATATTTCTTTAAGAGTACTTTTGTCTTTTCCATTCAATTCTCAAAATAGTGTTGCTACTTACCAAGCCAGGTTTGCCAAAACCAACTAAATTCACACAATTATCCCAAAGTTATACCAATACTAACGACAAGATTAATCATATAACATGAATTGAAAACTAATATAAGATATGCAAAAGAGTAAATGATAGAACTTCTCATTAATATTCCATAACGACAACTCACACCAAGGGATACATAGATATCTAATGACAGGGGGACACTTCCATAATGCAAACCATCCTACATGATAACTTCTCTATTCATGATATGACTCTACTAAAAAGGTAAAAAGATAGAATATAGTGATATGATACCGTGGGACTCCCCCAAGCTTGGAACAAACCAAGGGGATGCCAAAACCTGATGACGAATTACTCCCTCGGTGGTGGTGGTATTCTCTCAATGATCTTTTTGATTAATTTCCCTAAGTCCTCAATCTCGAAGGTGAGAGTACGAATCAACTCTGAGTTTTGCTCAATACGGCTCATGATCATGTCGGGTTGCGAATTCCAGCTCTTGCGATTCTTTCCTCACTCTTCCCCCTTGAAGTCTTCTTTTCCTGCATGGTTAGAACGAGGCATATCCCAATTGGAGGGTAGTTTCTCCTTGGGCATATTCTAGAATTGATTCTCATGGATAAGGGTATTGAAGGGATTCTTGGTGCGTGGAGGAAGTGACCATGGAGCTAAACAGTGATGCCGAGTCTTCCCTCCAGTTGACATCCGTGTAGTCCTTTTGATCTTGGCAGGGTTTGCCAACACTCCAATGCTTGCAATGGTAGTGCCAGTGTGCGGATGCTGGCCTTTATTTGCCTCTTCATCTTTACTGTTGATCTCCTTCTCCTGCCCGGGGTCTTGGGGATCTTCCTCCATAGGCTCCTTGCCCTTATTGTTGGCGGAGACCATTGTGCTTCTAAACTTTTAAGAATAGTTCCTGGCAGAAACAGATCGAAACGAAAACATGACGAGAACATGATATACGAACCTTGGAGGATCCGGGGGATTATATATTACGAATTTTTACAACAAAAGTAAGGTACTGGGAGAAAATGGGCCGGATATGGAGTCCGGGGAGGCCACTCCACCTGCTGGAGCGGCCAGGGGGCACGCGCCAGGGGGGTAGTGTGAGACACCCTGGCTCTGCTTCCGTCCCTCTTTCGCTTCGTTGCTTTCCTTGTTGGATAAAAACTCTAAAAATATAATTGGACAGAATTTCTACGAAACTTTTCTTACCAGAACTATTACCTATTCGAAAACAGACTCTGCAGGTCTCTAAATTTGGTCTTTAGTAGATTATTCCGGAGTCACCGCTTGAATAACATCAATGTCTTCATCTTCATACTCATATTGCTCGAGTCATGAAACCTTTCACTTTCTTATTACACCATTTTCTCTGATAACCTGGAAATTTCTTTCACACAAAACTTCACACAATTCTCATTAGCAACATTAGTATAAGCGAGGTAATAAACCTTTTAGTTTCAAATTCAACTGAAATCCATCAAAACATAAGCTACTGTGGCAACTAATTCCGAAAACCCAAAAAGAATTCAGAAAGGAAATCGATTTAAGAAGCAAATGCAAGAGTGGCAAAATCAGTCAAAACAGACCAGCAGGTAAAGATCAATTTTTTCGAAACTCTTCTGTTCCTCAAATCAAAAAGTGCAAAACTAACGAAATTTAAATAACAACCTGGAGCACAATCACAAAAAATTATAGCTCAATCCGACATACAGATATCTCTCACAAATTTTTACGGTGAAGCACAAAAATCTGTTTTAGGACAGCAACTTTCCCAAATCTTACTTCTCTCTCATTAGAGGTTGATATTGACACAAAAACCAACCAAAAAGGATAAGGATAGGTTATTGCCGAAACAATAACTTCCAAGACTCAAAGAAACAAAAACAAACTGAAAGCACAAATAAATTGGGTTGTCTCCGAAAAAGCTCTTTCGTTATAGCCATTAAGATGGGCATGATAATTTCAATGATGCTCACATAAGAATATGAATTGAAGTGAAAGAGAGCATTACGAAGCAAAAATATACATGTTTAAGTCCAACCCACTTCCTATGCAAGGGAATTTTGTAAGAAAACAAGTTGTTGAAACCAGGAACTGCTAGCATAGGAAGGCAAAACAAGTGAAGCATAAAGACTTTAAGTATAAAACGAGGAAACTTAATATTATTGAGACGCATTAGAAAAATCTTTCCTCTCTCATAATAACCTTCAGTATCATGCATAAATTTAATGATATAACTATCAGAATAACCGTTGTAGCCATGATCACTTATCCTAATGGAAAACACAGGGACACTAGCTCTCATAACACTACTTTGTGAAACAATATTAGGGATATCCTTACAGAGGATAGTGTGTCCATCTTCTTCATATTTAGTGACAAAATCTTTCACATTTGCTATTATAGGTTCATCATCCATTTGTTTATCAGGTTCAATAGCTTTATCCGTACTTTCATTAACCATACTAGCTATCATAGAAAATTCCTTTACTTTAACCGGGAAAGGTATTTTCTCAATGTATATTTGAAAACAATGAATTATAATAAACTTGTACCGTGTAGCTCCTTATATATACTTGATCAAGTACAACTGATAATAATCAAAGACAATACCTTTTGACTCCCCTCTAGAAAGAACTGATTCACAACTACAGACTAATTTTCTTACCATGCTAACCTGTAGTGGAAAATATAATTTTATTGGAACTAAAGCATATTGCAAACTAACTGACAATTTTTACAAGCTAGTGGCATCTACTCGGATTTTGTAAATAAACAGAACCTGTCCTAAATCGGAAGTACACATTTGTACTATAAAAGAATGAGTTGGCAGCATAAGAAATTGGCAGCAAGTAATACATAATTGCTGTTCTGTGTAACTACTGAGAAAATAACCAGCATGCTTTCAGGATATATGGAAACACACAACAGTGCATCAGAGATCAACACAGCTCGAAAGAAACATTGTAGTGCAACACTGAAGAGCAACGAGAGTACCAACCAGCTTGGACATCGGCCTGTGTCACACCACAGACCAGCCATGTGCGAAACTCCTCCATCTTACCCTTCATCTGCAAGAACACAAAAACCAATCGTCCACATGAAAAAACCATGGGAGAAGCATAGAATCTGGTAGGGCGTTTCCGTGCAGGATGCGAGGTGACGAAGGCGAACAGCGGCACGCCGAAGGACTACAAATCTCGCATACAAAATAGGTTGGTTGATGCGAACCTTCTCACCGTCCCAAGGCGGATCCTTCCCCGCTGCACCACCACATAAGGAGGAAGGCATTAGTTGAACAACAAAGGTGTCACCACTCCACCTTGAAGGATAGATGCGCCACACCGCTCGCCGAATCGCCTCCCCTGCAGCGTCTCTTCCCGTCCTCAATCCCTAATTCCTCTGTCAATTGAATGGGTGTCGCTAACTGAGGCGAAATGATATATCATTACATGGGCTTTAGTGTGTTTTGGGGGCCTAGTTAACCACAGTAGGCCGATTTGTGCTCCAGAGGCTCTTCCCCTAGGGATATTTCGGCCCATGTGGGATTGATGAAGATCGAACAGCCAGGAAGTACGGACAGGGACGATCGGCCGGTACAGAATGCCCAGGACGTGAGGGAGCTCCCTTTTTTCCCAGTTTTAATATCCCTAATTCAGAAACTAAGAATAAAATAAGTCGGAGCTACCTTTCTGATTTTGGGCACAGAGAATGGCAGTGGTCGTTGATGCGCCTGTGGTGGCTGTGGTAGTTGATGCGCATGGCGGAGGCAAGATTGAATCAAAAGGGGGGCCAAATGATGTATTTGTTGGAGGAATTGGGGAATGACTAACTTGATATTCACAGGGGGCCAAAGGCCAATACATGTACAAGTGTGGAAAAGGCAAATATGCCAAAAGACCCTTATACAATGGGCAAATATAAAGAGAGACTATATCAAACTCATGGTGGGTCAACAACACTGAGTTTGGAGAGGAGAAAGCCATGTTGTGCTCTAATCTGGGCCTTTGTGAAGAAATCTACTAGCTGTAACTCGGAAGGCACATACTCAAAAGCGAGAACCTGATCTTGCACAACAGCGCGCACAAAAGAGGCATCCACACCGTTGTGCTTGGTGAGCTCATGCTTCATCGGGTCACACGCAATGCTGATAGCACCTGTACTGTCTGACAGGAGAGTAGTCAGTGTAGAGACAGAAACACCAAAATCCTCTAGTAACCAATGCAACCATGTCACCTCCATGGTCAAAAGAGCCATAGCTCGCAACTCAGCCTCTGCACTCGAGCGGGAAACCGCAGTCTGTTTCTTCGTCTTCCAAGCAATAAGAGAACCACCGAGAAACACACAGTAAGCAGAGAGTGAATGGCGATCTAACAGATCAGTCGCCCACGTAGCATCTGAATAGGCCTGGAGATGAAGGGAGCTGGAGCGAGGGAAGAAAAGACGGTGAGAGATGGTTCCACGAAGATATCGTAGAACACGAAGAAGGTGACTGTAGTGGACCAAAGTGGGAGCAGAGACGAACTGACTCAGAATATGGATAGGGTAGGAGATATCTGGACGAGTGACGACAAGGTAGACAAGGCTCCCAACCAGATGACAATAGCGCACCGGGTCAGTCAAGGGATCACCATCAGAGGCACGAAGGTGAACATTGAGCTCCATAGGAGTCTCAACAGTGCGCTCATCACTAAGAGCAGCACGATCAAGCAGATCCTAAATATACTTTTCCTGGGAGATATAGAAACCATCAGAGGTAGAGGAAACCTCGATCCCAAGAAAGTAGCAAGGATGACCAAGATCAGACATAAGGAACTGCTCACGGAGACGGGCCTTAATAAAGGCAATGTACTCAGAGTCGTCGCCAGTAATGATCATGTCATCAATATAGTGAAGAAGAAGAGCCCGACCACGAGGAGAAGTGTGGACAAACAAAGCAGGGTCATGGGCGCTGGGCGAGAAACCCGCAGTAGTGACCACGGAGGAAAAACGCTCAAACCAAGCGCGGGGGCTTGCTTAAGGCCATAGAGAGAGCCGAAGACGACATACCATGCCATCAGGGACAGAGTACCCAGGTGGTAGCTGCATATAGACCTCCTTACGCAGCTCGCCATTGAGAAAATCATTATGCACATCAAGCTGAGACACAGACCAGTGGCGAACATAGGCCATGACGAGAAGAGTGAGAACAGTGGTCATGTGAGCCACATGGGCGAAAGTCTCATCATAGTCACAGTCTTGTTCCTATTGAAAGCCACGAGCTACAAGACGTGCTTTATAGCGCCCAAGAGAACCATCAGAGCGAGTCTTAAACTTACATACCCACTTGCATGTGATGGGACGAACGTGGGGAGGGGGAGAAACCAAATCCCACGTGCCAGTGCGCTCAAGCGCAGCAATCTCCTCGGCCATCGCAAGTTGCCACTCGGGATGGGCAACATCCTCTCAATAAGAGGTCGGCTCAAGGACAGCAGAAAGACCAAAGTGGTTAGGAGAATAGCGATCAGGCGAGGCCGAGCATGAAGATCATAAGCCGGCTGAGAGGAGGAAGATGGCACATTAGAGGTAGATGGCTCTGCAGTAGAATCATCTAGAATTCGAGGACGACGAGAATAGTAGAAAGGAAAAGATGGATGAGGCAGAAACACCGGAGAAGGTGACGACATGGTGGATATCGGGGAGGAAGGTGGAGAATCAGGCGACGAGGGAGAGCTGACAAAGGGGGATAAGGCGTAGAATCCAGAGCAATGGGACGCAGAGGAGTAGGAACTGGAGGCACAAGGGGAAGTGTATGAGCGAAGGCGAGAAAAGAGATGTCCTCCAGAGAGAAACTCGAGGAAGATGGACGTGGATAGAATGGACGAGACTCATCGAAGGTCACATCCTGAGAAATGCGCATCTGACGCGCAATAGGATCCCAGCACCGATAACCCTTGTGCTCATCACTGTATCCAAGAAAAACACCCTCAACGGACTGAGCAGTGAGTTTGGTGCATTCGCGAGGAGCAAGAAGAACATAGCAAACACACCCAAACAAGCGAAGCACCGAATAATCAGGAGAACGGTCAAAAAGACACTCCTGAGGAATACCACCATGTAAGGCAGCCAATGGTTGAATGTTGATGAGATATGTGGAGGTGGAGACAGCCTCAACCTAGAAATGGGGTGGAAGAGAGGCGACGATCATCAGCGCACGCGCTGTCTCAAGAAGGTGACGATTTTTGCGTTCAGCGACGCCATTCTAGGCATGAGCACCAGGGCAAGAGAATTGACAAAGAGTACCCTGCTCAGCCAGGAAACCACGCAACATCTGAGAGATGTACTCACCAGCTGAATCAGCACGAAAAACACGAATAGGAGTGGAAAACTAGGTGTGAATCATGGCAGCAAAATGCTTATAGATAGAGAGAACCTCGTTGTGAGAAGTCATAAAGTAGATCCAAGTGTAGCAAGAAAAGTCATCAATAAAAATAACATAGTAGCGATGACCCCCCTTCGAATTGAAGGGACCAGGACCCCATACACCAGAATCAATTAAGTCAAAGGGCATGAGCACCAGGGCAAGAGAATTGAGAAAGAGTACCCTGCTCAGCCAGGAAACCACGCAACATCTAAGAGATGTACTCACCAGCTGAATCAGCATGAAAAACACGAATAGGAGTGGAAAACTAGGTGTGAATCATGGCAGAAAAATGCTTATAGATAGAGAGAACCTCGTTGCGAGAAGTCATAAAGTAGATCCAAGTGTAGCAAGAAAAGTCATCAATAAAAATAACATAGTAGCGATGACCCCCCTTCGAATTGAAGGGACCAGGACCCCATACACCAGAATCAGTTAAGTCATAGTAGGATAAGGTAACTGAGTATGCTTGCCAAATCTACAACCCTGACAAGGTAAAGAGACATCTCCCGAGACATGCCCTAGAAGACCTCAGTGAACTAAAGATGACAATGAGAACCACATAGATGACCGAGTCGATGATGCCATTGTTGAAAAGAAGCAGAAGCCGAAGCAGCAAGAGCACGAGAGCTGGTGGAGGGAACACGAAGCTAGTCGAGCTCCCAAAGACCCTGAGAATCATGGCGCCGAGGGCCAGCCCCAACCAGAACCTTCATCCGACGATCCTGGACAGAGCAAGAATCAACGTCAAGAATGACACGACAACTAGAATCAGCAAGTTGAGCAGCGGAAAAGAGATTCATGGTAAGACGCGGAACATGAGAAATAGCAGGAACCGAAAAAGAAGGAGTGGAAAGAGTGCCTCGACTAGCAACATGAAGAGAAGTGCCATCAGCAGTTAGAACATGAACATGGGAATCGATAGGACAAAGAGATGACAAGGCAGAAGAGTCATAAGACATATGGAAAGAATCTCTAGAATCCAAGACCCATGGGGACGTACCTGATCATGTAGACAGTGACGGTGGCCGCTCAACGCTAGGAGAACCAGTCACACAACCTGCAGTGCCCGTCGAAGGTGAGCTAGAAGCAGCTAGCAGATGCTTCAGCTGCACAATATCCTGCCGAGTGAGGGAGATGGTAGCTGTCGTCGATGGAGGACCACGGGACACAGACGAAGAGGAACACACCATGTCACACTGCTTCTTGAAACAATTAGACTCAGGGTGGCCAAGCTTCCAAAAATAGCCACAAAGCTAATGAGAGCGAGGGCGACCCATACCACTAGAAGGAGGGCGACCCCCGGCACCAGCAGGAGTAGGTAGCAGCGGTGGTGCAGCAGTTGGCATAACAGCCGACGAAGTAGGGGCACGAGCAGCGGCGAGCATAGTGGGAACCCCAAGCAAGCCAGCACTGCGAAGGCGAGTCTCCTCAACACGAATCTTAGCAAGCACCTCTAAGAGGGGAACACGACCCATTGCAAACAGGTTAGCCGATGATATGTCCATTTTGCATCACTATTCCATGTCTTAATTCACTATTATTCATTGATATATTTCGTATTGAGAGGTGATACTTATGTTATTTCATCTGTTTTTGCATGGTTAATGACTTTTGGAGCATGGACCGCTGCAGTCAGGATTATGATGGAGAAGGTGTTGTTTAGCGGCAAAATTCGCGAAGATCAGAAAATCCAGAAAAATATACGGAAAATCCTATTTTTCCAGAAGACTAAGCATGCCAGAAGACGGAGGGGAGATGGGCCACATGGGGCCCACACCAGCCCCTGGCGCGGGCATCCCTCGGCCGTGCCAGGAGGTGGTGTGGCCACCCTGGCCCACTCCAGCCTCTCCCCTCTGGCGTATATCATCCTTCAGAAACCCTAAGACTCGAGGGTGACCACAGAAAGATTCCGCCGCCTCTGCGGGGCGGAAAACACCGTGAGAGAAAGATCTCTCCGGCAGACAGATTTTTGCCAGGGGAATTCCTCCCCGAAGAGGGGAGATCGTCGCCATCAACACCACCATCAAGCTAGACTTCATCGGGATCATCATCATCATCATCAGCATCATCACCATCAGCACCCTCATCACCATCTCCATATTGCTGTAACAATTGGTTGAATCTTGCTATAGTTCATAGGGGAAACTTTCCCGGTGTTGATTACTCTTTGTAGTTGATGCTATTGAGTGAACCATTGAATTATTGTTTATGTTCAGATTGTTATACATCATTATTCCATCTCTGATCATGATCCATATGATGTCTTGTGAGTAGTTCGTTTTGTTCTTGAGGACATGGGAGAAGTCTTGTTGTTAGTAGTGGAGTTGTGTGGAGAAAGATTCAATAGTTTGATATTTAAGTTGTGGTGTACTTCTTCTAGTGGTGTCATGTGAACGTCGACTACATGACACTTCACCTATATGGGCCTAGGGGAATGCATTGTGTATTTGGCTACTAATCGTAGGAGTTGTCAAAGCGACAGAAACCTAAACCTCCGTTAGGAAACCATTGCACAAGGGACGTAAGGGTCTTAGAGTTTAAAGCTGTGGTTAGGTTTCTACCTTAATTACTTTCTTGTACTTACGGATGTTTGCAAGGGGTATAATCACAAGTATGTATTAGTCTTGGATGGGGCGGTACATTAGCACAGGTTCACCCACACAACACTTAGCAAGCTAAAGAAGATTAATCAACTATATTAAGCGAAAGCACTTGACAGTCTTCCCATGGGTCCTCGAGAATGTTTGGTCATCTTAAGTAATACAACCGGCTTGTCCTTTGCTGCATAAAGGATTGGGCCACTTGCTGCATTTATTCCTAGTATCTTCTGTTTACTCGTACTTTGTTTACTTGCTATATCAAAATCCCCTAAAATTCCGTTTGCTAAGTATTTGTAGAGAATTCCTGATCCATACCACTAGCCAGCACCTTCTGCTCTGCGTTGGGTTCGACACTCTTACTTATCAAAAATACTGCGATACACCCCCTATACTTGTGGGTCATCAAGACTATTTTCTGGCGCCGTTGCGAGGGAGTGAAGCGTTATTGGAGAGTGGAACTGGTAAAGGAAACTTCTAGTGTGAGTATTGTTTACTTCTTCTAGTTGCTTTATTTTCGTTATGGATAATTCGCTGAGTTTCTTATTTTGTAATGCTACTACCACTTCTAAGGTAGTAGATAAGCCACCACCTGGTGAGAATGATGTTTTCAAAATACCTACATGAATTGTTGATCGTGTTATGGATAACTACTATGTTGGGGATGGAACTGTCCATCCTGGTGATCATTTACTCTTTATACATGAATTATGTGGGTTGTTTAAGTGTGCAGGTATTACTATAGATCAAGTTAAGAAGAAGTTATTCTCATTATCCCTGAAAGGAAGAGCTGAGGAATGGTATAAGCTGCTGAAGAATGGTCAAGCTCTGGAATGGGAGGAAATCGTGCCTCTCTTTTATTCAAAGTTTTATCCTCCTAGTGAGATTCATAAATATCGAAATCAAATATACAACTTTTGGCCTCTTGATGGAGAGAGTACAACTCAAGCTTGGGGGAGATTGAAGTTACTAATGCTCAAATGTCCCATTCATGAGCTCCCCAACAATATTATTATCAATAACTTTTATGCAAGGCTCCCTCTACATGACAAGGATTTATTGGATGCTTCTTGTGCTGGATCATTCACTCGTATGGAAGAAGAAGCTAAATGGGATCTTCTGGACCGTATTCAAGACAATGCTGAAGCTTGGGAGAATGACAAAGGTAGAAAGTCAGGTATAAATTATGATTATGAATGCATTGAATCTTTTATGAGAATTGATGACTTTCAAAATATTAGTAATGTTTATGGTCTTGATTTGCAAGTTATTACGAATTGCTTTAGAGCTTTTGCTT
This sequence comes from Avena eriantha, assembly GCA_910589775.1. Classification (NCBI taxonomy): domain Eukaryota; kingdom Viridiplantae; phylum Streptophyta; class Magnoliopsida; order Poales; family Poaceae; genus Avena; species Avena eriantha. The sequence continues at coordinate 307,448,728 of OU342741.1, read as the reverse complement.
CCTATATCGAAATTCCAAAAAGGGGATGGAATAAATACCATGCACCTTACAAAGATATTGTTTACTATGTTCCTATTGGAAGTGCTGAGTATTGCATTATTGATCCCATCTTACCCGAACCTTATATCGAGAAGATTCCCTTCCCCGAAAAGGTAAAGGACCATCCTATGATAACTAATGTAATCACCAAAAGTGAAAAGAGAACTGTAAAACCTGATGAACAAATAAACATTGAACCTGTGGTAGCAATTGTGAAAGACCTTGTGACTAAAAGCATAGAAGATGGGCACATAGTCTTTTGTGAGGATGCTTCTAATATTGTTTCACATCCTAATAGAACTAAAAAGGCTAGTGTTCCTATGCTTTCTGTTAGAATTGGTGATCATTTCTATTATGGTTTATGTGATATTGGTGCAAGTTCCAGTGCTATTCCTATGAGCTTCACAGAGAAATTATGCATGAAATCAGTCCTTGCGAGTTGGAAGAGATTGATGTGGTTATTCACCTTGCCAATAGAGAGACCATCTCTCCAATTGTTATTGTACGAGACGTGGAAGTTCTTTGTGGTAAGATTAAGTACCCTGCTGATTTTCTAGTACTTGGTTCAGCTGCTAGTAAAACTTATCCTATCATTTTTGGTAGACCTTTCTTGAGTACTTGTGGATCTATTATTGATTGCAAGAGGGAGAAAATCTTGACTAAGTTTGATGGGGAATCTTATGAGTTTAATTTTTCGAAATTTGCTAAAGAACCTTGCGAAGAGGAAACCCATAATGAGGATTTTAGAGTTGAACAACTTGCTTCTATTTCTCTTGCTCCTAACAATGCTTTGCAGAAATTTATGGAAGATCACGGAAGTGATATCTTCATGGAAGAAATGAATGAGATTGATGAGATCCTCCGTCGTCAACCCAAGATGCTGAAGCATCACTTGCCTGTAGAAGACTTGGGTACTACGTTGCTGCCTAAAAAGGATCTGGTTTTCGATCTAAAACCTCTCCCTGATGATTTTAAATATGGTTATATTGATGATAAAAAGATATATCATGTTATTATTAGCTCTAAACTTTCAGGAAAGGAGGAAGAAAGGTTGTTGGAGGTTTTGAAGAAACACCGAGGAGCTATGGGCTATACTCTCGATGATTTGAAAGGGATTTCACCTACTATATGTCAACATTCTATCAACATAGAACCAGATGCGAAGCCAGTAGTGGATCACCAACGGCGTTTAAATCCTAGGATGAAGGAAGTGGTAAGGAATGAGGTATTGAAACTCCTTGATGCTGGTATTATTTACCCTATTGCTGATAGTGAATGGGTTAGTCCTGTTCATTGTGTTCCTAAAAAGGGAGGTATTACCGTTGTCCCTAATGATAATGATGAGCTTATTCCTCAAAGAATAGTGGTAGGCTATATGATGTGAATCGATTTTAGGAAAGTTAATAAAGTTACTAAGAAAGATCACTACCCACTTCCTTTTATTGATCAAATGTTGGAAAGGTTGTCTAAAAAGACCCATTTTTGTTTTAAATTGCTGTTAAACAACAAGATCAAGAAAAAACTACTTTTACTTGCCCTTACGGAACTTATGCTTATAGATGTATGCCTTTTGGTTTATGTAATGCTCCTGCTACTTTTCAGAGGTGCATGTCTGCTATCTTTCATGGTTTTTGTGAGGAAATTGTAAAAGTGTTCATGGATGACTTTTTTGTCTATGAAACTTCTTTTGATAATTGTCTGCACAACCTTGATAATGTTTTGCAGAGATGTGAAGAAACTAATCTTGTTCTTAATTGGGAGAAATGCCACTTCATGATTAATGAAGGGATTGTTCTTGGGCATAAAGTTTCTGAAAGAGGCATAGAAGTTGATAGAGCTAAGGTTGATGCAATTGAGAAGATGCCATGTCCAAGAGACATCAAAGCTATTCGTAGTATCCTTGGTCATGCTGGTTTCTATAGGAGGTTTATTAAAGACTTTTCTAGGATATCAAAACCCCTCACTAATCTTCTTCAAAAAGATGTACCCTTTGTTTTTGATGATGATTGTAAGGAAGCTTTTGAAACTCTTAAGAAGGCTTTAACTACAGCCCCTATTGTTCAACCACCTGATTGGAGTTTACCCTTTGAAATAATGTGTGATGTTAGTGATTTTGCTGTAGGGGCTGTCCTTGGGCAACGTATTGATAAAAAAGTTAAACGTTATCCATTATGCTAGTAAGACTCTAGACGCTGCTCAAAGGAATTATGCTACTACTAAAAAGGAATTTCTAGCTGTTGTTTTTGCTTGTGATAAGTTTAGGCCCTATATTGTAGACTCAAAAGTCACCATTCATACTGATCATGCTGCTATTAAATATCTTATGACGAAGAAGGACTCTAAGCCTAGGCTTATTAGATGGGTGCTGCTTTTACAAGAGTTTGATCTACATATAGTAGATAGGAAGGGTGCTGAAAACCCTGTAGCTGATAATTTATCTCGTTTGGAAAACATCTCTTTTGACCCTATGCCTGTTAATGATAGTTTCCCAAATGAACAGTTAGCTGCAGTAGGGGTGAGCTCGCGAGGGAGCCCTTGGTACGTTGATTATGCTAACTTTATTGTCTCCAAGTATTTGCCTCCAACTTTTATAGCTCAGCAAAGAAGAAAGTTCTTCTATGATTTGAGGCATTATTTTTGGGATGACCCACACTTATATAAAGAAGGAGTGGATGGTATTATGCGAATATGTGTTCCAGAATATGAACAAAAGGAGATATTGTGTAAATGTCATGGTAGTGATTATGGAGGACATCATGCAGGAGATAGAACTGCACAAAAGGTGCTACAATCAGCTTTCTACTGGCCTACCCTTTTTAAAGATGCAAGAAAATTCGTCTTATCTTGTGATGAATGTCAGCGTGTTGGCAATATTTCTAGACACAATGAAATGCCTATGAACTACTCTCTAGTTATTGAACCTTTTGATTGTTGGGGATTCGACTTTATGGGTCCTTTCCCTCCTTCGAAAGGTTACACTCATATTCTTGTTGCCGTTGATTATGTTACTAAGTGGGTAGAAGCCATTCCTACAAAGAGTGCTGACGGGGAGACTTCTCTAAAAATGCTTAAGGATGTTATCTTTCCTAGGTTTGGGGTGCCTAGGTATCTCATGACTGATGGGGGTTCTCATTTCATTCGTGGTGATTTTAGGAAGACCCTTGCTAAATATGATGTTAATCATAGAATTGCTTCAGCTTATCACCCACAAACTAGCGGGCAAGTAGAGTTATCAAATAGATAAATTAAATCTATCTTGCAAAAGACTGTTAATAGGTCTAAAAAAACTGGGCTAAGAAGTTGAATGATGCTTTATGGGCTTATAGAACTGCTTAAATAAATCCTATGGGGATGTCTCCTTATAAAATGGTTTATGGGAAAGCTTGTCACCTACCTTTAGAATTAGAACACTAACCTTACTAGGCAGTTAAAGAACTAAATAGAGATTGTAAGCTCGCTGGTGAGAAAAGATTATTTGACTTAAGTTCTTTAGATGAATGGAGGAGTGAAGCCTATGAAAATCTAGGCTCTTTAAGGAAAAAGTTAAAAGATGGCATGACAAGCGAATACTCAAGAGAGAATTTCATGTTGGTGAGAAAGTTCTATTGTATAGGTCTCGTCTCAGATTTTTTCCAGGAAAGCTACTGTCAAAATGGGAAGGACCTTTCATTATAGAAGAAGTATACCGTTCAGGAACAACACAAATTTCTTCTTTAAAAGATAATACTACACAAGTAGTGAATGGACAGCGACTCAAACACTATATTGTTGGAGATTCTTATAATGAAGATGTTGATGCCTTTCAAGTTATAACTCCGGAGAAATTCATCGAGGACCAAATTCAGAGACTGGCAGAGTCTGTTTTCAAATAGGTAACAGTTCTGGTAAGAAAAGTTCCGCGAAAATACAATCCAACTACATTTTTGCAGTTTTCAATCGATAAGGGAAGTTACGAAGCGAAAAAGGGACGGAACCGGAGCGAGGGTGGCTCACACCACCCTGTGGTGCGGGCCCACCCCTGGCTGCGCCACTAGGTGGTGATTCCACCCCGGACTCCGCCTCCTACTCGGTTTCTCCTAGTACCTTCCCTTTGATATGAAACTTCACAATATATAACACCCCGGATCTTCCGAGGTTCGTATATCGTGTTTTCGTCATGTTTTTGTTTCGATCTGTTTCTGCCAGGTAAAATCCCAGATTTGTAGCCACAATGTCTTCCACTGGATCAGCCGAGGGCGATTCCTTAGAAGATATCATTAACCCATACATGAGAGAATTGAAGATTCATCCCAAGGAGTTGTTGCTCGAAGGTGGGGAGGTCCGGATTAAAGAGGTTCAAGGCCCTAAAGGTGAAGGAAGTCTGGAGGACATGATGGAAGCACTGGAGCAAGAAGTCTTTAGATACAAGAAGATGGCGGAGCGCGAAGTGGATATCATCCATAAGATTTGTTCCGAACTCATCACCGAGCACCAAAAGGAGACTGCTGAACTCAAAGACGAAGCCCTCTCACTCCGCCAAACAACCAACAAACTGCAAGCACAGTTCTATGACGTTCAAAATCAAAACTGTGAGTATGAGGCTAGATTTAAACGCATAAGTGCTACTGCAAGTTTCAGGATGTTGGAAACCACAATGTCCTTTGTTAATGCGAAGCCTTTACCCTGGAAGACGGACGAAGATGAGAATATACCACCACCACCAAAGGAGTAATTCATCGTCAGGTTTGGCATCCCCTTGGTTTGTTCCAAGCTTGGGGGAGTGCCGCGGTATCATATCACTATCTTCTATCTTTTTACCTTTTTAGTAGAGTCATATCATGAATAGAGGATTTATTATGTAGGATGGTTTGCATTATGGAAGTGTCCCCTCTCTCGTTAGATATGTATCACTTGGTGTGAGTTTCTGTTATGGAATATTAATGAGAAGTTCTATCATTTACTCTTTTGCATAGCTTATATTAGTTTTCAATTCGTGGTTATATAATTGATCTTGTTGTTAGTATGGGATCATTGAGTTAATTTAGTTGGTTTTGGCAAACCTGGCTCGGTTAGTAGCACACTATTTTTGAGAGTTGAATGAAAAAGATAGAAGTACTCTAGAGAAAAATAATTTCATCATCTTTCTTTCTTGATTTGCTCATAATTTAGTATTCTCTAGTTAAGATCTTTTGTGCTTCCAAGGAAGATTGCATGTTTGTTTTTATCACTTGTATGTTTGGTTGTTTCCTTCACCTCTTATACTTGCTACCCAGCTTTGCTAGCCAAAAACCTATACTGAGAGGGAACTCTTCTCATGCATCCACCTCCTTTCAACCAAAACCTTTGCCATTTGTGTCCACCATACCTATCTAGTAGCATTATTGCTATTCCAAGTAAATTCTTGTTTTATCTACCTCCCAAATTAAACTTGTTATGTGAAAATTAGTGATTAAAGCTCTCACGAAATTGATGGCACACTTTACTTTCTTGCACTTAATAAACTTGAACCATTGTGCTCACCTATGTTGTGTATATGCTTGCGCTTTGTAAGTTGTGGATTAGAAGAACCATGCTGTCATGGGGAACGCTTTCAACATTGCACTGGTACTTCGTACCAAGTTGATATCATATTCTTTTGTCTATGGATGTCATCGGTGTGAAATGAAAGGGGAGCTTGTAAGTCCATGGAGTTATGCATATGTGTTAGAGAAATGCCTGGGCCGCTGGTCTAATCCATGCTGGCATGGTGGAAACCTGCAGCCTAACCATAACGAGTATCTATGAAGAATTCTTCTTATAAAAAAAGAGATAGAGATTGAGAAAAAGAGAAAAGAAAAAAAAGATATTATGAAAAGAGGAAAGAGAGAAAAATGCACCATATTCCCATGGTAAATAAGAAGATTGCTGAGATACTTGTTATCTGCTTGCCTTGTCATTTTGATATGGGGATTCTTCCGTATCATCGGGCAAGGGGTACCCCGTTGGCGATTCTCTATGATGCACATATGCTTACGATGACAAAGAACTTACCGGTGACTAAACTTGAGTAGCATGAGGAGCGACCCTCGTATTCAAGGGACATGAGATTCTCAACTTACAACTTGTCAATGCATATCCTCATATTTGATCACTTTAACCTTAATCACCTAAAGATGCCTATGATAGGGGCAATGAGAGCTGAAAGCTAGTAAGTATCATAATTTTTGGGAGCTCTTTATAAGACTTGCAATCCCTGCTTCCCTCTTTGAAGGGCCTTTCTTTTACTTTGTAGTCGAGTCAGTAAACCTACTCCCTTCCATCTTAGCAAGTATTTTGAGTTGATGTGTTTCATCGTTCATATGATGTTTTTTTCAATCATGTTTCTTATGTTCCTTGCTTTGCACATTGCTCTTATCTTGGTGTTTACTACTTTGAAAGCTATCATTGAAAAACCAGCTATTTGTGAACTCCAGCAAATTATTAACTATTCTTCGACCAAGAGCTAAGTTTGCCATTACCAATTATGATTCACTTTATGTATCTTTATTGTGTTTTCTTTACTCATTACAAGTTGAGTTATATAATAGTGAGTTGTCTTCTTTTATGATCTATGTATTGATGAATGTGATGCTTCTTGTCCGTATTCTTTTATTGACTCTTCACTCCATAAACCCGAGGCCATGTTTATAGACCTCAGTTTCGGTTGAGGACAAGCGAAGTCTAAGCTTAGGGGGAGTTGATACGTCTATTTTGCATCACTATTCTATGTCTTAATTCACTATTATTCATTGATATATTTCGTATTGATAGGTGATACTTATGTTATTTTATCTGTTTTTGCATGGTTAATGACTTTTGGAACATGGACCGTTGCAGTCAGGATTCTGATGGAAAAGGTGCTGTTTGGAGGCAAAATTCGCGAAGATCAGAAAATCGGGGAAAATATACGAAAAATCCTATTTTTCCAGAAGACTAAGGATGCCAGAAGACGGAGGGGAGATGGGCCACAGGGGGCCCACACCACCCCCTGGCACGGGCAGCCCTAGGCCGTGCCAGGAGGTGGTGTGGCCACCCTAGCCCACTCCAGCCTCTCCCCTCTGGCGTATATCATCCTCCAGAAACCCTAAGACTCGCGGGGTGACCACGGAAAGATTCCTCCGCCTCTACGGGGCGGAAAACACCGAGAGAGAAAGATTTCTCCGGCAGACAAATTTCTGCCGAGGGAATTCCTTCTCGGAGAGGGGAGATCGTCGCCATCAACACCACCATCAAGCTAGACTTCATTGGGATCATCATCATCATCACCATCATCACCATCATCACCATCAGCACCCTCATCACCATCTCCATATTGCTGTAACAATTGGTTGAATCGATCTATAGTTCATAGGGGAAACTTTCCCGTTGTTGATTACTCTTTGTAGTTGATGCTATTGAGTGAACCATTGAATTATTGTTTATGTTCAGATTGTTATACATCATTATTCCATCTCTGATCATGATCCATATGATGTCTTGTGAGTAGTTCGTTTTGTTCTTGAGGACATGGGAGAAGTCTTGTTGTTAGTAGTGGAGTTGTGTTGAGAAAGATTCAATAGTTTGATATTTAAGTTGTGGTGTACTTCTTCTAGTGGTGTCATGTGAACGTCGACTACATGACACTTCACCTATATGGGCCTAGGGGAATGCATTGTCTATTTGGCTACTAATCGTAGGGGTTGCCGGAGTGACAGAAACCTGAACCTCCGTTAGGAAACCATTGCACAAGGGACGTAAGGGTCTTAGAGTTTAAAGCTGTGGTTAGGTTTCTACCTTAATTACTTTCTTGTACTTACGGATGTTTGCAAGGGGTATAATCACAAGTATGTATTAGTCTTGGATGGGCGGTACATTAGCACAGGTTCACCCACACAACACTTAGCAAGCTAAAGAAGAATAATCAACTATATGAAGCGAAAGCACTTAACAGTCTTCCCATGGGTCCTCGGGAACGTTTGCTCATCTTATGTAATACAACCGGCTTGTCCTTTGCTGCATAAAGGATTGGGCCACTTGCTGCATTTATTCCTACTGTCTTTTATTTACTCATACTTTGTTTACTTGCTATATCGAAACCCCCTAAAAATCCGTTTGCTAAGTATTTGCAGAGAATTCCTGATCCATACCACTAGCCAGCACCTTCTGCTCCTCGTTGGGTTCGACACTCTTACTTATCGAAAATACTGCGATACACCCCCTATACTTGTGGGTCATCACCCGACGGGCCTCAAAATCTATACGAAGTCATGACAAGAACTCATGGATGCGTTAAAACTAAAAGTTTGACCTCGTGATCTGACAGCATGGACAAGTACCACAAACAGGAGTGCGCAGAGAGTCAAGCTGACGCCAGATAGTAGAACTCTGTGTGTAAAACTCATCAACGATGGAGTCACCCTGCTGGAGAGCATGCTCCTGACGTAGAACCGACAAATATAGAGAATCACCAGAAGGCTGATACTGCTGACGAAGGGAAGTCCACATCTCAGCAATGGAACCAAGTCCCATAAACTTAGAGGCAAACTGAGGGAGAACACTAGAAGTGAGCACAGCCGCAGCACGGGCATCCTCATCACACCAATGAGTATAAGCAGTCAGATCATCACGATAGCTAGCAAGAGCATCTGAGTAATGGGATACTTGCTGATCATAAGCCTCCATCGCAGCATCATCAGCAGTCTTGGCCGCAGTCTTATCAGCGTCAGTAGCATTATCAGCAAGAACCGGTGGTGTTGGTGGAATAGGAGCCATATGAGCAACGGGGCGCGGCGGACAAGGGACCTCACCATAGAGAACACCCCACAGACGGAGGCCGAGCATGTGAATGCGCATAAAGCCAACAAACTCAGCATAGTTGGTGCCATCAAAGGTCACCGAGCAGCGGGGAACAACTACATAGCCTGCAGATGAAGAAGACATAGCAGCACACACAACTTCTCCCCTGCAGATGAAGAAGACATAACAGCACACACAACTTCTCCCCCTTTTTTTTCTAGCGACCAGATCAGATCAAGCTACCAGGTGCTATGCACTAAGATCTCAGGAGCTGGCCATCGGATATATATAGGAGCCCAAATTCAACTAGAGATGGTCGAAATCAGCAGAGACCTGATCTGGCCAGAGCGCACGAGAATCGGCAGGCCGAAGATCCAATTCGCGCGGAGCGGACAGGCCTCCAGCAGGCAGAGGCCAGATTTGTGAGCTCGCGCAACACAACAGCAACATCAGTAGTACACAGGCGGACAAGCACAAAGAGTCAGCCCACGCACCAGATTGATAAGAGCTAGCTAGCTCGATGGAGCAGTTCACATGAGCTAGAGAGAGGAGAGAGCAACAACACTTCACGCCAGCACAATAGGGAGAGGAGAAGTGCACGACAGTGCAAGGGAAGATACACCAGCAGCCAGAAGTTAGCAACGGCGGCGGTGGAGCACGAACTCTGATACCATGTTGGAGGAATTGGGGAATGACTAACTTGATATTCACAGGGGCCAAAGGCCAATACATGTACAGGTGTGGAAAAGGCAAATATGTCAAAAGGCCCTTATACAATGGGCAAATATAAAGAGAGACTATATACTCTAACATTATTTAGCATATAAGGGGGACGATCAAGGAAATCTCTACTAATTAGGCCCTCTAATCACCTCTAGAACCATAAATGTAGCTTGATGCAAGTTGGCACAGGGTGGTCCTTGGCCCCTGCTCGTCCCCTAGCTCCGCCACTGCTTGTGGTGGCGGCGGTCGGCCATGGCCTCCACCCGCCTCCTCTTCGACGCCGGCACCGTCGAACCTGGAAACGCAACCGCCAGTTTGGGCTCCACCTTGTAGGCACCAAGGCGGACCTCCGCTAGGGGCTTCCCCTTGGGCTCCATCATGTCCAGGAGCACCACGTCGCCGCCACCGTATGATTCGGGTTGCAGGAAGACCTCCTGATGCGCCTGTGCTGGCGGCGGTCAGCCATGGCCTCCACCCGCCTCCTCTTGGATGCCGGCACCGCCGAACCTGGATGATGGGGGAAGGCGCACAATGGATCAGCACACGCTTGACGCCCTCCTCAACACGATCTGGCCGTCGAGCACGTGGAGCCGCCGGCATTGGTGGGGCGGCTGCAGGGAAATGGAGGAAGCGGTTGGGGAGGAGAAGGGCGACGCAAGCCCGGGTGGGGGCTGGGGTGGTGTTGGAGGAGGTCGAGGGACGATGGTGGATGGGGGAGGAAGACGGGATAGTAGTGTTTCCTAGGCAGCAGATAAATTGCCTAGAAATAAAATAAAAGGTACTATAGATAGACATGTGACGTGGACAGCTTCATAGCGCACTGTAAGGCTCCTCTTTCTTTTTTTTGTTTTGTTAACAAGGAAGGGGTCTGGAAGGACCCCGATGCTGCCATATATTCAACACGGTGGGTAAAAGTTATAAGCATGCCCTTTGCACAACAAGAAATGCAAAAAAAGACATGCGGAAATGCAAGGGGACCCTAAAAGTATGCTAAGAAAAGCAATCAGGTCCTTTGACCTCGCCACCGCCGGAGAACCCTCGCCGCCAACCATTTCCATCCCGTCGGGGACGAACCACTTGGCTGAAAGAAGACACTGAACGCCGACGAAGGGTTCTAGAGAGGCCTCCGTCCTGGAGGTGAAAGACACACCCTCTTGGCGTGAAGCCGGCCCTTCATGGCTGCAGATGCTGGTGGCCATCGTGGCCACCAAGCGAGAAGCTCGTCGAGGCAGCAAAGAGCCGCAAAAGCAGCCACCATCGCCATCCAACACAGCTTCCCCCTCGCCTCCTCGCCCGGCCAGGTCGATGTGACAGTCGTCGACGCCGCTGAACCGCAGCAGACATCGCTTATTACTCCGGGGCCTTGCAGAAAGAACTGAAGCCAACAGCTCCCACCACGGGAGCACTTCACCATAGCTCCACCACTCCCTCCTGGTGCAGCGCTGATGCACCCACAAGGAAAACCCCTGCCATCCTTCTGCATCGCCACCGCCCATGCTCAGCCTTCTCTTCCCCCTGCCGCCACAGCCGGCCAGAGAGAGAAACCCGAGCGGAGAGACCAAGAGCGAAAAGGAGGGCGACAAATTGGGCTTATTTGCGGAGATTCTTGAGGAGATGCAGCTCGTCGTCGACTCTGACCGCCGGAGTTTGCCATCCAGCCACCACCAGCACAAGGTGCACCAGATCTGGCCCAAGAAGATCAGTGTTACTGGCATAAAGCCAAACACCCTATGATGCAGCCCGTCCTGTAGACGCTACTACATCCACAACGCCAAGTCCCCAAGATCGTCCCCAAGTCAACCAAGAAGATGGACCAGGAGCAGCCAGCTCCAGAACGAGAGTCTCCGCCGTCATCGCCCCGGAGAGTCTGCCTGTAACCGGCTGGAGTGTCCGGCACGACTCGGCCGGAGTGTCTGGCCTGCCCCAGCCCCAACCTGGCGTGGACATTCAGAAGGCCAGTTCGGACACTACCCGGACACTACCCGGAGTGTCCGGCTACCCCGGACTGTCCGGTCACTCTGACCCGGACTGTCCGGCCCAAGTGATGAGCCTGCGAGCCAACAGCTGGGCCCTTGGCCCATGTACCCCTCTATTTCGCACCAAACCCTAGTTTTATGCCCAAACTACCCCTGAACTTGTGGCTGGCCTATAAATAGAGCCCCCACCCCCTCATGTATACCTTAGGCATAGATGATAGACTAAAGACAACCCCCTTTGTGGAATCTCTAGTATTGCCTCATCCCCTTCTACCAAAGGGGATCGACTATCGTCACCACCTCGTTGGAGTTTGCATCGCGCCTCCCTCGTTGTACAAGGCCTTGGCATCGGTGTCCCTTTTCCAAGACGTCAAGACCCTCTCCAAGGTGTTCTTCCCTCTCTGCTTGGGATTGACGGGAGCACATTGACCGATCTTTCCTTGCGAGGATTCTATCAGACCGGTGGCCACCAGTGAGAGCAATTGGCCTTGTATCGTGTGTGTTCTGCATGTGTTCATCGTGTTCTTCGCGAGGTGTGCGTCCGCTTCCACTACCTTCTCCCTTTAACCTCGCTTTCCCATCGATTTGACCACGAGATCCGTGAAGATCGGGCCACCCTAGAGGTTTGCCCTCATCATCTGGTATCAGAAGCTTTTGGTTGCCACGGATTTCTCCTCGATTTGGTCTTTTTCCCCATAAATTCGAAAATTCCACCAAAAATAACCCCAATTCGTGTTTTGGACCGATCTGTGATTTGATTGCGTTTTGGTAGGTTTTGATCCGTGGATTACTTGCTAAACTTGTTGATCTACCTTCCCCTGCGTTTCCATAGCCTAATTCCTTGATTTCCCCCATCAATTTGAGGTTTTGGTTCGAGTTTTTCCGCCAAAACTCATCCTATTCGTGTTCTGGAAGTTTTGGTACGACCGGGCCGGACTGTCCGGCCAAAACGGACCGGAATATCCGCCTCGCCGGAGTGTCCGGCCTAAACTGACCGGATTCTCCGCCCCGGCCGGACTGTCCGGCCTACGCGCACCGGACTGTCCGCCCCCTGGTGACAGAAAAATCTGCTTCATGGTTTTGAGCATAACTTTTGCATACGAACTCGGATTTTGGTGTTCTTTAGCTCGTGTTGAAGAGAACAAAGAGCTATACATCATCATATCCGTGATGCATGCTATCTACTCCATCCAAATTCTGTGAGCAAGGCGGAATCCACCAATAAAGGGTGAAGATCGGCGACGAAAGGTATAAAATTCCGTGACTTCTCCCCACTTGCTTCCCTTTGTGAGCTACACTATCTTTGCGTTCAACAAACACCTATTGAGACTAGTTCCTCCTATGATTGCTTGGGTTATGCACATTTGATACCTTGTAGAATTCCGAGCAAAAGTTGTGAGCGCGCTATCTCATATAGTTATCTTGTATAGTTGTTGGCACAAGGAAGGGGCAAGTGAAAAATAAAAGAAAAAAAGAAAAAATAGAAAAAAGATAAAAAGAAGAAAAAGAAACAAGTGCCTCATAGAATAGGAAGCGCAAGCTCGATGAACATCAAATAGGTGGTACTTATGGTGCATATCTTATAGCCAACCAATTTATTGCAATCGAACTAGCGTCTCTCCTTGCACTTGTGCGACACGAGCTTATAGTCTTCGCTAGGTCATCATTTGGTTCTTAGCTCACTTTCTCCGTCGCACAAGTCCCATTTATCCCACCGTGTGTGTTTCCTTGTATATAATTCCTATCTTGTGGATCGACTTGTTTTGCTTTGTGATCATCATGGTTCTTTACTTGCCATTACAATATCTTGATTTCGGATTGTTCTTGGACACGCCACCTTTCCATACCTATCCACCATAAGCTTTGCGTGTGTGTGTGTTTTTACTGGTTAGTTGGTTTTGGTGTTCCGCGTGAACTTCACTTTGCTTGGTTTTGATTGCTCTCAAGTGTTGCCACTTGCACGATACTATCTTCCAAGGTAAAGTAAGGTTTGGCGTTGCATTCCTAACCCCTACCACTTCCATATACACCACTTGGTCTTGTGAATCATGTCTAGGGACTCCGGAACCGAGGATGATTTCTATGAAGAATCCACGATGAGCCACCATGCATATGCCTCCACAAGCATGGATGACATGATGGAGCACTACACCGACAATGACTCCACATGCTTGGGTGATATGGAGTTCTACAACAACAATAACTCCCCAAGCATGGATGACTTCATGAACGACAACGACAACCTCCTCAAGTCACATCGACCAAGAGGGAGCCTCTACCTCGAGAGCGCCAAGGTCCACCATCACATGGACAAGTTCGAAAGCTCCCTCAAAAAATTCAAGAGTGACATGGACAACAACTTCACCAAAACCATGAGCATGATGGCCAAGACTAATGATTCTTTGCGCTCATTACAATGCCTCACCAAGAAGAGTGCCAAGGACAAGGAGCATCGTCGCGAGCATCATGTGGATGACCAAGTGCGCCATCTACACCAACCTTTGGCAAGGCACGCCAATGACCTCCGTCGACACCATCATAAGGCGCCTTCAACTACTCGTGCCACCACCAAAAGGGCACCAAGAGCAAGCTCTCCTCCACGCCATCAAGCTTCACGCCAAGAGTGTACACTTCAAGATGGAGGAAGCCAAGGACACATATGTGATGAAGTCGATCTGAGCACCGCTCTCAACAACAACATGAGCCTACTTCCACCACTACCACAAGATGGCGACGACAAGGTCGAGAATGGTGAGCATGGGACTTTCCCTTAACCAAAGGAGGCGCAAGGAGTTGAGAGAACCGAACCTACCCCCACATGCTTGAGTGATGATGTGGTACAAATCCCATGTGAGTATGAGAGCCACTTAGCCCACTTGAGTGAGAACAAGAGTGAGATGAGTGACTCCACCATACGTGAGATTGAGTGCTTCCACTTGGAGGGCATGAGTGATACACCGAGTGAGTTGAGAGTGGTAGTTGATAGGTCATGTGAGACCACTTTGATTGCTAACGACTTACCCTCTACCTCTAGTGTGTTTCCTCATGATGTGCTAGGTTCCATGGATAAAGAAGCGCCAAGCTTGGATATGATGATGCCTCCGACCGATAAGATGTACATGGTGGATGAAGATGATGCCATCCCCATATTGGATGAAGAAGTCGCCCACATGGAGGCCAATGCTACCACAACACCCACTTCATATGAGAGGTATGAACAAGGTAAAAATAAGGGTGTTGATGATGCCATGATCCCACTAGTGGACATGATGATTTGTGATGAATTGCATGCTATGGTTGATACTTGTGACATGACATATGTTCCATTCTTATTCCCATGTGTTGATTTTCATATGCATCATGATGACCATGTGGAATCCTTCTATTGTCATGATATTGCCATAGACATGATATGCTCTAAACGTTACGTTGATGATATCATTGTTTGCACTTTGTTGAACAATTTCTATTTCCAATGTTTTGCTTGTGATGATGTTACCAATGGTACCCATCGAACCATGCTTTGTCATGAATGTTTTACAATATCTCCCGTTGCTTGCAATAAGTTGCACAATTGCTCTTTCACTTGTTTTGCTTGCAACAATGACTTTGATATGGTTTATATTGAGATGGCCCCCATAGCTTTCTCAAATTTTGGAGATTTTGATGATTGCCATGATAAGCATGTTCACCACTTGCATATTCACCATGCATCTACTTCATACTTGATTGACACTCTTGGTGATGTGCACAAGAAGAGATACGTCATGATGGATGATGTGTTTCTCTACCATGCACACACGTTCTTCCTTTTGTGTTTGATGTGTAGGTACCCGCATGATCATGTCAACCTCGGTTGAGCACGAGTTGACAAAAAGAGCTCTAGAGAGCATCCCCCCAGTGAGTTCAAGATCGAACCCAACTCTGATACCTTTTGCATGCTTTGCATCTTTCATGTTGATAAATTGCTCTTCCCTATGGTTTGCTTGCAAGCATGTTAATGGTATTCTTTCACCTTGTGACAATCATGTTTCGTTACTATTGGAGATTGATGCTTTGTGTGTTGCCACAAAAATGTTGAACAATTTCTCTTTCCGATTTTTGTGTGCAACCATATTGCCATTATGAGCATGTATTGTCATGAGAGCTTCCAAGTCTCTCGTATTGTTGTTGCAACAAACATAAGGACCACTTGCTCTTTCATATGGTTTGTTTGCAAACATGTTGTTTTTGTTTCCGCTTGCGATACTCATACTCCCATGATTTTGGCTTTTGATTATATGTGTATGGCATCCAACATATTGAACAATTGTTCTTTCCAATGGTTGGTTTGCACACATAATGTTGTTGCTTTGGATATTCTTCCTCATGTGTTTTTGCCGAATTCTCCTAGCTTTGCATCAAAGATGTTGATCAAGATTTTAGTCACTTGCTTTGAGTGCCACACTAAGATGTTATATGGAGTTTTTGAGTTCTCACATTTGGATGATGTTCAAACGACATCCATGCACTTTGACCTTGCATATGCATTTCGTTTGCGATACTTGAGTTGTGCTAATAGTGTTGTGAACAAGAATGGACATGCCACAACTGACATGCTCCTCTATCACACACAAACATATGTTGCTTGGTATTTGTTGTGTGAAGGTACAATTGCATACGTGTTAACCTCTATGGACAAAGAGTTGACAAGACGAATCGAAAAGAGTTACCTAGGGCTATCCTTCAAT
This sequence comes from Avena eriantha, assembly GCA_910589775.1. Taxonomy (NCBI): domain Eukaryota; kingdom Viridiplantae; phylum Streptophyta; class Magnoliopsida; order Poales; family Poaceae; genus Avena; species Avena eriantha. The sequence goes on along the minus strand of OU342741.1, from coordinate 307,432,488 downwards.
GAGCTGTCTCTATATCATAAGGTGACTTCCTTCTACTTGAGGACTCATGCTATAATATTCATGAATTGGCTACTCTTTGAGTGTTGCTTCGCTTTTGTTGTGAGCTTTATAGGCTTCATGAAAGGTGAAGGAACATTGAAGAGTTGCCACATCAAGCTTCTCAAGGACGACTATATGGTGAACCCCAGGATCAAGAAGGTCTCTCGACATCATCTTCTTAGGATGAGCATGAAGAGTCGAGGACGACTCTTTTTGAAGGGGGGAGCTGATGCAGCCCGTCCTGCGGACGCTACTACATCCACAACGCCAAGTCCCCCAGATCGTCCCCAAGTCAACCAAGAAGATGGACCAGGAGCAACCAGCTCCAGAACGAGAGTCTCCGCCGTCATCGCCCCGGAGAGTCCGCCCGGAACCGGCCGGAGTGCCCGGCGCAGCCGGAGTGTCCGGCGCGACTCGGCCGGAGTGTCCGGCCTGCCCCAGCCCCAACCTGGCGTGGACATTCAGAAGGCCAGTTCGGACACTACCCGGAGTGTCTGGCTACCCCGGACTGTCCGGCCCAAGTGATGGGCCTACGAGCCAACAGCTGGGCCCTTGGCCCATGTACCCCTCTATTTCGCACCAAACCCTAGTTTTATGCCCAAACTACCCTTGAACTTGTGGCTGGCCTATAAATAGAGCCCCCACCCCCTCATGTATCCCTTAGGCATAGATGATAGACTAAAGACAACCCCCTTTGTGGAATCTCTAGTTTTGCCTCATCCCCTTCTACCAAAGGGGACCGACTATCATCACCACCTCATTGGAGTTTGCATCGCGCCTCCCTCGTTGTACAAGGCCTTGGAATCGGTGTCCCTTTGCCAAGACGTCAAGACCCTCTCCAAGGTGTTCTTCCCTCTCCGCTTGGGATTGACGGGAGCACGTTGACCGATCTTTCCTTGTGAGGATTCTATCGGACCGGTGGCCACCGGTGAGAGCAATCGGCCTTGTATCGTGTGTGTTTTGCGTGTGTTCATCGTGTTCTTTGCGAGGTGTGCGTCCGCTTCCGCTACCTTCTCCCTTTCCCCTCGCTTTCCCATCGATTTGACCACGAGATCCGTGAAGATCGGGCCACCCTAGAGGTTTGCCCTCATCACCCTACATCTACACCTATAAACTACTCCGGCGCGTCCCGCTCGCCAACTCCGGCCAGCAAAGCCGCCGGGGAAGGCTCGGGTTCGGCTCGGCCGACGCTGGTCAACGGTCAGGCGTGGGGGTGGAAGAGGAGAGGGGAAGAGGAGAGTGGAAAGTGCCGTCCCCGGACAGAGTAGTGGAGATGGGGAAAAGTGATTCTCCTCTTTCATATATGTAGTTATATAGTATGATGATGATATATGACGATGATGCAACGACAACGAGGCTATGGCTCTCAGATATGGTATGGCGATGGCTGAGGCAATGTGATGCACCGGGCTGATTCAGATTGCTCTGAAGTTATTGATGTGATGAAGAACGGTGGTTACACACGTGGACCTGTTGCTGCCATCTACATAGACTGCATTTCTCTTTGTAGGTGCTCTCTCCATTTTTAAATATAAGATGTTTTAACTTTGTGACAGTAGTATATCTAGACGGGCTTTTAGTGTATAGGTTTAGAGAAGATGTTTTACCTTTGTGAAGATAGTGTATATAGACACATTTTAGTGTGTAGGTTTGGAGAGACGTTCACTCCGAACCTACATAAAGAGAGTCTAGATACACTACCTTCACAAAGGTAAAATATCTTATATTTTGAAACGGAGGGAGTAGTTATCTGTCGTTTAGTATTTAGTAGTCAGGTAAAATAAAATAAAAAGAGCATTTCTTCGAAAACATTCGAATAGTGAGCCGCATTAAAATTAAAAAATTATAACACAGAATATAAGAAATTACTACTTGATAATTTCCACTAATTTCAAGTTCTTATTATATTCCTTTTATGGGGTAAAATCTCTAATATCTTAGATTCCCTATTCTTAATCCTTTGAGTATTGAGCGAAAGGTTATACCTACATGATAGGTTATGGATTACAGGCCAACTCCACTCTATTAGTACCAGTAGGCAGCATAGGGGAAAAAAGAAAAGCACTACACCTATAAATAGGAAAGGAATCAACAAGAGAAAAACTTTATTAAAAATTAGCCCTTTCCTGATCCGTATCAGGGTTGCAAAGAATGGTTGGGATAACAAACAACCATCAGGTTTGTACTTTGGATATCCCTATAACCATCAAAGATCGTTGAAGTGGCTAATTCCTCTGCATTCCTTTCTTATCTATCGGAGGATCCGGATTCTTATCTTTTTATTTAGGCGTGGAAGAATCACTGTTTAGATTCTCTGATAGGAGAGAGAAGGTGCGAACAATGTAGTTTTTGAGAACTGTCCCACGAACCTAATAGGCCGGCCCATGTTCTGTAGGGAAGCGATAGAGATCTTCCAGTGTGTTTGGAAGGAAGATGCTCCTGATTTTCTTCTAGATATAGTTGTGTACAATATATCCGTGTTCTCGAGTACTTCCTCCATTCAGAAATGTACATTTTAGGTTTGGTAATCGAATATATCTAGACGTTTTTTAGTATATAGGTTCGTAGAGGTTTACAAATCTAAAATATTTTATATTTCTGAAAAAGGGAGTATAATAGTATAATCAGATGTGGTGGCATTCGCAAAAAGAAAACTTCAATTCCCACCCATGCATGTAGTGACCATGGTCACTGGGAACAGACTTATTGTTTCTCCCCCGTACCCCCACGCCGCCTCCCCGAGTGAGGCGACCGGGCAGCCCCTGCCCCACCCCTTCGCGAGCTCGCCCCCTCAGCCTTTGCCCCGCTCCCGCTACCGCCGGCGGTGTCGCATGGGAGTTGCCCTTGCAGGGCCATGACAGAGCCGACGGGGGCGGGTTCCTCCAGTTCCCGCGATGTGGCGGCGCAGCTCGGGGGCGCACGACCAGGCGGCGGTGCTGCTAGGCCAGCGGCGGCTCCGGCGTGGTTCTGGGTGGAGAGGTCGCGGTGCTGCGGTCCTTGCCGCAGAGCAGCGTGGTGGCCGGCGGCGGAGCCCTCCTGGCCCAGATCTGGGCCCATTTGAGCCCAATCTGGGTATGTGCGGCTAGGTTAGGGCCTGCCTAGTTGTCTCCGGTGGACCGAGGAGTAGATCGGGCCTGGGGTGGCAGTTATGGCAACATGCCTACTGTAGCGTGCCGCCTGGAGCTTCATGAGTCCGATTTGGGCTCGGCCAGGACGAAGAGGCCTGGTTTGCTCCGCATACTACGTCCGGTCAGTTACCGCTATTAGAGGTGGAGGTTGTTCCCTACATGGGTGTTGTACTGTCGCTCCTCGTTTCAAGTTGTCTCTCTTGGTCTTGCAGGCATCATGATGTTGGCCACGGTGAGATGACGATGATGTTTGTGAGATCGTGGTGGCGCATGTTGGTGGACGGCACGTTTGGTGGAGCGCGGCGGATTGTCCGGGGTTGTGGTTTTTTGGGGGTCGGGAGAAATCCCTATCAGCATAGTCGGCACCGACGTGGTGACGCCTACGGGCGCCGCTAGTCCTTCCTGAAGGGCGTCAGGTGTACTCCTTCCCTACTCCCCACGCATACCGGGGGAAACCCTAGGATTAGTCCAGGCAGCAATGTCGTCATCGTCGCATTCCTTCTTGAAGGTGCTACTTGGTATGCGGCGATTCTGAGTGCTAGGAGCATGGTGGGAATCCTTAGGAGGACACAACGGTTTTGAGTCGTCACCATTTTCGTCGATCTGCTTGTTGTTGGCATTGTTTTCTCTTTAATTTCTCTTTCTTTCTTTTGGTATCAATGTGGTGCTTGCCCCAACAATGATCTTCAAGTTGTACTGGTTGCTATATTAATATAACAGAACGAAAGCCTATTTCAAGGAGGATGCATGTAGCGACCACACATTGTGTTGGAGATTGGCATCCCAACATTTCGGGCATGTCGCTTGCTCGCGACACGGTTCCCCACTCCAGTGGGCCAAACAATGCTAGTTTGGTTGCTCGCGGTAAGTCACATTATGTGAAGGAAAAACTTATAGGCTCCAGGAGAACGCCCGAATCGACTGTTCACATTTGCAAAGGTGTTAGCAGAGATGAAAAGAGAGGAACAATGTGTGGCGGGGAGCACACATGAAGATGGCGGGAGGCAAAAATTTGGTTGCGCGGTTTGGCCTAAATTGTAGCATCATCTCCCTCATAGTCGCTCACCACCTGCGGGAGAAGAAATCCATCCTCATTTTCCTCTCGGATGCTAGCGACGATTTAGATCTGCGACACCGACTACATCGACTTCATATATCTCCATCACTCTGCCATCTGCGACACCAACAACTAGGGGCTCATAGATATGCGGCACCAGCTTCATCTCTGTCACCCCTCGTCTCCGGCTCTGGCACATCTGCTATCTTCAGCCATGGTTGTAACAACATATCACCTCCCGCCCCCACCGCTAGCTCATTAGCTAGTTACTTTCATCTTACAATCGATTTCTTAGTTCCTTATACAACATCGATTTTATTAGGACATACATATGAAGCTTATCATTCAGGTGGCTACATTCATAGTTGTGATTCAGTTCTAGATGCTTTTGATCTACCATGGGAGCGGTTTGTCGCAATTACATGCTCACTATCACATAAGCTCTCATGTTCTAACACGACAGAGAGAGGATAAAAAATCTGAACTACATCTACCATAACAATTATGTAGAGGTGTAACAACCCAAGGTTTGGTCTTTTAATTTTTTATTTCTTTCTAAATCGCCTTGGAATTGATTTTGTTTGAATATTTCATTTGGATCTTGAACCCTCTCTCTAATTCCCACTTCTGGCCAAAGTGGGATTGAGAAAAACTTTATTTGGAAAACATGTTCCATACATCAATATACACCTACACGTTTTTTCCAAGCCCAAAATCATTAAACAAATATTATTTTATTTAATATAGGAAAAACCCTTTTCCTTAGGTTTACAAAGGAGCTACCTTTTTTAGTACTCAGGAAAATCAACAAAAATCATGGAATGATCCTCATTCCACGTGGATCCCAAATATCCAAAAATGTGTCATAGGTTGTTCAAGATAAGTGGGACATTTTTTCCTATTTGTTTTCAGCCCTAAAACTAAGAAAAATAGAAAAACCCGTCTAGAATTGCTATCACTTGGCTAGAATTTTTATCAATGCCTAGGACCATCCCTCCACACAATCTAGGGAGATCAAGGCCAGGAGAATTAAAATTCATGCCAAACTCTTAAAACCACCAAAACCTTCTGAGAAGTATTTTCAAAATCCACCATAGACCAAGTTTGGAATTTGCAAAAACAATAGAAGGAAAAAAGTTGGGGAATTGCATTTGGCACCCAACGCAAAAATAATCACATCAATCCGAGCACCACAGCATCGACACGGTCTCGATGCCGCTCACAGACATGCCCTGGACGGTGACCACTGGCACAACGACGCCGCCTGTTTATGGTCACCGGCGCAGCCATGATCTCCCTGACCAACCCACACGGGCAACACGCCCAGCACATCACGCGTGACACACCCGCACGCTCATTCGAGCCCATCCCCGCCACAGGTGTCGTGCTCTGGCCATGTCCACAATGGTTGGCACTGGCACCGTGGGGCACCTAGGTCAGCGCCTCTCCCGACCGCCCCTGCACCGCACTAGGTCCGCAGGTCACCGCACTCCTCCGCATCGCCCAGTCACCTTAGCGCCAGACCGCCCTTATCCCTCTGGCCACAACAGTGTCATTGAGCCGCTGCAGCACCACCCCCTCATCCTCTATATAAGGAGATCCTGGGCTACCAAAGAGACCAGCCCCACCTCTCTCTCCCTCCTAGTAAGTTGCTCACTGAGTAGCCCGCCCCGGCAAGCCTAACTTCGCCATCGGCGAGCTCGCCCTAGCTGCACCGTCTTGGGTCGAAATCCTCCCCGAGACAACACCCATTCCCCAAATTGCTTGATCCCAGTGAAACCCTAAAGCCTCAGGAACTCGCACCCATTCCCCAAATTTCTTGATCCTAGTAAAACCCTAGAGCCTTAGGAACTCCCAACTAGGCTCAACTCTACCGCTTGAGCTTGACATCGTCGTCTTCAACGATGGCTAGGGACTCACCACCATCGGACTTGACCTATTCCATGCCACCATACACCCCTGAGAGCGTGGTGTAACTCGATCGAATCGTCGTGACCCCCTCTCTCACCCATCAACCTCAGATGCGGCCGCCGTGCATTATAGCTCGCCGAAAAACACCGTTGAGTCATCGGGAATGAAACAAAACCCCTGCACATGATTATTAACGAATGCACCGGTTCATCGAACACTTAAGGTGGAACCAGGATATCATGTTTAAAAGCTGAATAAAACTTGATTTAACTAAAGAATGATTCTAGGGGCTTCACTGTAAAGTGTTTTTCTACTAAATCAAAAGTCCAAATGAGTTGATTCTTTTTCACTAGAAAGAGAATGAAGAGACCCATTGATAAGTCCAAAATTGAAGCATATTTACCTTTCAATTTTGCATAATTAGATTAGGAATTTTAGTATTTTACCGCATTTGCACGCACCTTTTGTCCGTGTTTCAATAGGATCCTGAATCACTAAGTCTTTTATGAACATATCAATGGGAACCGTCACATTATGCAGTAATACGGTATTTCTAAGTGATAAAAGTCATTTAATTGATTTATTCTCGCACCTGGGAGATTGGCAAACATAGAGGGAAGCTCCAGGGAGCTTAACGACCACTGGTACTGGTGGAGATTGCCCGTATCGCCTGCCCGTACCATGTGGCAGCGCGTCCGCCTTATCAAATACTCTCGCCTCGCGAAGACGGATCTAAGATCCGACATTCATAGAAACTTGCAGCATCAAAATACCGCACAAGAGAAGGATCTGGAGGAGGAACTTGGAGAAGGAAAAATCCTTGCTTCTTCACGGATCATTGGAGTACATCACATCATCCCCTTCATCACCAACCACTACATCTCCATCACCATTGCTACTCCCATGTTCCATACATAAATCTTGTTGTAATTCCAGATTCAATTGTGGTTTGCACTAGATTCATCCCTGTACTTTTATCCATCCATTTGATTATGATGATGTCATTGATTGCTTCCATGTGTGAGTAGTTCCCTTTGTTCTTGGGGAGATGGAGAAACCCTAGCACTATTATGAAATGAAATAAAGATGATTTATTACTTATGTCCATGATCTATTGATTTATGGTATCGTGTTTGATCTCTCTCTTTAGATGGTATGTGTAGCCGGCCACTTATCATTTGCCTTCGGGACAAAACCCTAAGGTGTATGGGAGTATGTCTAGTATTATTCATGACTACAAGCATTGGCTTATAACCTGCATGGTCTAAAGAGGAATAAAGAGAGATTTAAGCTAATTACGATATCCATGAGGAAACCCTTAATTGTGGTGGTCTTTATGAGTTGCTGCTCTGAGGCATCGCACTAGTTATTTAGAGATGACCTTATTACCTGGCTCAAGAAAGCGGCTGCCTACGAGCCTTGTAGTGAACAACTTATTATGGAACTCTCTTCACACATGTCATGACACAAGAAATAGGTTATCCTAATTATGATTAATTACAACATGCTAGTGGTGTATCTTACATCCCCGAGAACGATTTAGCCCTATTGAGTTCAAACACCATTTCCAGCACATTCGTTATGTGCTTTATTTTACTTGTTTTTATTTACTTTTCTGCATTCAACCAAAAACCTTTCAAGTACCCTTTACTCAAAATCAAAGGCAACTTACAAGTATCCTTTGGTAAACATTAATGAGGGGCATAAAGACCTTAACCAAATAGCTCTCTATGGGTTCAATACTCTTATTTCAAAACTATCTACAATCGATCTATGCACTTGTAGTCATCAAGCTATTTTTTGGCGGCGTTTTTGGGGAGCTAAGCGCTTTCGATCTTTGATTTTAGTTGCTTATTCTACCAATTTTGTACTAGTTTTAGGTAAAAACCATGACTGCACTCGGACTAATGAATCAGCTTGATGCAACCAAATACCTTAGGAAGTTCAATAGAGGACTTGTTAAAGAATTCCCGAGTGGGAGCAAACTAGAATACAAGGTTAATCCTCGTTTTATTGCTATTATTAAAGAGAAAACTTTTGCAGGAGATGATCGAGATGAGGATCCCTATAATCATTTAATGCATTTTACCGAGTTATGTTGGACGCTTAAATTGAGAAGCTATTTTAATGATGAATTGAAACTTAAATTGTTTAGCCAATCTCTAACCAACCCTGCTTTATCTTGGTATAGAATATTCCCTGCAGAGAAAATTGACACTTGGGAAAATCTCAAAGGAGAATTTGTATTTCGATTCTTTCCCAAAGTGAAGACAGATGAAGTAATAAGGGCGATCACAAATTTCAAGAACCGCCCAGGTGAAGGCTTGGTAAGAGCTTTCAAAATGTATAAATACATCCTTAACAAATGTCCCCATCATGATTTACCTGAATGGTATGTTCTACACATTTTCTATGGGGGACTTAATCAAGAAATTAAACATGTGCTAGACACAATTTTTGGAGGTTCTTTTATGGACTTAACTATAACTAAAGCTTGGGAACTCCTAGAATGAATTCGTGGCAATAGAGAAACTTGAGGATTTGATTTAGGCAGCGAAGGAGGGATAGAAATTGAATATGATTGTCTCAATGCTTATAAAGAATCTGGTAAGATAAAGCAAACTGCTAATGAACTTCAACTTAATGAAGATATTATTTTTCAAATCCTTTAGTCCTTTAGAGAACATATTGAAGCTCCCAAGAAAGATTGGCTTTAATACACTCCACCACCTGAGAAAGTTGAAGATGTTGGGACAGAAATTGCAGCTCACGTAGAGCCATTGAGGGAGTTACCCCCTTATGTTGAACCCCTACTAAAAGAGCATGTGTGCCCCATGTGTGGTTTTGGTAATTAATGACAATCTTTATGGACTAATGTTTGCATTAATTTGCACTTGTAGGAATTGTCTATTGGTATTGCTTGAACCATGTTTTGGCTTCAAGGTTGAAAGTTGAAGAACAATAAAAGCAATATCCAAGGGCTTTGGGCCTATTGGAATCATGACGAAGAAGAATAAGAAGAATAAAGAAAATAAGATCAAGGGTGTCTTGAAGAAGAAGATGGAGTTCCTGATGAATATCTTCAAGACATCATCCTAATGGAGATAGAAGAAATGATAATGTGCAAGTTTAAGATGATCCTTCTCTATAAAATCTCATGCTTGAAGCTTGCCATCCTAAGTGTTCATGGATCTATGAAGATAAGCTCAAAGAAGAGGTTTCCCCATAGTGTATGGGGGAGCAATTTGCAAGTCTTGATCAAGCAAGCGTGGCAAGAGAAATCAAGAAAGGTGTTCCATCTTGAGGAGGAAAAGATGGTCTACATAAAGCTCAAGTGGAATGCTCAAAGCAAAGGTATAATCTTGATAGTTTTTCCAGTCTCATGTTGGTAATTGGGAGACCGGGTTTAGGATAGATAACCGTACTATAAAGAGGGCCTCTCGAGTGAGTAACTCGATCGTATATTTCGGAGAGAGCTCAAATCTTTGCATACTTAGCATCATCTTTCTTGGTTATTATTTGTATCTTATCCAAGTGAGGTTCTAGAGCTTGTGGTAATAGTCATAATAAGTTCTAGTTCATCGAAAATATATTTCCCTTGTATATCTTATTGCGTTTTTTATCTTGTGGGTTTTCCGGCTCCACACCTTGGGAGATAGATCACATATATACACTAGATATTTTATCCCTTGGTGGCATCCAATATTTCCATTTTTTTTGTATTCTACTTGTTTTTATCTTCCCAACAAAATTGGTTTCAACCTATTCGGGGTTTTCAAGGTCAAGTTATTATGTTTCGTGTTTTGGAGGTTTTACCGATTTGTCTCTTTTAGAGAGGTCAAACCTTTCATCTTGTAGTTTTCTATACGTGGTTGTACAATGATTTTTCTATAGATTATCTTTTAGTTCTTGTTGTCCTCTTTCAAACGAGCCCAAGATCATCAAAATCGGAATCCGGATGCAAAAGTTATTACCGTTTTCGTACCGAGTGTCCCGGAGTTGTGTAAATCCGGTAGTACTGAGATTCATAGAGTAAATGCGTTTGAGCGACCCGAGAATCCTAGGGACTCCGGTACTACCGGTAATAAGTCCAGTAGTACCGGGATTCACAGAGAAAAGTGCATTTGGGTGACCCGAGAACCCTAGGGAATGTCCGGTAGTGCCGGGAATGTCGGTAGTACCGGAAAAAGTCCGGTAGTGCTGAGAATCTCGTTTTTGGGCTGCAACAGTTGGATTTTGGGGGGACCTAATTAAGGGTCCTTCTTCCCATATGGTTCCCCAACTCTTCTTGCAAGTTTTCCCCTCAATTGTTGACCTTCCCAAGCTTGCTATCTCTCAATCTCTCCAATGATTCTTGCATATTATTGAGGGAAAAGATAGAGGAGATCTAGATCTATATTTCCACCAATCAATCTCTCCTCTAAGTTAGGGGAACTCATTGGATCTAGATCTTAAAGTCTTCTTTGGATTTCCTCTTGTGTTCTTACTCTCTTATTCCCCCAATAGTTTTTGTAGCTTTGGTGAAATTTTGGAGTGAAGGACTTGCCATTGCATTAGGTGCATTGGTTTGAGTTCTCCTCGAAGGATATGGTTGGTGAAATAAAGAAGCTTGTTTCTCTTGGATTCTTGGAACCCTAGACAGTTGGGTGGACTTTGTGGCGAGTTCTTGGGGCATTCAATTAAGTTGTGAAGATCTCCCCAAGTGTGTGGCCTTAGTGGTGTCTTTTGGGAGCCTCCAATTAAGTTGTAGAGATTGCCCCAATCTTGTACGGGTTTGGTGACTGCCCTCAAGTATCGCATAGTGGATCGGGTGCTTGTCGTGCGGCTAGTTCTCGGAAGAATAGGGTGAGGCCTCTTGTGGTGTTGGTGGTCTTAGTACCACCCACCCCTCCAACAATACATACTCCCTTGTAGGGAGGAACTCGGTAAAACATCGTCGTCTCCGCGTGCCTTGGTTATCCCTATACCCGAGCCCTTTACTTATGCACTTTACATTGTGATAGCCTTTGTGCTTGAAGTAATCTATCTTGCTATCGCCTTTTTGCTTGTCTTGCTTAGCATAAGTTGTTGGTGCACATAGGTGAACCATAGTATATATAGGCTTTGTACTTGAGAAAAGAAAACACTAGTTTTATTCCGCCTTTGTTAAGCCCATCTCGTAAAAGTTTTTAACCGCCTATTCATCCCCCTCTAGGCGGCATCTACGATATGTCACCTACCATTCCCAAGGATGGCAAGAAAACATATGATGACTCAACAACGTGAAGAACATCTTGAAGAAGAGAAAATGTTCCTAAAAAAATTAGAAGAACATGCACAAGCAAGATAAACTAATCAAGCAAGTATGCAAGAGATAGGTGAACCAACTAAGGAAGATATCCTAACCATGTTCACACATTGCAATGTGATAGAGCTAGATACCGAAGCTTCACAATTCGTTGAAGGAAAGGTAAAAGCTAAGGATGTTGGTAAACCTATCCTCCCTTGTACCTTTGGTGGATATTCTTACTATGGCCTCTGTGATATTGGAACAGTTGTTAATATAATCCCTTCAATTTTTTATCTGAAAATCCAAAATGAACTCATCTCAGCTGAATTAGAAGACACTGATATGACAATAATGCTTGCAGATAAAACACTATAGTTCCCATCGGAATAATTAGAGTTTTTCCAATTTTTATTGGACCTTACAAGTACCCTATTGATTTTGTACTTGTTGATATCCTACTAATGTTTATTTTCTAATTATTTTTGGGAGAAATTTCTTGAACACTGTTGGAGCAAACATTGACTTCAAGAAAGAAATTGTATCTCTCAAGTTTGGTGAAGATAAAATGAATTTCCATTTCTCAAAATTCCATCATAAGCCGACTATTGAAGAGTTTGATGAGTATGAATATGGGTAGGAAGAAGAAGGTAACACTATCAATCTTGCCTCCATATTCATTGAAACTACTGACAATAATTTAGCAAGGAGCCTAGTTGACAATAATAATATACCTAAAGATATAGATAAAATGGAGATGGATGATTATCTTGACTCAACCCCTAAAGTAGATCCTGAAATGAATCAAACTTATGAAGTACCTATAAGGAAAGGAGATGAGGATATTCTGCCCCCTACACTCAAAACCCTTCCTAAGGAATTAAAGTATAGGTTTCTTGAAGATACTAATAATTTCCCTCTTATTGTAAGTTCTAATCTTGCAGAAAAGGATGCGGAAAACTTAATGATGGTCCTCAAAATGCACCGAAAGGCCCTTGGATATTCTATGAGCAACTTGAAAGGGATTAGCCCCTCGATAGCCACTCATAGAATATTTATGGAAGACGGAGCTCAGTCAGTCGTAGACTTTCAAATGCGACTTAAACCTCATATGAACGAAGAAGTACGAATGGAGCTAATTCGCTTATTAGATGCAAGAATAATCTTCCATGTGGAGGGAAGCGATTGAGTGAGTTCTGTACATTGTGTTCATAAGAAAGGTGGGGTTACTGTCATTCCAAATTACATCATGAGATGGTCCCAACTCAAACTGTCATTGGTCATAGGATGTGTATTTATTATAGAAAACTTAATAAGGAAACTAGAAAGGATCACCACCCTTTACTATATATAGATCAAACTTTAGAGAGGCTTGCCATGCATTCTCATTTTTGCTATTTAGATAGTTATTCTGTTTTTTCTCAAATAGTTATTCATCGTAATGATCAACTAAAGGCAACCTTCACTTGTACTTTTGGCTTATATGCTTATCGGCGTATGCCTTTTGGCCTTTGTAATGCTCCTGCCACCTTCCGAAGGTGTGTGATAGCTACATTTGCTGATTATGTCGAAAATATCATGGAAGTTTTTATGAATGATTTTTCAGTATATGGAACCTCATTTAATCATTGTCACCATAATGTTCACAAAGTTTTGTAGAGATGTGAATACACTAACCTAGTCTTGAATTGGGACAAATGTCACTTCATGGTTCAAGAAGGTATAGTGCTCGGTCATAAAATTTTGGGCAAAGGAATAGACGTCGATAAAGCTAAAATTGAGGCAATAGAATGGCTTCCCCCTTCCCGTGATGTAAAAGGTATTAGGAGTTTTTTGGATCATGCTAGATTTTATAGAAGGTTTATTAAGAACTTTTTTAAACTACTAGACCACTTACTAATGTTTGACAAAAGGATGTTATGTATAATTTTGATGAAAACTGTCTTACTACTTTCACCATATTAAAACAAGCCCTTCTTGATGCCCCTGTTATTAAAACACCTAATTGGAAGAAACCTTTTGATATATTTTGTGAGGCTAGTCATGAAGCTGTTGGAGCAATCCTTTGCTAGTTTGATGGTGATGAACTCAATATCATTCATCATGCTAGTCGTACCTTAAATGGCACTCAAAAGAATTACCCCATGGTAGAAAATGAACTTTTCGCTGTTGTCTTCTATTTTGATAAATTTATATCTTACATAATTGACACAAAAGTAACAGTACATACTGATCGTACTGGCTTGAAAGAAATCCTTGAAAGGACCGACGTTAAGCCAAGGATGAGCCGTTGGACTTTTCTTTTGCAAGAATTTGAAGGAAATATGCCCTGAGAGGCAATAATAAAGTTGTTATTATATATTCCTTGTATATGATAGATGTTTATTTTGCATGCTATAATTGTATTGAGAGGAAACATCAATACATGTGTGTTTAATAAACAAAAAGGGTTCCTAGTTATGCATCTCTTATAAACTACCTTGTTGATTAACAAGATGATCAAGGTTTCCTGATTATGGACATTGGATGTTGTTAATAACAAGGTCACAACATTTGTGAAATGATGTGATGAACATTCATCCGAAGTATAGCATTACGATCAAGTCATTATGTTTATATTGCTATAACATCATACAAAGTAGTCTTAGTCCTTAGACCATGAGATCATGTTAATTGCTAACACCGGAAGAGTATCTTGATAACATCAAACGTCACACCGTAACAGGGTGACTATAAAGGTGGGTTCAGTGCTATGAAGGTGTTATGTTGAGGCTCATGGATCAAGAGTGGGATTTGTCCATCCCGATGACAGATAGATATACTCTGGGCCCTCTCGGTGATATCACATTAAGATAGCTTGCAAGCAAGTGATGTGATCACTAGAATGTTATATCACGGGAACGAGAAAAGAGTGCACGTCGGTAACGAGATCAAAATAGGTATTTGGATACCGATGATCGAATCTTGGACATGTATTATATCATGAGACAAAGGGATTAAATTGCTGACGTTAAAGGTTCTCACGATCACATAAGTCATCGTTGAATATGTAGGAGTCAGTATGGATCTCCAGGTCCCGCTTCTAATTATTGATCTGAGAGGAGTCTCAATCATGGCTGGATTATTCGCGAACCATAGGGTGAAACACTTAAGGGTTGCCGGACACCATTTAGGAGCACATATGTTCCAGACAAAAGGTTTGCAAAGCGCAGGAAATGTTTCGATAGAAGCAGGAAATGTTTCGATAGAAACCGGAATTGTTTCGGGTGAAATTGCAGAAAGTGGTTCTGCATGTGATATTGAAATGTTGCAAGGGGTTTTATGTGAATGTTTGTTAATTAAAGTAATGAACAAAATTCTGAATAAATTAAATAAAAGAGTTTTATTAATTGAGAGTTGCATTTAATTTGGTGGAAATTAAATACATGTGAGTGGAATTTTGGGTGGAGGCCGTGTTTATGTGAGTGGAGGTTCACCACATGAATGAAGGAGGGGAGGAGTCCCCCCCCTCATGCGCCGGCTATGGGAGGGGAGGGGTCTCCCTCCCTCCTATATAAAGCCCCCTTCTCCCCTCTCACAAATCACACCTCCTCGTGAAGGATCTCTCTCCCCTTCTAGATATTCCCCATGGTCTCGGATTAGCGAGATACATGTTCCTGGCGGCCTTGTGTCTGGAAGGAGTTGCTGCTTCCGCTGATTCGCTGGAGCGAGGAGGTGGAGGTTGTCCGGTAGCTTGAACGTGTGTGCGAGGACGGATGCGCTGCTGATTTGCGGCTCTCGGACTTCCACACGATCTTGAGATCGGCAAGCGTACGACTACATCAACCACGAGTTCCTACTCGTTAACAAAACTCGTTGTCTTCGAGGGCATGTTCTCCATGGATGTATGTCCACTCGTTGCTCTGTATCTAGTAGATAGATCTTGGCGTATAGTTCTCATCGTAGTAAATTTTTTGTTTTCTATGCTGCGGACCCAACAGTGGTATCAGAGCCTGATCTATGCGTAGGTGCTTTGCACCGGTAGTACACATATGTTGATATGTGGGCGATGATGATCATGTTATTGCATCTTCTATGTATTTTGGATATTGGTGGCATAGTGGGATGAAGTGGCCCGGACCAACCTTACATGTCATCGTACATGAGACCGGTTCCACGACTGACATGCAACTAGTTTTGCATAAGTGGCTGGCGGGTGTCTGTCTCTCCTACTATAGTCAATATCTGATTTACAACGAGTTGCTAATAACTTGGTTATCCTCGTTGTGGTTCATGTTCGTAGGTAAGACCGGTTCTATCTCCGAAAGCCCTAAGCCACGTAAAACTTGCAATTGATAAATTAGAGGCGTTTAGTTTAGATCGTTGCTGGGCTAGTGTATTGATATGGTATTGTTGTAAGTAGATGTATGGTAGATACTCTTACAACACAGTCAACGTGTAAGTTCCATAGACCTTGGTCTTACACACAAAGGAATGATAGAGATCATACCACGATGCAAGTGATAGAGATCAAATGCATGGACCATATCACCTCACTTCACACATTAGATGTTAGCATCTTATATTTCTAGTTTGGCGCTTTTGGTAGCATTATAAGATGATCCCTCTTTTAGTTATCAAGATAAAATGCGTTCTTCCTTAAGTATGCACCGTTCTATGGATCGTGTTTTGAGGCATCACGTGATGATCGGGTGTTCTCGACTCTACGCTTTCATACAACGGGTGTAAGACAGTTTTACACACGCGAATACTAAGGTTCTTACTTGACGAGCCTAGCATGTACAGACATGGCCTCAGAACACGGACCGAAAGGTTAAGCATGAGTCATATAGTTGATATGATGCCCATATAGATGCTCGCCTTTGAAGCTACACCGACTCACGTGATGATCGGACTTGGTGTAGTGGATTTGGTTCATGTAATCACCAAAAGGACACGAGGGATGTCGTTTTTGAGTGGGAGTTCATTAGTAATTTGGATTAGTTGAACTCAATCTATCATAAACTTAGTCTAAAATTATTTTACAAATTCTGTTGTAGCTGGCACCACCTGCTTTTAATTTCAATGTGTTCATGGAGAAAGAGAAGCTTGCCGCGAATGGTAGCAACTTCACCAACTGGGCTATGAATTTGAGGATTCTCCTCACTGCTGCACAAAAGCAAAATGTGCTAGAGGCGCCGCTAGGCCCCCCACCAGCTCCTAATGCCCCTGACGAGGAAAAGAACATCTATATAACTCGTCAGGAGGACCACAACTTAGTTGATTGCGGCATACTGTATGGGCTAGAGCCAGAACTTTAAAAAAACGTTTCGAAAATGGCAATGCCTTTGATACCATGGGAGAATTGAAAATGATTTTCGATACCCATGCTGCCGTAGAGAGTTACAATGCTTCTGAAAGGTTCTTTAGCTGCATGATGGAAGAGAACAACTCCGTTAGTGTGCACGTACTCAAAATGTCTGGGTACGCCGATAAGCTTGTGTCCTTGGGAATAACGATTCCCATTGACTTAGGCATACATAGTGTTCTCCAATCTTTGCCACCTACCTACAAGAGCTTCGTGATGAACTATAATATGTAGGGCATGAAGAAGTCTCTTCCCGAGCTTCTGTCAATGCTTAAGACTGCAGAAGTGGAGATTAGGAAAGAACATCAAGTGTTGATGATCAATAAGACCACCGGTTTCAAGAAGGACAAGAAAGGCAAGCAGAAGGGAAAGAAGGGCGGCAAATCTGTTGTCGCGCCTGAAAAGAAACCCCGATCTGGCCCTAAGTCTGACACCGAGTGCTACTATTGCAAGGGGACTGGCCATTGGAAGCGCAACTGCCCCAAGTATTTGGCGGACAAGAAGGCCGGCAAGGAAAACAAAGGTATATGTGATATACATGTTATTGATGTGTACTTGACTAGTACTCGTAGTAGCACCTAGGTATTTGATACGGGATCGGTTGCTAATATATGTAACTCGATTCAGGGGCTGCGGAACAAGCGACAATTAGCAAGGGATGAGGTCACGATGCGGGTCGGCAATGGATCAAGAGTTGATGTGATTGCCGTCGGAATGCTACCTCTCCATATGCCGTCGGGATTAGTTATAAACCTAAATAATTGTTATTTGGTGCCTGCACTGAGCATGAACATTGTATCCGGATCATGTTTGATGCAAAGTGGTTATTCGTTTAAGTCTGAAAACAATGGTTGTTCGATTTATATGATTAATATCTTTTATGGTCATGCACCTGTGTTGAATGGTTTATTTCTATTGGATCTCGATAGTAATATTACGCATATTCATTATGTTGATGCTAAAAGGATTAAAATTGATAATGACATATCTTCATATATGTGGCACTGCCGTCTAGGTCATATTGGCGTTAAGCGCATGAAGAAACTCCATTCTGATGGACTTTTGGAATCACTTGATTTTGAATCATTTGATACATGTGAGCCATGCCTTATGGGCAAGATGACTAGAACGCCGTTTTCCGGTTCAATGGAACGGGCGACAGATTTATTGGAAATCATACATACTGATGTGTGTGGACCAATGAGCGTGTCGGCGTGAGGTGGATATCGTTATTTTGTTACTTTCACGGATGATTTGAGTAGATACGGGTATATCTATTTGATGAAACATAAGTCTGAAACCTTTGAAAAGTTCAAAGAATTTCAGAATGAAGTGGAAAATCATCGTAACAGAAATATCAAATTTCTGCGGTCCGAGCGTGGAGGAGAGTATCTTAGTTACGAGTTTAGCACACATATGAAAGACTGTGGAATAGTTTCACAACTCACTCCTGCCGGAACACCACAACGTAATGGTGTGTCAGAACGTCGTAATCGTACTTTATTGGATATGGTTTGATCTATGATGTCTCTAACTGACTTGCCACTGTCATTTTGGGGTTATGCACTGGAAACCGCTGCATTCACTTTAAATAGGGCACCATCTAAATCCGTTGAAAAGACACCGTATGAATTATGGTTTGGAAACAAACCTAAGCTGTCATTTCTTAAAGTTTGGGGATGCGATGTTTATGTGAAGAAACTTCAACCGGATAAACTCGAACCCAAAGCGGAAAAATGCGTCTTCATAGGATACCCTAAGGAAACGATTGGGTATACCTTCTATCACAGATCCGAGGACAAGGTCTTTGTTGCCAAGAATGGATCCTTTCTTGAGAAGGAGTTTCTCACGAAAGGTGTGAGTAGTCGGAAGGTAGAACTCGAAGAGGTTATTGAACCTTCTCTTCATGAAATGGCGAGTGGCACAGCACCAGAAGTTGTTTCGGAGTTAACTTCACCTAATGGAGAGAGAGCTAAAGATATTGATCATGAAACTCCGAAAGAGGACACTACCGAACCTCGCAGGTCAAGCAGGACACGTGCAGCTCCTGAACTGTACGGCAATCCTGTTATGAATTTCATGATTGATGAAACAGATGACCCTGCGACGTATGAAGAAGCGATGATGAGCCCTGATTCCAACAAATGGCTAGAAGCCATGAAATCCGAGATGGAATCCATGTACGAAAACCAGGTTTGGACCTTGGTGGACTTACCTCACGATCGAAAGGCCGTTGAGAATAAATGGATTTTCAAAAGAAAAACTGATGCTGATGGTAATGTAACCATCTATAAGGCTCGACTTGTCGCAAAGGGGTTTCAACAAATTCAAGGAGTTGACTACGATGAGACATTCTCTCCCGTAGCGATGCTTAAGTCGGTTAGGATTATGTTAGCAATTGCTGCATATTTCAATTATGAAATATGGCAGATGGATGTCAAAACTGCGTTCCTCAATGCTAATATTGAAGAAGAGTTGTATATGATACAACCTAAGGGTTTTGTTGATCCTAAGGATGCTGATAAGGT
Organism: Avena eriantha; assembly: GCA_910589775.1. Taxonomy (NCBI): domain Eukaryota; kingdom Viridiplantae; phylum Streptophyta; class Magnoliopsida; order Poales; family Poaceae; genus Avena; species Avena eriantha. Next base: position 307,413,212 of record OU342741.1, on the reverse strand, counting down.
GTGCAAACTTCAGCGATCCATCTATGGACTGAAGCAAGCATCCCGGAGTTGGAATCTCCGCTTTGATGAGGTGATCAAAGAGTTTGGATTTGTCCAAACTTATGGAGAGGCTTGTATTTACAAGAAAGTGAGTGGGAGCAATGTGGCATTTCTGATATTATATGTGGATGACATATTATTGATTGGAAATGATATAGATCTTTTAAACAGTGTTAAAAGTTATCTAAACAGCAAATTTTCGATGAAGGACCTTGGTGAAGCTTCATATATATTAGGCATTAAAATCTATAGAGATAGATCAAGACGCCTAATTGGGCTACCGCAGAGTACATACCTTGATAAGATATTAAAGAAGTTTAATATGGACGAAAGTAAGAAGGGGTTCTTACCTATGTTGCAAGGAAAGACATTGAGTAAGACTCAAAGTCCGGCTACGGCGGAAGAAAGAGAGATAATGGATAAGATCCCCTATGCCTCGGCCATAGGCTCTATAATGTATGCCATGCTATGTACAAGACCGAATGTGGCACATGCTATTAGTTTGACTAGTAGGTACCAATCTGATCCAGGTTCGGAACACTGGATAGCGGTAAAGAACATCCTCAAGTACTTGAGAAGAACTAAGGATATGCTTCTTATATACGGAGGTGAAGAAGAGCTGGTCGCTAAGTGTTATGTTGATGCTAGCTTTGACACCGATCCGGATGACTCTAAGTCTTAATCCGGATACGTATTTCTCTTGAACGGAGCAACAGTTAGTTGGAGGAGTTCCAAACAACCTGTGGTGGCTGGATCAACAACGGAGGCGGAATATGTTGCTGCTTCAGAAGCGGCGCAGGAGGCAGTTTGGATGAAAGAGTTCATTACAGAACTGGGTGTGGTTCCTAGTGCATTGGACCCAATGGTGATCTATTGTGACAACAATGGAGCCATAGCCAACGCCAAGGAACCAAGGTCTCACAAGAATTACAAACATATTAAGCGCCGGTTTCACTCCATCCGCGAGCATGTCAAGGATGGAGATATAAAGATTTGTAAAGTGCACACGGACCTGAATGTAGCAGATCCGTTGACTAAATTACTCCCTAGGGCAAAACATGATCAACACCAGAACTCCATGGGTGTTAGATTTATCACTATGTGAACTAGATTATTGTCTCTAGTGCAAGTGGGAGACTGAAGGAAATATGCCCTGAGAGGCAATAATAAAGTTGTTATTATATATTCCTTGTATATGATAGATGTTTATTTTGCATGCTATAATTGTATTGAGAGGAAACATCAATACATGTGTGTTTAATAAACAAAAAGGGTTCCTAGTTATGCCTCTCTTATAAACTAGCTTGTTGATTAACAAGATGATCAAGGTTTCCTGATCATGGACATTGGATGTTGTTAATAACAAGGTCACAACATTTGTGAAATGATGTGATGAACATTCATCCGAAGTATAGCATTACGATCAAGTCATTATGGTTATATTGCTATAACTTCATACAACGTAGTCTTAGTCCTTAGACCATGAGATCATGTTAATTGCTAACACCGGAAGAGTATCTTGATAACATCAAATGTCACACCGTAACAGGGTGACTATAAAGGTGGGTTCAGTGCTATGAAGGTGTTATGTTGAGGCTCATGGATCAAGAGTGGGATTTGTCCATCCCGATGACGGATAGATATACTCTGGGCCCTCTCGGTGATATCACATTAAGATAGCTTGCAAGCAAGTGATGTGATCACTAGAATGTTATATCACGGGAACGAGAAAAGAGTGCATGTCGGTAACGAGATCAAAATAGGTATTTGGATACCGATGATCGAATCTCGGACATGTATTATATCATGAGACAAAGGGATTAAATTGCTGACGTTAAAGGTTCTCACGATCACAGAAGTCATCGTTGAATATGCAGGAGTCAGTATGGATCTCCAGGTCCCGCTTCTAATTATTGATCTGAGAGGAGTCTCAATCATGTCTGCATTATTCGCGAACCATAGGGTGAAACACTTAAGGGTTGCCGGACACCATTTAGGAGCACATATGTTCCAGACAAAAGGTTTGCAAAGCGCAGGAAATGTTTCGATAGAAACCGGAATTGTTTCGGGTGAAATTGCAGAAAGTGGTTCTGCATGTGATATTGAAATGTTGCAAGGGGTTTTATGTGAATGTTTGTTAATTAAAGTAATTAACAAAATTCTGAATAAATTAAATAAAAGAGTTTTATTAATTGAGAGTTGCATTTAATTTGGTGGAAATTAAATACATGTGAGTGGAATTTTGGGTGGAGGCCATGTTTATGTGAGTGGAGGTTCACCACATGAATGAAGGAGGGGAGGAGTCCCCCCCCTCATGCGCCGGCTATGGGAGGGGAGGGGTCTCCCTCCCTCCTATATAAAGCCCCCTTCTCCCCTCTCACAAATCACACCTCCTCGTGAAGGATCTCTCTCCCCCTCTAGATATTCCCCATGGTCTCGGATTAGCGAGATACATGTTCCTGGTGGCCTTGCATCTGGAAGGAGTTGCTGCTTCCGCTGATTCGCTGGAGGGAGGAGGTGGAGGTTGTCCAGTAGCTTGAACGTGTGTGCGAGGACGGATGCGCTGCTGATTTGCGGCGCTCGGACTTCCACACGATCTTGAGATCGGCAAGCGTACGACTACATCAACCACGAGTTCCTACTCGTTAACAAAACTCGTTGTCTTCGAGGGTATGTTCTCCATGGATGTATGTCCACCCGTTGCTCTGTATCTAGTAGATAGATCTTGGCGTATAGTTCTCATCGTAGAATTTTTTTTGTTTTCTATGCTGCGGACCCAATAGAATTTGACTTGAAGATCCTCCAAAGAAGGGAAGAACATGTATACATACCTATGGATATGGAAGAAATCAAAACATCGGAAAAGGTGTCAGCCATCTACGTACCATCAGGGACTACACTTCCCAAAAGAAAATTTCTGGTTTATCTTTGCAATGGTTTTAGTGACTTCTTGTGACCAGCCTAATTTAAAGAGAAGAAGAAGTTAACTCAAACATCAAAGGGAGAAATAGATACCTAATTAAATTCATTTCTACCAGACGAACAAGGTAATCAAAATTTTGACTTACCTGTGTTCCATTTGCTGATCTGATATTTTTCTTCGCATTTTTGAAATCCTCATGTTATTCTGAAGTTACTGCTAGTTTTTCGAACTTGGTACGGACGGGCGATACGAACGATCCACACATACTAGTGGTCGTTAAACCGCTAGTACCCCTTGTAACTTTTTGTTCGATTTTTTGGTATCGGTATGAATAGGATGTATGGGCGCTGGTGCCTGTACTAGTGGTCGTTAACATCTCGGATTTCTTCCTCCTATTTCGTTGGTTCCGTGTAAAAAAAGGGGGTGTGGAAAGGTCGGTATCTACCACTATGGGCAGGTCCGTACCACTTAGTCGGAAAGTTTACCGACATTGGAGGTATTTATTTTTGGTAAAAACCTTGGTACGGGTGCACCGTACGGGCACCCGCCCGTACCAGTGGTCATTACCTCATCTGATTCTTCCTTTTTCTCCATTTTCTTCCTAATTTGTTGGGATTCTTTTCTTATCCGACCCTTTTTCCTCTAGCACGAGTTTTTCCCTGCTTCGAACCCTTCATAAGCCACCCAAAAGGTCTCTTTTCCTCTCTTATCAAAACAGATTCCCTCGCATCGCTCCTTCCTCTCCAACTATCCTGATGGCATGTCTCATCCGTGGAGCATAGTTCAAGCCAAACAAGACCATCAAGGTTCTTCCTCAAAGGTCACAGAATATACCAAAGGAAGGGAAAATAAGCCTGGTGCGATCAGCTAGGAGCCAAATACGGATTCAAACTAATGGAGATAGTGAAGGATGGACAAAAAGGATTCAATGTCATGATAGGTCAAGACCGTGATTTAGAAGATGTCCAACTCAATGCCAAGGAAAACATATAATCTTACCTAGGGAAATTGAAGCAGCAGGATGCAGAGATCCAAACCTCACTAGAAAAACTTGATTAATGTGTCAAGAAAATCGAGGTAAAATCTCCAGGATCTTCTAAGCATATTGAACTACTACACCGTTATTTGGATCAGATGGACTTGAAGATAATGAAAGAATTGGAAGGCAACCTAGACATCAGCGTTCGATCTATGGAATCACAAAAGCAAAAAATAGAGATGTATGAAGCAATGGTGGCTCAATTGTAAACAATCAATGAGCAGCACAGGGTTCACATTATGATCCTCGAGGCATCAAACAAGATGTTGCGGGCCAACCTTCGTAATTCCAGGGTTGCGCCTCCAAACTGAAGAGTGCCACAATATCGAATTATCGCAAGGGATTATTTGATCCCACCGGCTTGATCCCAAGCTTGGGCATATCTATAACACATTGTAATCTATCTTCCAGTTTTAGCATGTTTACTTTCTTGCATGCATGTTAGGTTTTTAATTCCAAGAATTTGCATTAGCTACAACATATTTAAATTCCTTTGGTTCAAGAAAAGAGTTATATGTGTTGAGTTTCGAGACTTTATAATATTCTGAAGTAATTTTTTATCCATGATTATTATATTAGATGTATGAATTAGGTTGAGTGCTATGATACTTGTACCACTATTATGATTTTAGGGCCTTCCACACCAACAAAGTATTGATTAGTTATAGGAGGAAAATATTGATAGCATGTTATGGTCACAAGTTTAAATTTAGAAAAGCCATAAAGAGTTTAAATTGATCAAATGAGTTGGTTCAATGAAAAAAAGACTCAACTATCAAAGAATTTCGAGACAAAAAAGGGGTACAATATGGAAAATAAGAAGAAAGAGCAACCAAGGCAATGATCATTCATTACTCAAAATAAGTGCTCAACTAATTAAATTTGATGATTCTATAATATGCTTACTACTTGAAAACTTCTTATGACATATTGATACAAAAGGTGTGGAAACCTCTAAATCATGTGATGTGTAAGGGTGTGATATCACTCACGATGCAATTCTATATCCGATGTTGTACTCTTTGTTTTAATTTTTTACCTCATATATTGTAATGACTTGTGCCTCATGAACATGATGAACTTGTCCATAAGCCACCACCTTGATCAGGAATGAGCAAGAGTCTACCTGGGGGAAGTTGATTAGTCCAAAATTGAAGCATATTTACCTTTTTTTTCATAATTAGATTAGGACTTTTAGTATTTTACTGCGTTTGTGCGCACCTTTTATCCTTGTTTCAATAGGATCCTGAATCACTAAGTCTCTTATGAACATATCAATTGAAACTATCATATTATGCAGTAAAATGGTATGTCTAAGAAATAAAAGTTATTTAATTGATTTATTCTCGCACCTAGGAGATTGGAAAAGGCAGAAGGAAGATCCAAGGAGCTTAACGACCACTGGTATGGGCGGAGCTTAACCATACCATGTGGCAGCGTGTCCGCCTCGTCAAATACTCTTGCCTCGCAAAGATGGATCTGACATCTGACATTCATAGAAACTTCCAGCCTCAAAATACAACACAGGAGAGGGATCTGGAGGAGGAACTTGGAGAAGGGAAAATCCTTGATGCTTCATGGATCATTGGAGGACATCACATCATCCCCTTCATCACCAACTGCTGCATCTCCATCACCATTGATACTCACATCTTCCATGCATAGATCTTGTTGTAATTCTAGATTCAATTGTGGTTTGCACTAGATTCATCCCCATACTTTTATCCATCCATTTGATTATGATGATGTTGTTAATTTCTTCCATGTGTGAGTAGTTCCCTTTGTTCTTGAGGAGATCGAGAAACCCTAGCACTATTAAGAAAATATGATCTATTACTTGTGTCCATGATCTATTGATTTATGATATCATGTTTGATCTCTCTTTAGATGGTATATGCAGTCTACCACTCATCATTTTCCTTTGGGACTAAAGAGAGGGCGAAATCCTAAGAACGTGTATGGGAGTATGTCTAGTGTTATTCATGACTACAAGCATTAGCTTATAAACTGCACGGTCTAAGGAGGAATAAAGAGAGATTCACTAAGCTAATTATGATATCCATGGAAAACCCTAGTTGTGGTGGTATTTATGAGTTGTTGCTTGTGGCATCCCGCTAAAAACCACTACTAGAAAATCGCTGTGTTTTTGTGCATTGCATCATCATGACCGCATGCTCATGTCATCATGCCACATTGCATTTGAGCATCGTCATCATCATGCATGGTTTGTTTGAAAACTATTTTCGAAAAAGTCTGATTTTGTTTTCTAAATATTTCCCGTCTTCATTTCAAATTAAAACTCCGGTCTTTTTTCCGGATCTTTATTTGTCTAAAACTATTTATAAAATATTTTATTAAAATAAAACAAACAAACTTTTAAAAATAAAAATATTCTAGTAGGGGGAGGCAGCCGGCCGGGCCAAAAGGCCCAGCTAGCCACCTACTACCCCATATACCCAAATCAGACCAAAACACTAACCTAGACCTAACCCTAATTCCCCCACCCCACCTACCCCTATTTTTTCCCTCCACCCCGCCGCCGCACTCACTCCACCTGCACATCCCCCACCCCACCTGGTCGCTCCCCACCAACTCCCCATCGCCACCATGTACACGCACACTCCCACCAACCCCCACTCCTCCCGTGACCTGGCCCCAACCCCGTGTCCCGCACCGGCCGCACCGACCAGGTCTTTCCCTGGCCCACCACCGATTCCCAGGCCGCCTCCCGTGCTTCCTCTCTCCTTCCTTCCCTCGCGACCGCGCTGTTCCACCGCCTCTGCTCACCACCAGCACCACCCCGCCTGACCTTCTCCTCCTCCGCCCCCACCTTCCCTGCCGCGGCAGGGGCCCCATGCCACCCTCGCCTCCGTCGGCCTCCCTCCGTCCACTCCCCTTCGTTAGCCACCGCCACCATCCGCCTGCGCCGTCTCGCTGGAGCACGGCCGGTCGTTCCGCACAACCGCCGTCTGGGACTCGAGCCTGGGTCGCTCGGCCCGCGCGTCCCCTGCCTCCGCCGTTAGTGCGGCCTGCTCTAGCGTCCCGCCGTCGGCCGCCATCCCCGTGCTCGACTCCGGCCGCCGTCGGGCCTCCTCTCCGCTCCTCGCAGTGACCCGCGAGCCGCTCTTGGCCACCTCCTCATCGAGCTCGCACCTAGCAACCGTCGTCCTACAACCACCACCTCCGCCGCTTTCCTTCTCGTCGGTCAAGGCCCTGCCGCCGAGCTGACTTGCCACCGAGCCGACCTGCCGTGCCCAGGCCCCTCTGCGGCGGTGGCCCCTCTCTACCCTGCGAGCCCGCCATGCTGTAGCCCTCAGTTGTCGCCAGCAACCGCCGTGGCGTCACAGACGCACTGACCCGCCTCTGGCCAGAGCTCCGTCTCGCCTGCTCCTGGCTCCGGCGCCTGCCGCCGCGACCTTCGTCTCTGCCGTCCGCACAAAGCGTCGTGCGCCCCGCAGCCCCACCCATCGACCCGGCCGTGCGGTGCGTCATCGCCCAGCATGCTCATCCTCACAGGCAGGTGTTGCCCCGCCGGACGCGAGCCCCTCTATTCCCTATGCCTAGCTCGGCCACCTCTCTATTGATGTAAACCGGATGCATGGTGCGTATCTGCAGGTTCTCCGCTGCTGACCAGTGGTGTTGAGTGGTGGTAGATGCTAGATGTTTCTTCTACAACTCTCGGTGTTGGTCATGTTCCTGCCTATATGTTTGTTCGTGTCTGCGTGACCGTGTTGAGAAGATGGTCGCATGTGTGAGGTTGCTCGATGCCACCCGAAAGACACAAACGAGAATCGTTCCCTGGCCAAGATCTTCCGAAGAGCACGACATCTGATAAGTTCGCCATCGACCACCACAACGTCAAGATCCTCTACACGGAACAACAAGATGTCCTCTTCGTATCCGAAGATCCGAAGACCGAACCCTGGCGCGCCAAGTTCTTTGACCCCGAGGACTGATCCATCGGATGCGACAAGACATCCTTCTCTGAACCACCAAGTACTTCCTCTCGGACGCTAAGACCGACCTGATACGCGGACCCGACAAGATCTTCGCGACGACAAGATCGACACCGACCGGGGCGAATCCGATGCGCCCCTGACGCCAAATCAAGTCCTTCTTCCCGGAACGCCAAGCTCCACTTCCGCTTTCCGAGAACGTTCCAGTCGAACCGTCCCCCTTCGAACCCTGAGACCAGACCCCGGACCCCCTGGAACCCAAGATCTTCCGAACCCAGATGTGTGACCCTAAGCCCCTATTTTATAATATGACATACACCTGTCGCATCATTAAATCATCATGCTTGCATACATGTCATTTGGTGGGTTGGGTTAAATAGTCGATTCACCTAAATTAAATATGGAGTCTATATGCGGGCTATTCTAGTCTTATTCCGGACTCCATTTAAATTGGTGTAGCGAACCAATGCCGTGTTTTGTCTTGTCAATACAACATTTAATTGCAGGGTATCTAAATAACTGGAACCTATTAATTAATTGTTGGGACCCCGGTTCCATTTAATACTGCCTAATTGCACCGCATCTATGCCATGCCATGCATCATATCATAAGCATGCCGGATCTTCTGCCGAAGTATTAAATATTGCATCCGGTGTTTCTTCTAGTGTTTGCTTCTTCGCGGATTAGGCCGACGAGTGGATGCGAGTATCGACAAGTTCTCCAGATATGAATCTCCGGCAGTGTTTCCCAGGCGAGCATCTCTCCCCCTTCTACCTATTTTGCATTTATAGTCTTTACTTCCTCCCCTTGATCTATTGCTATCCGTGTCGCGATGCTTTAGTCTTCCGTACACCAGTTATATCCCGTGCATCCTCTATATTGCCTTGGACACCTCCTATTACCTGTGTTGGTAGATAGCTAGCCTTACGAGTCGTAGTTGCTTGCTCAGGTGCGATCTCGTGTTGTCAAGTACCACAGTTGTTGGAGTGCTGGCAGATGTTTACGGTGGAGTTAATCATGACTTTGAATACAACTATTAAATTGCTGGGACAACTAATGAAAGAGGCACCGGTGGGCAATATTTGCTATTTGGTTTTTATGTCCACTTGTGTCCCGTAGGCCCCGAGTACTTGATACCTGTTCCTTGACTATTCGCACTATCCACATCCAGGAGACCCTATGGGATCCCCCTGAGCCAGAGCTTGATTCATTTCTATTTCTTGGGGCCACAAACTAGTTTGGGGTTTTATTACTATACCGTACTTATGCCATGATTTACTACTTTATTTAAGATTATGCGTGGAGCACCTGTACTGTTTTGGATCACACCACGTTTTCGCGGTATCGACAAGCCCAGTCACACTTTTGGGTTCCCAGTCGTTTACAACCGTCGTCGCAAACCCTGGGTCTGTTCCAGAGCCGGCCAACTTCGTTGTGGGTAGCTTAGTGAGGTGGCCCCCTGAAATATTTTATGAATCCTGTCATCACTTTGTCGTGAAAGCCCCGTTGGGTTTTGAGTTGGTTTTTCCGAGGTTGATCGAGTGTGTGTTGCTATTTGTGCACCCCTGCAGGGTAAAACTTTTTGAAAGCCGTGTCCACGGTTATGGACGACTTGGAGCACAGTATCTTGAAAATAGACAAGCATAACTAAAGTAGTGCTATAAATTTGACTTAATATGTGACTAGTAACCAGCTCAAGTATAACGGAATGGATATTAAAAATGCCAATAGCTGGTGGATCTGGGTTGTTTTGTGACATGCTATACCTGCCTAGTAAGTATCGCAACTCCAATGGAATGAAATAAAAGTGCCAACAACTACTGGGTTTGGGATGTCACATGCTAAGTGTATCTGACTAGTAAGTACCACAACTACAACTGAATGGCTAACTAAAACTTCCCACTACTTATGCTATCAGGATGACTCATGCTATCTATATCTGACAAGTAAGTGCTTCAACTATAATTGAATGAATAAAACTGCCAACTGTGTGAGTTCCTCGGTTTGACTTCCTCGTTTGGTCTCGAGGGGGAATACCAGGATGGGTATGTTTGGTGTTAGAATCAGGTGGTTCCGAATAGGTCTTTCTTATCCCTCTCTAATAGCCGACAGTTGTATTGAGTCTCTATAGGTTGTTTAGTGCATGCTTCGCTGCCACCTCAGTCACCATACCTATGTAGGCGAGAGCCGCCGAATTCTAGCCTCGCCGTGTACTGGCCTCAGTACTGACGCTCCTCTTTCTCCTTTTCCCTTTGTCGGCACCCCTTTTGTTTTAGCAGGTTTGAGATCGACATCGTTAGCAGGGTTACCCTTCCGGCTTGGCCTGGGCAGGGTTATGGACGCCATTGGTTATTCTTTAGGGCTCTTAGCCCCATTTGCTTCTTATGTTGGAGATATGCCCAAGAGGCAATAATAAAAGTGATTATTATTATATCTTTGTGTTTATGATGAATGTTTACATCCCATGCTATAATTGTATTATTAGGAAACACTGATACATGTGTGTTTTGTAAACATATAAGAGTCCCTAGTAAGCCTCTTGTTGAACTAGCTTGTTGATTAATTGATGATCATGGTTTCCTGATCATGGACATTAGGATGTGATTAATAACAAGGTCATATCATTAGGAGAATGATGTGATGGACACACACCCATAGTAAGCGTAGCATAAGATCAAGTCATTAAGTTCGTATTGCTGTAAGCTTTCAATCACATAGTAACCTATTCCTTCGACCATGAGGTTATGTTAATCACCATCACCGTATGAATACTTTGATGACATCAAACGCCGCTTCGTAACTGGGTGGTTATAAAAGTGTCATTGGGTATTCTGAAAGTATGTGTTGAAGCGCATGAACCAAGATTGGGATTTGTCCATCCATATGACGGATAGATATGCTCTGGGCCCTCTCGGTGGAATGTCATCTAGTTAGCTTGCAAGCATGTGACTAGGTCACAAGGGATGACATATCATGGAACGAGTAAAGAGTACTTATCAGTAACGAGGTAGAACTAGGTATGGAGATACCGACGATCAAACCTCGGATAAGTATAGTATCGCGAGACAAAGGGAATTAGTTTCATATGTAAATGGTTCAATCGATCGCGAAGTCATCGTTGAGTATGTGGGAGCCATTATGGATCTCCAGGTCCCGCTGATGGTTATTGATATGAGATGTGTCTCTATCATGTCTGCATATTCACGAATCGTAGGGTGACACACTTAAGGTTCGAAGTTGTTTTAAGTAGATATGGAATGTGTGTTGGAGACCGAATGTTGGTCGGAGTCTCGGATTGGATTCGGGACATCACGAGGAGATCCAGAATGGTCCGGAGAATAAGATTCATATATAGGAGATCATTTTATGAGATAGGAAATGTTCCGGAGTGTTTGTATGAGAGTTCTAGAAGGTTTCGGAATGTTCCGGAAGGTTCTGGAAGATATCTTGGAGTTTGCTTGAAAATCAAGATAGGGATCAAGGAGTCCTGGTGGGTCAAGATACGGATTCGTGGGGGAGGAGGACTCCTCCCCCCCACCTCCAACCCGTCGGCCTAGGGAGGAGAGGAGTCCTACAAGGACTCCCCTCCCCATGGCGCCATCCCCTCTTTAAATAGAGGGGCAGGGGGCGCCCCCTCCTCCCTTGCTCTCATAATCCCCAATCTCTGCCGCCTCTCTCCTCCACCATCTTCTGCACAGGCATAGGCGAAGCCCTGCAGAATTCTCTACTCCACCACCACCACCACCACGCCGTCGTGCTGCTAGGATTCCGTGGAGAAGATCTACTACCTCCGCTGCTCGCTGGAACGGGGAGAGGAAGGTCTGCTTCGACTCCACACGTGTGACCGACTGCCGAAGCGCTGCCAAATCGTGGCGCCGGAAGGATCGTCAACTTGACCAAGGGTGGAAGCGCTGCTGGAACGCGACGCCGGAAGGATCGTCTACTTGACCGAAGGCGGAAGCGCTGCTGGAACGCGACGCCGGAAGGATCGTCCACACGATCTTGAGATCGGCAAGTGATCGACTACATCAACCACGCGATCTAATCTCGTTAACGCTTTCGGATCTACGAGGGTTAGTTCTCATCTATCTCGTTGCTCATGTCTAATAGATTAGATCTTGGCTTTTATCTAGATTAGATCTAGGTTTTGTTCATTCTTGCGGTAGAAATTTTTTGTTTTCCATGCTACGAACCCATCAGTGGTATCAGAGCCGTATCTATGCGTAGATCTGTTGCACGAGTAGAACACAATGTTTTTGTGGGCGTTGATGCTTTTGTTGTCGGTGTCTTAGCGGGTACTTTGCATCTTGCGGCATTGTGGGATGAAGCGGCTCGGGCTAACATTACATGTCATCGCACATGAGACTTGCTCCACGCTTGACGTGCAACTTGCTTTGCACAAGTGGCTTTGCGGGTGTCTGTCTCTCCCACCATAGTTAAGATTCAATTTACAATGAGCATCTTGACAACACTTGTATCAACGTTGTGGTCCTTGTTCGTAGGTAAGATCGGTCTTACGTGAAATCCCCAAACCACGTAAAACTTGCAAAGAAAATTAGAGGCGTCTAACTTGTTTTTGCAGGGGTTCTGTGATGTGATATGGCCAACATGTGATTGTGATTGTATTTGATGTATGCAATGATCCTTGTTGTAATATGGCAACCGGCAGGAGACTAATGGTTGTCTTTAATTCTGTTAAGACCTGCGTGTCTATTCATCTTGTAATAGCTTTATTCCAAGTAGTTGTAATAGTTGCTGGTGATGATGAACAACCATGAAGCGGCGCCACTGACCTTGACGCAATGCTGGTGATGATGGAGATCATGTTCGTGCTTTGAGATGGAGATCAAAGGCGCAAGAAGAAAAGGCCATATCATATCACACTTATTATGAATGGCCTGTGATGTTAATCCTTTATGCATCTTGTATTGCTTAGATCGCGACGGTAGCACTATAAGATGATCCCTCTCACTAAATATCAAGTAATAAAGTGTTCACCCTTAGTTGGCACCGTTGCTAAGACTCGTCGTTTCGAAGCATCTCGTGATGATCGGATGTGATAGATTCTACGTGTGCATACAACGGGTGCAAGCCAGATTTGCACATGCGGAAACTAAGGTTGTCTTGACGAGCCTAGCATGTACAGACATGGTCTCGGAACATGGAATACCGAAAGGTAGAGAATGAGTCATATAATTGATATGATGAACATGAAGATTGTTCGCCAATGAAACTACATCTTCTCTCATGAAGATCGGACTTGGTGTAGTGGACTTGGTTCGTGTAATCACTAAGACAATGTGAGGGATGTTGTTTTGAGTGGGAGTTCACCTAGTTAGTTTAATAATTAAATTTGAACTCAATTTTTCATAAACTTAGTCTAAACTACTTGCAAATTGTTGTAGATTATGGCGACCCCCTCCATCAATTTCAATGCGTTCCTAGAGAAAGAAAAGCTTAAAAATAATGGAAGCAATTTCACGGACTGGTTCTGTGGACTGAAGATCATCCTCAGGGCTGGTCAGTTGACCTATGTGCTCGATGCACCGCTAGGTGACCCACCTGCAAATAATGCCACCGATGACGAAAAGAATGTTTTCGCCACTCGGAAGAATCATTACTCCACAGTTCAGTGTGCCATCCTGTACGGTTTAGAAGCAGAGCTCCAACAGCGTTTTGAGCACCACGACCCGTTCGAGATCATTAAGGAGCTCAGGCTAATTTTTGAGACTCGCGCGGCCATGGAGAGCTATGAGGCCTCCGAGAAATTCTTTAACTGTAAGATGGAAGAAGGAAGCTCCGTTAGCGAGCACGTGCTCACCATGTCTGGGTACGCTAAGAAGCTCCAAGAGTTGGGAATATCGATTCCTAATGAATTGGGGATTCACCGTCTCCTTCAATCACTGCCACCAAGTTACAAGAACTTTGTGATGAACTACAACATGCACTGCATGAACAAGACGTTGCCTGAACTGTCGTCCATGCTGAAAACTGCTGAAGTGGAGATCAAGAAGGAGCAACAAGTGTTGATGGTCAATAAGACCACCAATTTCAAGAAACGGGGCAAGCCTAAGAACAAGGGCAACTTCAAGAAGGACGGCAAGAAAGCTGCCGCACCTGCTAAGAAGCCCAAGGCTGGTCCTAAACCTGAAACTGGGTGCTTCTACTACAAGGGAGCTGGTCACTGGAAGCGTAACTGCCCCAAGTACCTGGCGGATCTGAAGAACGGCAACATCAAGAAGAAAGGTATATTTGATATATGTGTTATAGATGTGTATCTTACTAGTAATCGTAGTAGTGCCTGGGTATTTGATACTGGTTCGGTTGCTCATATTTGTAACTCGAAACAGGAGCTGCGGAATAAACGAAGACTGGCAAGAGACGAGGTGACGATGCACGTTGGAAATGGCTCCAAGGTTGATGTGATCGCCGTTGGCATGCTCCCTCTACATCTACCTTCGGGATTAGTTTTAAATTTAAATAATTGTTATTTGGTGCCTGCGTTAAGCATGAACATTATATCTGGTTCCTGTTTATTGCGAGACGGTTACTCTTTTAAGTCTGAGAATAAAGGTTGTTCGATTTATATGAGTAATATCTTTTATGGTAATGCACCTGAGATGAATGGTTTAGTCTTACTGAATCTCGATAGTAGTGATACACATGTTCACAACATAGATGCTAAACGAATTAAATTGAATGATAATTCTACATACATGTGGCACTGTCGTCTTGGTCACATTGGAGTAAAGCGTATGAAGAAACCTCTCCCTAGGGCAAAGCATGACCAACACCAGAACGCCATGGGTGTTAGGTATATTACCATGTAATCTAGATTATTGACTCTAGTGCAAGTGGGAGACTGTTGGAGATATGCCCAAGAGGCAATAATAAAAGTGATTATTATTATATCTTTGTGTTTATGATGAATGTTTACATCCCATGCTATAATTGTATTATTAGGAAACACTGATACATGTGTGTTTTGTAAACATATAAGAGTCCCTAGTAAGCCTCTTGTTGAACTAGCTTGTTGATTAATTGATGATCATGGTTTCCTGATCATGGACATTAGGATGTGATTAATAACAAGGTCATATCATTAGGAGAATGATGTGATGGAGACACGCCCATAGTAAGCGTAGCATAAGATCAAGTCATTAAGTTCGTATTGCTGTAAGCTTTCAATCACATAGTAACCTATTCCTTCGACCATGAGGTAATGTTAATCACCATCACCGGATGAATACTTTGATGACATCAAACGCCGCTTCGTAACTGGGTGGTTATAAAAGTGTCATTGGGTATTCTGAAAGTATGTGTTGAAGCGCATGAACCAAGATTGGGATTTGTCCATCCATATGACGGATAGATATGCTCTGGGCCCTCTCGGTGGAATGTCATCTAGTTAGCTTGCAAGCATGTGACTAGGTCACAAGGGATGACATATCACGGAACGAGTAAAGAGTACTTATCAGTAATGAGGTAGAACTAGGTATGGAGATACCGACGATCAAACCTCAGATAAGTATAGTATCGCGAGACAAAGGGAATTAGTTTCGTATGTAAATGGTTCAATCGATCGCGAAGTCATCGTTGAGTATATGGGAGCCATTATGGATCTCCAGGTCCCGCTGATGGTTATTGATATGAGATGTGTCTCTATCATGTCTGCATATTCACGAATCGTAGGGTGACACACTTAAGGTTCGAAGTTGTTTTAAGTAGATATGGAATGTGCGTTGGAGACCGAATGTTGTTCGGAGTCTCGGATTGGATTCGGGACATCACGAGGAGATCCGGAATGGTCCGGAGAATAAGATTCATATATAGGAGATCATTTTATGAGATAGGAAATGTTCCGGAGTGTTTGTATGAGAGTTCTAGAAGGTTTCGGAATGTTCCGGAAGGTTCTGGTAGATATCTTGGAGTTCGCTTGAAAATCAATATAGGGATCAAGGAGTCCTGGTGGGTCAAGATATGGATTCGTGGGGGAGGAGGACTCCTCCCCCCACCTCCAACCCGCCGGCCTAGGGAGGAGAGGAGTCCTACAAGGACTCCCCTCCCCATGGCGCCATCCCCTCTTTAAATAGAGGGGCAGGGGCGCCCCCTCCTCCCTTGCTCTCATAATCCCCAATCTCTGCCGCCTCTCTCCTCCACCATCTTCTGCACAGGCATAGGCGAAGCCCTGCAGAATTCTCTACTCCACCACCACCACCACGCCGTCGTGCTGCTGGGATTCCGTGGAGAAGATCTACTACCTCCGCTGCTCGCTGGAACGGGGAGAGGAAGGTCTGCTTCGACTCCGCACGTGTGACCAACTGAAGAAGCGCTGCCGAATCGTGGCGCCGGAAGGATCGTCAACTTGACCAAGGGCGGAAGCGCTGCTGGAACGCGACGCCGGAAGGATCGTATACTTGACCGAAGGCGGAAGCGCTGCTGGAACGCGACGCCGGAAGGATCGTCCACACGATCTTGAGATCGGCAAGTGATCGACTACATCAACCACGAGATCTAATCTCGTTAACGCTTTCGGATCTATGAGGGTTAGTTCGCATCTATCTCGTTGCTCATGTCTAATAGATTAGATCTTGGCTTTTATCTAGATTAGATCTAGGTTTTGTTCATTCTTGCGGTAGAATTTTTTTGTTTTCCATGCTACGAACCCATCAGTGGTATCAGAGCCGTATCTATGCGTAGATCTGTTGCACGAGTAGAACTTAATGTTTTTGTGGGCGTTGATGCTTTTGTTGTCGGTGTCTTAGCGTGTACTTTGCATCTTGCGGCATGGTGGGATGAAGCGGCTCGGGCTAACATTACATGTCATCGCACATGAGACTTGCTCCACGCTTGACGTGCAACTTGCTTTGCACAAGTGGCTTTGCGGGTGTCTGTCTCTCCCACCATAGTTAAGATTCAATTTACAATGAGCATCTTGACAACACTTGTATCAACGTTGTGGTCCTTGTTCGTAGGTAAGATCGGTCTTATGCGAAAGCCCCAAACCACGTAAAACTTGCAAAGAAAATTAGAGGCGTCTAACTTGTTTTTGCAGGGGTTCTGTGATGTGATATGGCCAACATGTGATTGTGATTGTATTTGATGTATGCAATGATCCTTGTTGTAATACGGCAACCGGCAGGAGCCTAATGGTTGTCTTTAATTCTGTTAAGACCTGCGTGTCTATTCATCTTGTAATAGCTTTATTCCAAGTAGTTGTAATAGTTGCTGGTGATGATGAACAACCATGAAGCGGCGCCACTGACCTTGACGCAATGCTGGTGATGATGGAGATCATGTTCGTGCTTTGAGATGGAGATCAAAGGCGCAAGAAGAAAAGGCCATATCATATCACACTTATTATGAATTGCGTGTGATGTTAATCCTTTATGCATCTTGTATTGCTTAGATCGCGACGGTAGCACTATAAGATGATCCCTCTCACTAAATATCAAGTAATAAAGTGTTCACCCTTAGTTGGCACCATTGCTAAGACTCATCGTTTCGAAGCATCTCGTGATGATCGGATGTGATAGATTCTACGTGTGCATACAACGGGTGCAAGCCAGATTTGCACATGCGGAAACTAAGGTTGTCTTGACGAGCCTAGCATGTACAGACATGGACTCGGAACACGGAATACCGAAAGGTAGAGCATGAGTCATATAATTGATATGATGAACATGAAGATTGTTCGCCAATGAAACTACATCTTCTCTCATGAAGATCGGACTTGGTGTAGTGGACTTGGTTCGTGTAATCACTAAGACAATGTGAGGGATGTTGTTTTGAGTGGGAGTTCACCTAGTTAGTTTAATAATTAAATTTGAACTCAATTTGTCATAAACTTAGTCTAAACTACTTGCAAATTGTTGTAGATTATGGCGACCCCCTCCATCAATTTCAATGCGTTCCTAGAGAAAGAAAAGCTTAAAAATAATGGAAGCAATTTCACGGACTGGTTCAGTGGACTGAAGATCGTCCTCAGGGCTGGTCAGTTGACCTATGTGCTCGATGCACCGCTAGGTGACCCACCTGCAAATAATGCCACCGATGACGAAAAGAATGTTTTCGCCACTCGGAAGAATCATTACTCCACAGTTCAGTGTGCCATCCTGTACGGTTTAGAAGCGGAGCTCCAATAGCGTTTTGAGCACCACGACCCGTTCGAGATCATTAAGGAGCTCAGGCTAATTTTTGAGACTCGCGTGGCCATGGAGAGCTATGAGGCCTCCGAGAAATTCTTTAACTGTAAGATGGAAGAAGGAAGCTCCGTTAGCGAGCACGTGCTCACCATGTCTGGGTACGCTAAGAAGCTCCAAGAGTTGGGAATATCGATTCCTAATGAATTGGGGATTCACCGTCTCCTTCAATCACTGCCACCAAGTTACAAGAACTTTGTGATGAACTACAACATGCACTGCATGAACAAGACGTTGCCTGAACTGTCGTCCATGCTGAAAACTGCTGAAGTGGAGATCAAGAAGGAGCAACAAGTGTTGATGGTCAATAAGACCACCAATTTCAAGAAACGGGGCAAGCCTAAGAACAAGGGAAACTTCAAGAAGGATGGCAAGAAAGCTGCCGCACCTGCTAAGAAGCCCAAGGCTGGTCCTAAACCTGAAACTGAGTGCTTCTACTGCAAGGGAGCTAGTCACTGGAAGCGTAACTGCCCCAAGTACCTGGCGGATCTGAAGAACGGCAACATCAAGAAGAAAGGTATATTTGATATATGTGTTATAGATGTGTATCTTACTAGTAATCGTAGTAGTGCCTGGGTATTTGATACTGGTTCGGTTGCTCATATTTGTAACTCGAAACAGGAGCTGCGGAATAAACGAAGACTGGCAAGAGACGAGGTGACGATGTGTGTTGGAAATGGCTCCAAGGTTGATGTGATCGCCGTCGGCACACTCCCTCTACATCTACCTTCGGGATTAGTTTTAAATTTAAATAATTGTTATTTGGTGCCTGCGTTAAGCATGAACATTATTTCTGGATCCTGTTTATTGCGAGACAGTTACTCTTTTAAGTCTGAGAATAAAGGTTGTTCGATTTATATGAGTAATATCTTTTATGGTAATGCACCCGAGATGAATGGTTTATTCTTACTGAATCTCGATAGTAGTGATACACATGTTCACAACATAGATGCTAAACGAATTAAATTGAATGATAATTCTACATACATGTGGCACTGTCGTCTTGGTCACATTGGAGTAAAGCGTATGAAGAAACTCCAGTCAGATGGACTTCTTGAATCACTTGATTTTGAATCACTTGAAAGATGCAAAGCATGTCTAATGGGAAAAATGACTAAGACTCCATTCTCTGGTACAATGGAGCGAGCTACAGACTTATTGGAAATAATACATACCGATGTGTGCGGTCCAATGAGTGTAGCATCGCGTGGTGGATATCGTTATGTTCTCACTTTCACGGATGACTTGAGTAGATATGGGTATGTCTACTTCATGATACATAAGTCCGAAACTTTCGAGAAGTTTAAGGAATTTCAAAGTGAAGTGGAGAATCATCATGACAAGAAGATTCAATTTCTGCGTTCTGATCGCGGAGGTGAATATCTGAGTTACGAGTTTGGCATGAATTTAAAGAAATGTGGAATACTTTCACAGTTGACACCGCCGGGAACACCACAGCGTAATGGTGTGTCCGAACGTCGTAATCGAACTCTCTTAGATATGGTTTGGTCTATGATGTCTCTTACGGATTTACCGTTATCATTTTGGGGCTATGCATTAGAGACAGCCGCATTCACTTTAAATAGGGCACCATCTAAATCTGTTGAAACGACACCGTACGAATTGTGGTTTGGTAAGAAACCTAAGTTGTCGTTCCTTAAAGTTTGGGGTTGGGAAGCTTACGTAAAGAAGTTACAACCTGATAAGCTAGAACCCAAAGCAGAGAAATGCGTCTTCATAGGATACCCTAAAGAAACGATTGGGTATACCTTCTATCATAGATCCGAAGGCAAAGTTTTTGTTGCAAAGAATGGATCCTTTCTTGAGAAGGAGTTTCTCTCGAAAGAAGTGACTGGAAGGAAAGTAGAACTCGATGAGGTTATTGAACCTTCTCTCGGATTTGAGAGTAGCGCAGCACCGGAAGATGTTTTGGTGCCGCCTGCACCAATTGAAGAGGAAGCTAATGATAATGATCATGAAACTTCGAACGAAGTTACTACTGAACCTCGCAGGTCAACGAGGATTCGTACCACTCCTGATTGGTATGACTCTGCCTTGAATGTCATGTTGGTGGACAACGATGATGACCCTGCGACGTATGAAGAAGCTATGGTGAGCCCAGATTCCGACAAATGGCTAGAAGCCATGAAATCCGAAATGGGATCCATGTACGAAAACCAAGTGTGGACTTTGGTGGACTTACCGGATGGCCGTAAGGCTATCGAGAACAAATGGATTTTCAAGAGAAAAATAGATGCTGATGGTAATGTTACCATCTATAAAGCTCGACTTGTCGCGAAAGGGTTCCGACAAATTCAAGGAGTTGACTATGATGAGACATTCTCACCAGTAGCGAAGCTAAAATCTGTGAGGATTTTGTTAGCAATTGCTGCACATTTCTATTATGAGATTTGGCAGATGGATGTCAAAACGGCGTTCCTTAATGGTGACATTGAGGAAGAGTTGTATATGGTACAACCCAAAGGTTTTGTCGATCCTAAAGAAGCTGACAAGGTATGCACACTTCAGCGCTCCATTTATGGACTGAAGCAAGCATCCCATAGGTGGAATCAACGTTTTGATAAAGTAATCAAAAACTTTGGATTTATACAAACTTATGGAGAAGCTTGTATTTACAATAAAGTGAGTGGGAGCTCTGTAGCATTCCTAGTACTGTATGTAGATGACATATTGTTGATTGGGAATGATATAGAACTTCTTAATAGCGTCAAAACCTATTTGAATAATAGTTTTTCAATGAAGGATCTTGGCGAAGCGGCATACATTCTAGGCATCAAGATTTATAGAGATAGATCAAGACGCCTAATAGGGCTTTCACAAAGTACATACTTGGATAAAGTTCTAAAGAAGTTTAGAATGGAAGATAGCAAGAAAGGGTTCGTGCCCATGTTGTCAGGTAAGACCTTGAGTAAAACTCAAAGTCCAGCTACGGCAGAAGATAGAGAGAAAATGAATAAAATTCCCTATGCCTCGGCCATAGGTTCTATCATGTATGCCATGCTGTGTACAAGACCGGATATAGCACATGCTGTTAGTTTGACTAGCAGATATCAAAGTGATCCTGGAGAGGAACACTGGACAGCGGTCAAGAATATCCTAAAGTACCTAAATAGGACTAAGGATATGGTTCTTTCTTATGGAGGTGATGAACAGCTTGTTGTAAACGGTTACACCGATGCTAGTTGGAACACCGATCCGGATGACTCAAA
Organism: Avena eriantha; assembly: GCA_910589775.1. Classification (NCBI taxonomy): domain Eukaryota; kingdom Viridiplantae; phylum Streptophyta; class Magnoliopsida; order Poales; family Poaceae; genus Avena; species Avena eriantha. The sequence continues at coordinate 307,391,823 of OU342741.1, read as the reverse complement.
GTCACAGTCGGGTTACGTATTTATTTTGAATGGTGCTGCAGTGAGCTGGAGGAGTGCGAAGCAAAGCGTTGTGGCGAAATCTTCAACTGAATCGGAATACATACCTGCTTCGGAGGCTGCACAAGAAGCCGTTTGGATGAAGGAATTCATTACTGAACTCGGCGTGGTTCCCAGTGCGTTGGACCCGATGGCCATCTACTGTGACAACACAGGTGCCATAGCTAATGCGCAGGAGCCAAGGTCACATAGCAAGCTGAAGCACATCAAGCTACGTTTCCACGCTATTCGCGAGTATGTCCGAGATGGTGACATAAAGATTTGCAAAGTACACACTGATGTGAATGTGGCAGATCCGTTGACTAAACCTCTCTCTAGGGCAAAGCATGACCAACACCAAAACGCCATGGGTGTTCGGTATATTACCATGTAATCTAGATTATTGACTCTAGTGCAAGTGGGAGACTGTTGGAGATATGCCCAAGAGGCAATAATAAAAGTGATTATTATTATATCTTTGTGTTTATGATGAATGTTTACATCCCATGCTATAATTGTATTATTAGGAAACACTGATACATGTGTGTTTTGTAAACATATAAGAGTCCCTAGTAAGCCTCTTGTTGAACTAGCTTGTTGATTAATTGATGATCATGGTTTCCTGATCATGGACATTAGGATGTGATTAATAACAAGGTCATATCATTAGGAGAATGATGTGATGGACACACACCCATAGTAAGCGTAGCATAAGATCAAGTCATTAAGTTCGTATTGCTATAAGCTTTCAATCACATAGTAACCTATTCCTTCGACCATGAGGTAATGTTAATCACCATCACCGGATGAATACTTTGATGACATCAAACGCCGCTTCGTAACTGGGTGGTTATAAAAGTGTCATTGGGTATTCTGAAAGTATGTGTTGAAGCGCATGAACCAAGATTGGGATTTTTCCATCCATATGACGGATAGTTATGCTCTGGGCCCTCTCGGTGGAATGTCATCTAGTTAGCTTGCAAGCATGTGACTAGGTCACAAGGGATGACATATCACGGAACGAGTAAAGAGTACTTATCAGTAACGAGGTAGAACTAGGTATGGAGATACCGACGATCAAACCTCGGATAAGTATAGTATCGCGAGACAAAGGGAATTAGTTTCGTATGTAAATGGTTCAATCGATCGCGAAGTCATCGTTGAGTATGTGGGAGCCATTATGGATGTCCAGGTCCCGCTGATGGTTATTGATATGAGATGTGTCTCTATCATGTCTGCATATTCACGAACCATAGGGTGACACACTTAAGGTTCGAAGTTGTTTTAAGTAGATATGGAATGTGCGTTGGAGACCGAATGTTGTTCGGAGTCTCGGACTGGATTCGGGACATCACGAGGAGATCCGGAATGGTCCGGAGAATAAGATTCATATATAGGAGATCATTTTATGAGATAGGAAATGTTCCGGAGTGTTTGTATGAGAGTTCTAGAAGATTTCGGAATGTTCCGGAAGGTTCTGGAAGATATCTTGGAGTTTGCTTGAAAATCAAGATAGGGATCAAGGAGTCCTGGTGGGTCAAGATACGGATTCGTGGGGGAGGAGGACTCCTCCCCCCCACCTCCAACCCACCGGCCTAGGGAGGAGAGGAGTCCTACAAGGACTCCCCTCCCCATGGCGCCATCCCCTCTTTAAATAGAGGGGAAGGGGGCGCCCCCTCCTCCCTTGCTCTCATAATCCCCAATCTCTGCCGCCTCTCTCCTCCACCATCTTCTGCACAGGCATAGGCGAAGCCCTGCAGAATTCTCTACTCCACCACCACCACCACGCCGTCGTGCTGCTGGGATTCCGTGGAGAAGATCTACTACCTCTGCTGCTCGCTGGAACGGGGAGAGGAAGGTCTGCTTCGACTCCGCACGTGTGACCGACTGCGGAAGCGCTGCCGAATCGTGGCGCCGGAAGGATCGTCAACTTGACCAAGGGCGGAAGCGCTGCTGGAACGCGACGCCGGAAGGATCGTCTACTTGACCGAAGGCGGAAGCGCTGCTGGAACGCGACGCCGGAAGGATCGTCCACACGATCTTGAGATCGGCAAGTGATCGACTACATCAACCACGAGATCTAATCTCGTTAACGCTTTCGGATCTACGAGGGTTAGTTCCCATCTATCTCGTTGCTCATGTCTAATAGATTAGATCTTGGCTTTTATCTAGATTAGATCTAGGTTTTGTTCGTTCTTGCGGTAGAACTTTTTGTTTTCCATGCTACGAACCCATCATCTTATCCGTACTCGGATGTTCTATCGATTTAAAGGTGATTTGGATCTTTGTAGTGTATATCTGTATTCTTGGCTCTAGGAGTCGTGTTGTATATATATCTGTTCTGTGGGTCCCATCGAGGACTGTTGTGTAATGGTATTACTTCGTTTTCCACCCGCATGAAAGTGCCTGGTGGGGCGTCCTTGAATCGTTTTCTATGCGGGTTTGGCGGAAAAGGGCTAAAACTTGCATAGGGCCGATTTGAAGGTGTTACAGAGTGGTATCAGAGCTCAGCAGTTACGATACCCCACAAGTCCAACCTGTAGGATAACCTAGCTAACGGCCGAAGTAGAGTGTCAAAACTATTTTGCAAAATCGGTTGGATAGGTCTAATTAGGTCTAGTTTTACTCCTTACACCTCAGCTGTTCTCCTCTTACCTCTGCGTGTTTTGAATCGGCTCTCTTATCTTCTCTTCGAGTCTAGGATTTCTCGCGGTGGGTTCCGTCATGCCTTCAGGGTTTCGCTTCCTCCCTCTGATAACGGTGGAGGTACAATCATCAATCTGCATCTTGTTTGTTGTACCTTCATCCAATCTTTTGTCCTTGAACTCTTTATCCATATGTGCCCCTTGACAGATATCTATATCGTTTAAAAGCATATGAGAAGGATGAGCATTGGTGAAGTTGGAGTATACCTTGAGCATGTGTTGTTCATGCCAATGCAACCATCGCAAAACCTGATCATTGTGTCTTTTCGTACGATGTTTCTTTGTATCTTCCGGTGGTCCCCAATGCGACGACATCATCTACGCCAGATCTGATGAAGATCCTACATCACCCCCCTCTTGTTCTGAACACCGCTTGTGAAGATCTTCAGTCTAAATCCCGAGAGTTGGTTGCACGATTCTGCGATTCATTTACAAAAGGATGCTTTGAGTAGGGGATGGACTGATCACCCTACCCGCCTCTCACTGTGCACTTTTGTACATCAAATCGATGGATCAAGCAATTTCGCTCCGTCCACGGAAGTTAAAGGTGGCCTTATCTCTTGATACCTTTACCTTCGTCCTTTGTTCCCGGAGTGTTTTCTCGACGACCATGGACAACGACCCCTTGTTGGTGGTGTCGCCGATTTCAAGATGGAGCAACAATCTTGTTTGTGGTGTCGCGGGGATCTACCCGAAGCGAGAAGATTCTGATCGTCGGCCTTCTTCCCGGTACCATGAGGCGGATCTCGAGGGCGAGATCCCTTGTTAGTGGTGTCGAATTGTGGCATCCCACTAAAAACCACTACTAGAAAATCGCTGTGTTTTTGTGCATTGCATCATCATGACCGCATGCTCATGTCATCATGCCACATTGCATTTGAGCATCGTCATCATCATGCATCGTTTGTTTGAAAACTATTTTCGAAAAAGTCTGATTTTGTTTTCTAAATATCTCCCGTCTTCATTTCAAATTAAAACTCCGGTCTTTTTTCTAGATCTTTATTTGTCTAAAACTATTTATAAAATCTTTTATCAAAATAAAACAAACAAACTTTTAAAAATAAAAATATTCTAGTAGGGGGAGGCAGCCGGCCGGGCCAAAAGGCCCAGCTAGCCACCTACTACCCCATATACCCAAATCAGACCAAAACACTAACCTAGACCTAACCCTAATTCCCCCACCCCACCTACCCCTATTTTTTCCCTCCACCCCGCCGCCGCACACACTCCACCTACACATCCCCCACCCCACCTGGTCGCTCCCCACCAACTCCCCATCGCCACCACGTACACGCACACTCCCACCAACCCCCGCTCCTCCCGTGACCTGGCCCCAACCCCGTGTCCCGCACCTGCTGCACCGACCAGGTCTTTCCCTGGCCCACCACCGATTCCCAGGCCGCCTCCCGTGCTTCCTCTCTCCTTCCTTCCCTCGTGACCGCGCCGTTCCGCCGCCTCTGCTCGCCACCAGCACCACCCCGCCTGACCTTCTCCTCCTCCGTCCCCGCCTTCCCCGCCGCGGCAGGGGCCCCATGCCACTCTCGCCTCCATCGGCCTCCCTCCGTCCTCTCCCCTTCGTCAGCCGCCGCCACCATCCGCCTGCGCCGTCTCGCCGGAGCACGGCTGTAACACCCTCAAATCGGCCCTATGCAAGTTTTAGCGATTCCCGCCAAACCCGCATAGAAACGATTCAAGGACACCCACCAGGCACTTTCGTGCGGGTGGAAAACGAAGTAATACCATTACACATCAGTCCTCGATGGGACCCGCAGAACATATATATACATCAGCAACTCCATGAGTCAATAATACAGATATAATATACAAAGGTCCAAATCACCTCGAAAACGATAGAGCGTCTGACTACAGACAAGATGCAAATGGGGCTAAGAGCCCTGAAGAATAACCAATGGCGTCCATAACCCTGCCTAGGCCAAGCCAGAAGGGTAACCCTGCTAACAACATCGATCTCAAACCTGCTAAAACAAAAGGGGTGCCGACAAAGGGCAAAGGAAAAAGAGGAGCATCAGTACTAAGGCCAGTACACGGCGCGGCTAGAATTCGGCGGCTCTCGCCTACATAGGTATGGTGGACTGAAGCGGCAGCGCAGCGGCACTAAACAACCTATAGAGACTCGGTATCACTGGCGGCTATTAGAGAGGGGTAAGAAAGACCTATTCGGATCCAACCTGATGCTAACACCACACATACCCATCCTGGTATTCCCCCTCGAGACCAAACGAGGAAGTCAAGCTGAGGAAAACTCACACGGTTGGCAGTTTCATGTAATCTTTCCATGGCAGTTATCCAACTTGTTATTCATCTCGGATACAGGTCAAATTATAACAGTGAACTTTAGTTATAGTTATCTATGATCGAGAAACTATGCTCCAAGTCATCCATAACCGCGGACACGGCTTTTCGAAAAGATTTAACCCTGCAGGGGTGCACCAAAGTATCCACACGCACTTCGACCCTTTTTGCCAGATCAATTAACATACACCCATCAGTATGTCGGCGGGGTCTAAGTCATGACGTTTCCCGAACACAAAGCAAGTACATGGGGGCCACCCCACTAAGCTACCCGCAACAAAGTCGGCCGGCTCCGAGACGGACCCAGGGTTTGTGTCAATGGCTGTAAACGACTGGGAACCCGAAAAGTGTGACTGGGCTTGTCGATACTGTGAAAACATTCCACATCCTAAACAGTACAGGTGCTCCACGCACAATCTTAAATAAAGCAGTAAAGCATGGCATAAGTACATAATATTAATAAAGCCCCAAACTACTTGTGGCCCCCGGTACAGTGCTTTGAAATCAGGTAGTAAGCCGATGGGGGTGCCCACATAGCCCACCTGTGGTTAGCGCGCTCGATCTCGGTACAGGGGTCAAGAACTCGGGTCCTAGGTGGACACAAGTGGGCGGTTAAAAACCAAATAATTGCTATTACCCACCGGTGCCTCTGCATTAAACTACTATCAACATTAATTAATAAACTGTAATTCGAATCATGATCAACACCACCATTAAACATTTTCCAACCGCCCAACAACTGTGGAATATCTACGACGCGAGGCAACACGTGAGCAAGCAACTACGACTCACAGGGCCAGCTGTCTAACAAACAACATGCAATAGGAGGTGTCCAAGGCAATATAAGGGCTACAAGGAATATATCTGCTGCGGAACACTAAAGCATCGCGACACGGATATCAATAGATCAACAGGAGGAAATAAAGACTATAAATGCAAAATAGGTAGAAAGAGGGAGAATGCTCGCCTGGGAAACACTGCCGAAGGATCAAAACCGGAGAACTTGTCGATACTCGCATCAACTCATCGGCCTAGTCCGCGAAGAAGCAAACACTAGAAGAAACACCGGATGCAATATTTAATAATACGGCAGAAGATCCGGCATGATTATGATATGCATGCGAGATGAACAATTTAATATGAGACAGTCGATAATGTTATATTATAAAAATAATGGGGGTCTCGGATAGGGAATCACATTTAGGGTTCGGTGAACTTGGGCTCCGAGGGGTTTGGGGTTCGACAGGTTCGACGGGGGCGGAAACGGCTTGACGGAATCGGTCTCGGACAACGGAAGTAGATCTTGTCGCACGGTGTCCGGGTAGGCGAACTTGGCGGGTTGGGACAATCTTGTCGTAGTCCTCGGGTTCCACTTCAGGTCTCGGCCATCGGACTCGTGCAGGTGATCTTGGAGTCTCCGCTTCGGGCGTCCATGGCGGATCTTAGGCCGGTACCATAGTCTTCAAAAGATCTTGTCGTACACGTCGAAGAACTCGGGTTCGGGGTAGGATGTCGGTGGAGTACTTGATGTTCCACGTAGAAGATCTTGTCCGTGGTTCGTTGAGTGTCGTCGGTTCAGTACGGTCATCGGGCTTGGAGGATCGGTCTTCGGATTCGGTTCAGACTTGCTACCGATTGCAGGCTTGAAACTGTCGGATACCCAAACACTGCAGGAACAGCACGAGCATGCAGACCTTGGTCTTGGCGCTGAACAAACAGGAGAAAAGAGTCCCTGGCGACGGTTACTGCGAGCGGGCCGGCGTGGTCCTGACAGAACGTAGAGGAGGCCCACCGCACAGCGGCAGAGAGCGCCCAGGAGGCGAAGCTCCAGAGGAGGCGCTCGAAGCGGAGGGTGAGGTCGCGAGGCGAGCAGGGTCAACGACCGAGAGGCGCGAGGGGCGGTGGGAGGCACAGAGGAAGGAGGCGGTGGCGGTGGTTGGGTGCTGGGCCTACGCGGCAGAGGCCGGCGACGGGCGAACTCGGGGTCGCTGGCGGCGAGCGCGGGGCGCGGCCGCCGGAGATGAGGCGTGGCAGAGAGAGGTGCAAGGCGCGAGGGGGGCGAGCAGAGGAGGGCGCGACGCCGGAGATGAGGACGACCGGCGGCGGGGTCCTTGGATGCGGAGGGCCGGGGTGGCCGCAGAGAAGCGAGGCTGGAGGGATAGAGGCGAGGAGGAACCGCGGCGGCGGCGGACGATGGCGAGGAGAGGGCGGCGGCAGAGGCTGGAGCGAGGCCGGCCGCAGGGAAGGCGGGGGGCTCTGTCTCGAGGCGAGGCTGGGGAGCAGTTGGTTTTGGGGGCTCGCTGGCCGATGGTGAGGACGCCGAGGTGGGGAAGGAGGCGGCGGCAGGAGCGCCAGGCGCTGGCGGCGGGGAAAGAGGAGAGGATGGAGGCGGGGATGGCACGCCGGCGGGGGAAGCGGGCGAGGTCGCCGGTGAGGGGCGCGAGGCAGAGGCGAGCAAGCAGCAGCGGCGGCGGAGGTTGGTGCGGGAGAGGCGCGGGGAGAGAGAGAGGCGCGGGGCGCGTGTGTGGGCCGCGTGGGGACGTGGGGTGGGGCCCGCGCGGGTTGGCTGTGGGGTGAGGGCAGGTGGAGACGGGGGAATCCCGAGGTGTCGGCTGGCTGGGCTGGCGCGCGTGTGTGAGGGCGTGGGTGTGGCTGTGTTAGGGAGTGGAGGGAGTTGAGGGGTGAGGTGGCAGCGAGTGAGTGGGTGGGGGATTGGCCAGGGTGATGTGGCGCGCTGCAATAGGGTGAGGTGAGGTGGAGGGGCTGGGTAGATTAGGTTTGGGTAGTTTTAGGATTAGATATTTTGGACTAGGGTTTGGAGGTGGCCGGCCAGGCTTTTGGGCCTGGCGGGCCGCCTCCTAGAAATAAAAGAAATATTTTATTATTTAAAATGTGGCTTTTGAATACCGTTGGTAGACGAAACAAAATAATCCGGAGACACGGGTTTTGATTTGAAATAATAACAGGGCGTTTAGAAAACAAAAACAGATTTTTCGAAAATAGTTTTATGCAAACAAATGCAAGATGACATGACGATGCTCAAATGCAAGGTGGCATGATGACATGAGCATGCGGCCATGATGATGCAATGCACAAAAACAACGCGATTTTCTAGTAGTGGTTTTTGCGGGGCGCCAATATTCGACACCACTAACAATGGATCTCGCCCTCGAGATTCGCCTCATGGTACCGGGAAGAAGGTCGGCGATCTGAATCTTCTCGCTTCGTGTAGAGCCTCGCGACACCACTAACAAGAGGTCGTTGTCCGTGATCGTTGGGAGGACACTCTGGTAACAAAGGTTGAAGGTAGAGGTATCCACAAATAAAGCCACCTCTAGCTTCCGTGGACGGAGTAAAATTACTGGATCCACCGATTCAATGTACGAAGCGAATGATAAGAGTAGTGGTATGGTAGCTACTCCATCCCGCACTCAAAGCATTACTTTGCACATGAATAGGAGAATTATGCAACCAACTCTCGGAATATAGACTGAAGATCTCGACAAGCGAGATTCAGAACAATAGGGGGTGATGCAGACTCTGCATCGGATCTGGCGTAGATGATGTCGTCGCGTCGGAAAACACCGGAAGGCACCACAAGGAACAGAGAGAAGTCCAACAGATGAAGGATTCCTTAGATAGCATGAAGATCGGAGGTAGAAACACCGTTGCCAAAAGAGGAAGCGAAACCCTGAAGGTACGATGGAAAACCTACCCACGAGAAATCCTAGACTTGAAGAAAGATAAGAGGGTAGAATTAAAACACGCAGAGGTAAGAGGAGAACAGGAGAGGGGTAAGGTGTAAAACAGACCTAATGAGATCTATCCAACCGATTTTGCAAAATAGTTTTGACTCTCTACTTCTGCCATTAGCTAGATTATCCTACAAGCTGGACTTGTGGGGTATCGCAACTGCTGAGCTCTAATACCACTCTGTAACACCCTCGAATCGGCCCTATGCAAGTTTTAGCGATTCCCGCCAAACCCGCATAGAAACGATTCAAGGACGCCCACCAGGCACTTTCGTGCGGGTGGAAAACGAAGTAATACCATTACACATCAGTCCTCGATGGGACCCACAGAACATATATATACATCAGCGACTCCATGAGTCAATAATACAGATATAATATACAAAGATCCAAATCACCTTGAAAATGATAGAGCGTCCGACTACGGACAAGATGCAAATGGGGCTAAGAGCCCTGAAGAATAACCAATGGCGTCCATAACCCTGCCCAGGCCAAGCCAGAAGGGTAACCCTGCTAACGACGTCGATCTCAAACCTGCTAAAACAAAAGGGGTGCCGACAAAGGGCAAAGGAAAAAGAGGAGCATCAGTACTGAGGCCAGTACACGGCGAGGCTAGAATTCGGCGGCTCTCGCCTACATAGGTATGGTGGACTGAAGCGGCAGCGCAGCGGCACTAAACAATATATAGAGACTCGGTATCACTGGCGGCTATTAGAGAGGGGTAAGAAAGACCTATTCAGATCCAACCTGATGCTAACACCACACATACCCATCCTGGTATTCCCCCTCGAGACCAAACGAGGAAGTCAAGCCGAGGAAAACTCACACGGTTGGCAGTTTCATGTAATCTTTCCATGGCAGTTATGCAACTTGTTATTCATCTCGGATACAGGTCAAATTATAACAGTAAACTTTAGTTATAGTTATCTATGATCGAGAAACTATGCTCCAAGTCGTCCATAACCGCGGACACGGATTTTCGAGAAGATTTAACCCTGCAGGGCTGCACCAAAGTATCCACACGCACTTCGACCCTTTTTGCCAGATCAATTAACATACACCCATCGGTATGTCGGCGGGGCCTAAGTCATGACGTTTCCCAGACCCAAAGCAAGTACATGGGGGCCACCCCACTAAGCTACCCGCAACGAAGTCGGCCGGCTCCGAGACGGACCCAGGGTTTGTGTCAATGGCTGTAAACGACTGGGAACCCGAAAAGTGTGACTGGGCTTGTCGATACCGCAAAAACATTCCACATCCTAAACAGTACAGGTGCTCCACGCACAATCTTAAATAAAGCAGTAAAGCATGGCATAAGTACAGAATAGTAATAAAGCCCCAAACTACTTGTGGCCCCCGGTACAGTGCTTTGAAATCAGGTAGTAAGCCGATGGGGGTGCCCACACACCCCACCTTTGGTTAGCATGCTCGATCTTGGAACAGGGGTCAAGAACTCGGGTCCTAGGTGGACACAAGTGGGCGGTTAAAAACGAAATAATTGCTATTACCCACTGGTGCCTCTGCATTAAACTACTATCAACATTAATTAATAAACTGTAATTCGAATCAGGATCAACACCACCATTAAACATTTGCCAACCGCCCAACAACTATGGAACATCGACGACGCGAGGCAACACGTGAGCAAGCAACTACGACTCGCAGGGCCAGCTGTCTAACAAACAACAGGCAATAGGAGGTGTCCAAGGAAATATAAGGATTGCAAGGAATATATCTGGTGCGGAACACTAAAGCATCGCGACACGGATAGCAGTAGATCAACAGGAGGAAATAAAGACTATAAATGCAAAATAGGTAGAAAGAGGGAGAATGCTCGCCTAGGAAACACTGCCGAAGGATCATAACCGGAGAACTTGTCGATACTCGCATCAACTCATCGGCCTAGTCCGCGAAGAGGCAAACATTAGAGGAAACACCTGATGCAATATTTAATACTATGGCAGAAGATCCGGCATGATTATGATATGCATGAGAGATGAACAATTTAATATGCGACAATCGATAATGTTATATTATAAAAATAATGGGGGTCTCGGATAGGGAATCACATTTAGGGTTCGACGAACTTGGGCTCCGAGGGGTTCGGGGTTCGACAGGTTCGATGGGGCCGGAAACGGCTCGACGGAATCGGTCTCGGACAACAGAAGTAGATCTTGTCGCACGGTGTCCGGGTAGGCGAACTTGGCGGGTTGGGACGATCTTGTCGTAGTCCTCGGGTTCCACTTCAGGTCTCGGCCATCGGACTCGTGCAGATGATCTTGGAGTCTCCGCTTCGGGCGTCCATGGCGGATCTTGGGCCGGTACCGTAGTCTTCGGAAGATCTTGTCATACACGTCGAAGAACTCGGGTTCGGGGTAGGGTGTCGGTGGAGTACTTGATGTTCCACGTAGAAGATCTTGTCCGTGGTTCGTTGAGTGTCGCCAGTTCAGTACGGTCATCGGGCTTCAAGGATTGGTCTTCGGATTCGGTTCGAACGTGCTACCAATTGCAGGCTTGAAACTACCGGATACCCAAACACTGCAGGAACAGCACGAGCATGCAGACCTTGGTCTTGGCTCTGAACAAACAGAAGAAAAGAGTCCCTGGCGACGGTTACTACGAGCGGGCCGGCGAGGTCCTGACAGAACGCAGAGGAGGCCCACCCTGTAGTGGCAGAGAGCGCCCAGGGGGCGAAGCTCTAGAGGAGGCGCTCGAAGCGGAGGGTGAGGTCGCGAGGCGAGCAGGGTCGACGACCGAGAGGCGCGAGGGGCGGCAGGAGGCGCGGAGGAATGAGGCGGTGGCGGTGGTTCGGTGCTGGGCCTACGCGGCAGAGGCCGGCGGTGGGCGAACTCGGGGTCACTGGCGGCGAGCGCGGGGCGCAGCCGCCGGAGATGAGGCGTGGCAGAGAGAGGTGCGAGGCGCGAGGGGGGCGAGCAGAGGAGGGCGCGACGCCGGAGATGAGGACGACCGGCGGCGGGGTCCTCGGATGCGGAGGGCCGGGGTGGCCGCAGAGAAGCGAGGCCGGAGGGATGGAGGCGAGGAGGAACCGCGGCGGCGGCGGACCATGGCGAGGAGAGGGCGGCAGCAGAGGCCGGAGCGAGGCCGGCCGCAGGGAAGGCGGGGGACTCGGTCTCGAGGCAAGGCCGGGGCGCAGTTGGTTGCGGGGGCTCGCCGGCTGGTGGTGAGGAGGCCGAGGTGGTGAAGGAGGCGGCGGCGGGAGCACCAGGCGCTGGCGGCAGGGAAAGAGGAGAGGATGGAGGCGGGGACGGCACGCCGGCGAGGGAAGCGGGCGAGGTCGCCAGTGAGGGGCGCGAGGCAGAGGCGAGAAAGCAGCAGCGGCGGCGGAGGTTGGTGCGGGAGAGACGCGAGGAGAGAGAGAGGCGTGGGGCGCGTGGGTGGGCCGCGTGGGGACATGGGGTGGGGCCCGCGCGGGTTGGCTGTGGGGTGAGGGCAGGTGGAGACGAGGGAATCCCGAGGTGTCGGCTGGCTGGGCTGGTGCGTGTGTGTGAGTGCGTGGGTGTGGCTGTGTTAGGTAGTGGAGGGAGTTGAGGGGTCAGGTGGCAGCGGGTGAGTGGGTGGGGGATTGGCCAGGGTGATGTGGCGCGCTGCAATAGGGTGAGGTGAGGTGGAGGGGGCTGGGTAGATTAGGTTTGGGTAGTTTTAGGATTAGATATTTTGGACTAGGGTTTGGAGGTGGCCGGCCGGGCTTTTGGGCCTGGCGGGCTGCCTCCTAAAAATAAAAGAAATATTTTATTATTTAAAATGGGGCTTTTGAACACCGTTGGTAGACGAACAAAATAATCCGGAGACCCGGGTTTTGATTTGAAATAATAACGGGGCGTTTAGAAAACAAAAACTGATTTTTCGAAAATAGTTTTATGCAAACAAATGCAAGATGACATGACGATGCTCAAATGCAAGGTGGCATGATGACATGAGCATGCGGCCATGATGATGCAATGCACAAAAACAACGCGATTTTCTAGTAGTGGTTTTTGCGGGGCGCCACAACGGCCGTCCGTTCCGCGCTACCGCCGTCTGGGACTTGAGCCCGGGCCGCTCGGCCCGCGCGTCCCCTGCCTCACCGGGCTCCGCCGTCCGTGCGGCCTCCTCTAGCATCCCGCTGTCGGCCGCCATCCCCGTGCTCGGCTCTGGCCACCGCCATGCCTCCTCTCCGCTTCTCGCAGCGACCCGCGAGCCGCTCTTGGCCACCTCCTCATCGAGCTCGCCCCTAGCCACCGTCGTCCTGCAACCACCACCTCCGCCGCTTTCCTTCTCGCCGGTCAAGGCCCTGCCGCCGAGCCGACTTTTCACCGAGCCAACCTGCCGCGCCGAGGCCCCTCTACGGCGGCGACCCCTCTCTGCCCTGCGAGCCCACCATGCTGCAGCCCTCGGTTGTCGCCAGTAACCGCCGCGGCGTCACAGACGCACCGACCCGCCTGTGGCTGAAGCTCCGTCTCGCCAGCTCCTGGCTCGGGCGCCTGCCGCTGCGACCTTCGTCTCTGCCATCCGCACAAAGCGTCGTGCGCCCCGCAGCCCCACCCATCGACCCGACCGTGCGGTGCGTCATCGCCCCGCAGGCTCATCCTCGCAGGCAGGTGCTGCCCCGCCGGACGCAAGCCCCTCTGTTCCCTATGCCCAACTCGGCCACCTCTCTATTGATGTAAACCGGATGTATGGTGCGTATCTGCAGGTTCTCCGCTGCTGACTAGTGGTGTTGAGTGGTGGTAGATGCTAGATGTTTCTTCTGCAACTCTCGGTGTTGGTCATGTTCCTGCCTATATGTTTGTTCGTGTCTGCGTGACCGTGTTGAGAAGATGGTCGCATGTGTGAGGTCGCTCGATGCCACCCGAAAGACCCAAACGAGAATCGTTCCCTGGCCAAGTTCTTCCGAAGAGCATGACATCTGATAAGTTTGCCATCGACCACCATAACGTCAAGATCCTCTACACGGAACGACAAGATCTCCTCTCCATCTCCAAAGATCCGAAGACCGAACCCTGGCACGCCAAGTTCTTCGACCCCGAGGACCGATCCATCGGATGCGACAAGACCACCTTCTCGGAACCACCAAGTACTTCCTCTCGGACGCCAAGACCGACCCGATACGCGGACCCGACAAGATCTTCGCGACGACAAGATCGACACCGACCGGGGTGAATCCGATGCGCCCCTGACACCAAATCAAGTCCTTCTTCCCGGAATGCCTAGCTCTACTTTCGCTTTCTGAGAACGTTCCCGTCGAACCGTTCCCCCCTCGAACCCTGAGACCGGACCCCAGACCCCCCGGAACCCAAGATCTTCCGAACCCAGATGTGTGACCCTAAGCCCCTATTTTTATAATATGACATACACCTGTCGCATCATTAAATCATCATGCTTGCATACATGTCATCTGGTGGGTTGGGTTAAATAGTCGATTCACCTAAATTAAATATGGAGTCTATATGCGGGCTATTCTAGTCTTATTCTGGACTCCATTTAAATTGGTTGTAGCGAACCGATGCCGTGTTTTGTCTTGTCAATACAACATTTAATTGCAGGGTATCTAAATAACTGGAACCTATTAATTAATTGTCAGGACCCCCGTTCCGTTTAATACTGCCTAATTGCACCGCATCTGTGCCATGCCATGCATCATATCATAAGCATGCCGGATCTTCTGCCGAAGTATTAAATATTGCATCCGGTGTTTCTTCTAGTGTTTGTTTCTTCGTGGATTAGGCCGATGAGTGGATGCGAGTATCAACAAGTTCTCTGGATATGAATCTCCGACAGTGTTTCCCAGGCGAGCATCTCTCCCCCTTCTACCTATTTTGCATTTGTAGTCTTTACTTCCTCTTGTTGATCTATTGCTATCAGTGTCACGATGCTTTAGTCTTCCGTACACCAGTTATATCCCGTGCAGCCTCTATATTGCCTTGGACACCTCCTATTACCTGTGTTGGTAGATAGCTAGCCTTGCGAGTCATGGTTGCTTGCTCAGGTGCGATCTCGTGTGGTCAAGTACCACAGTTGTTGGAGTGCTGGCAGATGTTTACGGTGGAGTTGATCATGACTTTAAATACAACTATTAAATTGCTAGGACAACTAATGAAAGAGGCACCGGTGGGCAATATATGATATTTGGTTTTCATGTCCACTTGTGTCCCGTAGGACCTGAGTACTTGATACCTGTTCATTGACTATTCGCACTATCCACATCTGGGAGACCCTATGGGATCCCCCTGAGCCAGAGCTTGATTCATTTCTATTTCTTGGGGCCACAAACTAGTTTGGGGTTTTATTACTATACCGTACTTATGCCATGATTTACTTCTTTATTTAAGATTGTGCGTGGAGCACCTGTACTGTTTTGGATCACGCCACATTTTCGCGGTATCGACAAGCCCAGTCACACTTTCGGGTTCCCAGTCGTTTACAGCCGTCGTCGCAAACCCTGGGTCCGTTCCGGAGCCGGCCAACTTCGTTGCGGGTAGCTTAGTGGGGTGGCCCCCTAAAATATTTTATGAATCCTGTGATCGCTTTGACGTGAAAGACTCGTTGGGTTTTGAGTTGGTTTTTCCAAGGTTGATCGAGTGTGTGTTGCTATTTGTGCACCCCTACAGGGTAAAACTTTATGAAAGCCGTGTCCACGGTTATGGATGACTTGGAGCACAGTATCTTGATCATAGACAAGCATAACTAAAGTAGTGCTATAAATTTGAGTTAATATGTTACTAGTAACTAGCTCAAGTATAACAGAATGGATATTAAAAATGCCAACAACTGGTGGATCTGGGTTGTTTTGTGACATGCTATACCTGCCTAGTAAGTATCGCAACTCCAATGGAATGAAATAAAAGTGCCAACAACTGCTGGGTTTGGGATGTCATATGCTAAGTGTATCTGACTAGTAAGTACCACAACTACAACTGAATGGCTCACTAAAACTGCCCACTACTTATGCTATCAGGATGACTCATGCTATCTATATTTGACTAGTAAGTGCTTCAACTGTAATTGGATGAATAAAACTGCCAACTGTGTGAGTTCCTCGGTTTGACTTCCTCGTTTGGTCTCGAGGGGGAATACCAGGATGGGTATGTTTGGTGTTAGAATCAGGTGGTTCCGAATAGGTCTTTCTTATCCCTCTCTAATAGCCGACAGTTGTATTGAGTCTCTATAGGTTGTTTAGTGCATGCTTTGCTGCTGCTTCAGTCCACCATACCTATGTAGGCGAGAGCCGCCGAATTCTAGCCTCGCCGTGTACTGGCCTCAGTACTGATGCTCCTCTTTCTCCTTTGCCCTTTGTCGGCACCCCTTTTGTTTTAGCAGGTTTGAGATCGACGTCGTTAGCAGGGTTACCCTTCCAGCTTGGCCTGGGCAGGGTTATGGACGCCATTGGTTATTCTCCAGGGCTCTTAGCCCCATTTTCTTCTTATCCGTACTCGGATGTTGTATCGATTTCAAGGTGATTTGGATCTTTGTAGTGGATATCTGTATTCTTGGCTCTGGGAGTCGTGTTGTATATATATCTGTTCTGTGGGTCCCATCGAGGACTATTGTGTAATGGTATTACTTCATTTTCCACCCGCACGAAAGTGCCTGGTGGGTGTCCTTGAATCGTTTTCTATGCGGGTTTGGCGGAAAAGGGCTAAAACTTGCATAGGGCCGATTTGAGGGTATTACATTGCTCTAAGGCATCACAATGGTTATTTAGAGATGACCTCATTACCTAGCTCAAGAAAGCGGCTGCCTACGAGCCTTGTAGTGAATATCTTATTATTGAACTCTCTCCACACATATCATGACACAAGAAATAGGTTATCCTAATTATGATTGATTACAATATGTTAGTGGTGTATCCTACATCCGCGAAAATGCTTTAGACCTATTGAGTTCAAACACCATTTCCAACACATTCATTACGTGCTTTATTTTACTTGTTTTTATTTACTTTTCCACATTCAACCAAAAACCTTTCAAACACCCTTTACTCGAAAGCAAAGGCATCTTACAAGTATACTTTGGTAGACATTGACGAGGGGCATAAATATCTTAAACAAATAGCTCTCTGTGGGTTCGATAGTCTTATTTCAAAACTAGCTACAATCGATCTGTGCACTTGCAGTCATCACCTATCTAATGGAACATGTTTCACCATTTTTTGAATTGTTTTACTTAGACAAATATTCAATGGCTCTTAAATGGATTTTGACACATTTTTTAAATATTGTTTTGATAGATTTGAGCTCACCCCAAGGAGTTGAAGTTGCCACTGAACCCTATCTACCTAGTGAAGGCAAGCGATGAACCATCTCTTCACGAGTCAGGAAATAATTCCTTCCAGAACCTAAAATATGAAAATATTTCATTGCATGCATGTGGCCATGGTCACTTGATTGGACACCTTAACTATTCCATGCTATTGTTTGTCTCCTATGATTATTTTGTTTCTTCCTCTTCATCGAGGGTAGGCACGAACGAATGTTGGTCGATGACCTTCGAGGTTGGGGCATTTGCCGAAAAATGAGATGTTCAATTTGGTTCTTATCCTCCATTAATACTAGACCAACATAGGCTGGTTATTCTTCTTGATCCCAGGACATTTGACGAGAAATAAGCTCTGACTTTTCTCTAGGAATGATCGTTCTTTCCTCCACAAAACTTGGTTAGCATAGGCCCACTATACTTTTGACGCTTGGACATTTGTAGAGGATAAAAACCCCATGTAGGACTCCGGGTGGTTGGGGAAGTTCCATTTTCCTTGTGTGATGAGCGTTGTGAAACCATCACGGTTTTGTGGTGCTTGGATGCCCTTACTCCCCACTTCCTTGTCAAAAGGCTGGACATAGGTGCCACCATAGACTTGTGCGTTCGGAGATGGAATAGCGTCAAAGACTCCACTAACTGTTTATGACAACATAATGAGAAGACACCCAGACAGTTGATGGATATGGTTGAGTTACTAAAACTTGCTTAAAAATATAACCACCTCCGTCGACTATATCAAGACATATGGTGCCACTCACTGAACATGTCCATTGCAGCAACATCCATGGTTCATGTCGGTGAACCTTAGCTTAGTAGCCTATTTCAACCTCCTTTGATGCCATACTTGTGGTATTGTGGGGGATTTCACATGTGTGTTATCCAACCGTATGAAGGTTCCGGAGCAAGGAATTGTCTAGAGTTGGAAACATGCCGGATTCACTTCTACATAAGACCCCATCTTTGGATATTGTTGGTGGCCATACATGGAGTGTCTGGGTAGTGTAAAAGGAAAGGGAATAGAAGCTTGTGTCATCGCCTTGGTGGTTATAATACTTCGGTACCAGTGGCGTGAGTGTATATTCCATCAGGTGGGTAATTGTTGCGACCTCTCAAGAGTGTATATCTGGTACTAGCCATGTCCTTGGGTTAAGGGGCGATGTTTGGGTCAGGTCACATCATATGTTTGGTTATGTCTACATATGGAGAGACTAAAGTAAAATATGCCAACAAGAAAGAAACCATGAGAGTGGTTAGCAAGAAGTATCCCATGAGTTTCGTATGATAGAAACCATGAGTATGACTAGAGAAATGAGTAAGGTTATGAGTAGGGAGTAATTATTATCTTCTCACCAAAGGTAAGATAAGACCAAACATTTATCTTGGTCTCGTATTTATATTCTGAACTCATGTCATACCATATAATCAACCCTTGCTTGTGTTTTGATTGTTTATGTCTTGCGAGTGCATTCAAAGTACTCATCTAGTGTTGTTATTGCTAGAGTATGAAGTCTTCGCACCGGAGTACCTGTTCTACGCCAACTAGGATCTATATTTTAGGCAGAACCCTGTTGGAGTAAAGCCCGCCTTCCGCAAGTTATTTACATCTTCCGCTGCCAAGAATCTAGAGGCTAGGAGTTGAACAAAAGTAATGTACAAAATGTTGTGTTGCGCATGTCGTGCGATGGGTGCAACCCTTTTTGTAATCTCTGAACCTATCAGATGTTGAAGCCCTAAATAAATATTGGTTTCTTCTTTGTTTATCAAGTGCCATATTGCCAGTGTTCTTGGGCTGGAATGTGAGGTTACTCGGCCAATTGGATCGAGGCGCCACAAAAGGCTATTTGCATGCTTCGAATGAGAAGAGACCCTTTTAAACACCTTTTTAGAACATTTAGGGAGAGAGGTTGCTTCAAGATAGCATGCACACCTGTATCGAAGAGCAAGTGTCAACATTCCTAAAAGGATAGAGATGGTTAACCTAGAGGAGGGGTGAATAGGTTTCTACAAATTTCTTTATAATCTTTGCAAGTTTTAGGTGTTACATAATATAAGTGTTCCTAAATGCAAACTAGGCGAGGCAACCCTAGATGATGATTGGATACTTCAAGTACAAGGGCTATCATAAGGTAAATGACACAAGTAAGGAGATCGATTAGGAATAACTGAAGCACGCACAACCGAAGATGTAGACACATGTTCCCTTCCTTGGGAGGAAGGTACATCAAGTTGGAGAGGAGTGAGATCCCGTGAAGGATTTCTCCAAACCACGAAGGGCACCTTATTATCCGAGGCTATCTCGATGAAGGAATATCCACTTACTCTGGTAGACTTCAAGGTAGTCTCCAAACCCTCACAAACTTTCCATGGGGCAAATCGCAAGCTGAAAGCCTCCAGGCAACCCTAGCCATCTAGGGTTTCCCACGAACCCAAGAATAACAAGAAAACTCGATGAAATCAAGTGAGTATGAAATATGGCTTGGTGGAAATGTAGATTGGTACCTCGGCCCGCTTTCTACCAAAGGGATTTGGATTTGGTTGGGTAGAATGGGAGATCCTAAAGCTTTCGTGTTTCAAAAATGGAAAGAGAGATCTCAAAGGATGAATATGAATGGTTGAACTAACCTTCTCTAGGTGGAAGAAATGATATATAGTCCAAGGGGGGAATTAGCTGTTTTGGGGGGAGGGTTCTGCAACCGAACCGATAGCAAGTCCAGCAGTGCTGGGCCGTATGCCGGATGAATTAGTGGCACAACCGGTGAGCCGGACACTAGGTCGAACTGAACTTGTGCCCCACCGAACTACTCCTTGGTATAGCAGTCAGGTATAGGGGTTCTCAAAACTGGCCCCATGGTTCAATCCGGCAGCATCGAATTGACCACCGGTTTCCCAGAAACCCTTAAACTCTGCATATTTTCTCCTTCCTCCTATGCTCTTCTCTGGTGAGTGTGATGGCTATTTGGTGCTAGGATGTGTATAGGGTATATTGGCATCCCGAATTAACTCATCTAGACCTCCCCTCTTTGTAACAACCCAAATATTTGGTCCTTAAAACTTTTTTGAGTCTTTCCAAAAAATAGCCTTCGATTTAAATTTCCATTTGAATATTTACATTTGGATCTTGAGCCTCCCTCAATTTCTTGCTCTTGTCCAAAGTGAGATTGAGAAAAACTTTATTTGGAAAACTTGTTCCTTATACCAAGAAGCACCTACACAAAAATTTCCAAGCCCAGAGTAATTAAATGAATATTTCTTTTATTTAATATGAGAAAATCCCCATTTCTTGAGCTTACAAAGGAACTACCATTTTTATTGCTCAGAAAATCATCAAAAAATTGGGAGTGATCCTCATTACTGGTGGAACCCAAATATCTAAAAATATCCCATATGTTGTTCTGGAAATTATGGACATTTTAGCCCATTTGTTTTCAGTACAAAACCTAAGGAAATTTGAAAAACCTTTTAAAAATTGTGAAAACCTTTGGCAAATAATTTAAACATGTGAAAACCTAGGAAGGTTTCTTGATGAAAAGATCAGGAGCTTGCCAAACCCTAAAAAATCCCCCAAACACTCTATGTAGTATTTTGGAAATCCCATTGACAAAGTTTTGATTTTGCAAAAATCATCGAAAGATAAAAGGTTGCATTTTGCATCTGGTACACGGTGCAAAAGAAGTTGTTGCATTTAGAGAACCTCAACATCAACTAGGGATTCATGCCGCTCGCTGGCATGGCTAGACGGTGATCACCATACGGCGGCGCCACCAGTTTATGGTCACTAGTGCATACAACCTCTCCCCTCGACCAACAGAAACCCGCTCAACACCCCCACGTGTAGGACAACCCGTAGTCACATGCCTCCATGCCTAGGTCTTGCCGTAGATGACATGCCCTGGCAAGGTCCACGGTGGTTTGCACTATCACCATAGGCCACCGTGGTCAGCATCTCTCCCGATCGCCCCTGCATCGCGCTTGCATCTCCTAGATTCGCACACCACCACTTCAACACCAAGTCGCCTGATCACCAGTGCGGCCCTATCCATCTAGCCACCACAACGCTGCCCAACCCTAGAGACTCACCCCACCTCTATCTCCTCCAGTAAGCTTGCTCACGGAGTCACCTGCCCCGAAAATCCTAGCTTCACCACCGGCAAGGTCGCCCCATCCGCACTATCCCGGGTCGAATTTTCCGCGAGGCTGCACGCATTCCCTAAATTGATTAAGCCCAAAGAACCCCCAAAGCCCTAGATACCCCTAGATAGACTCAGCTCCGCCGCTCGAGCCCTAAATCACCATCTCCGACGATGCCTCGGAGCTTGTCGTCGGCGATGTTGACTTAGCACATAACACCGTACACCCCAGAGAGCATGGCACAAGCACAACTAGATAGAGTCGCCTCGACGCCCTCTATCACCTCGTGCTCTCAGCCAAGACCGCCGATACGTTGCAAACGTATCCATAATTTTTGATGTTCCATGCTTGGTTTATATCTACTTTCTTATGTTTTGTCCACACTTTGGAGTACTTTCTATACACTTTCTTGGACTAACCTATTAACAAGAGCCACAGTGCGAGCTGCCTGTTTTCTGCTGTTTTTGGTTTCAGGAAAGTAAAAAAATGAATATTCTCGGAATTGGAGAGGACAAAAGCCAAAGTCAGTTTTTCACCGAGGGGGACACAGAGCCAGAATACGGGACGGAGAGGGGCCAGGGGGCCTCCACACCACCTGGCCGCGCGGCCAAGCCTGGCCCATGCCAGGGGGTGGTCTGGCCGCCTCGGGCACCCCCTTGGCCTCCCCTTTCGCCTATAAGATGCCTCCGATATAGAAACCCTAAGTACCCGATCAAAAATCCATGAAAGAGTCTATAGCTGCCGTCATCTCCATCCCTAGACTAGGAGGGATCTGAAGCTCTTCCCGGCATCCTTCCGGAGGGGGGAATTCACCCTGGAGGCCTTCTTCATCACCATGCAAGCCTCTGGTGTGATGCGTGAGTAGTTCATATCTAGACTACGGGTCCATGTAGTAGCTAGATGGCTGGTTTTTCTCCTTTGTGCTATCATGTTTAGATCTTGTGAGCTCCATTCATGATCAAGATCATCTATTTATATTCCTACATGTTGTGTTTGTGGGGATCCGATGGATATTGAGATGCTATTTCAGACTGATTTTCAGACTGATTATTGATTCTATCATGTCTTTGTTATTTGTGATCTTGCATGCTGTCCATTGTTAGTAGCTATCTTGGCCAAGTAGATGCTAGCAACTCCAAGAGTTAGTATTTATGCTCGATAGTGGGTTCATGCCTCTAGTAATCTAGGGAAGTGACAGAAATCTCTAAGGTACTAGATGTGCTGTTGCTACTAGGGATAAAACAACAATCCTTTGTTCATAGAACAATCATATTGTTTACTTTACATGCAATGCATAATGCAGTTATCTGTTGCTTGCAACTTAATACTGGAGGGGGTTCGGATGATAACCTGAAGGTGGATTATTAGTCATAGATGCAGTTGGATTACGGTCTATGTATAATATTGTAATGCCCAATCAAATCTCAAAGGAGTCAAGATAATTAGTATTTGCATGTATTTCTTTCTCGATGTTTGTCAATTGCCCCAATGTAATTTGTTCACCCAACATGTTATCTATCTCAAGGAGAGCCACCACTAGTGAACTATGGACCCCGGTCCTTTCTTTTATCATCAATCTACAACTGTTTACTACTTTCTGTTTACTTTCTGCAAACTATTACTCTCTTCCACATAATACGTTTAATCCTTTGTTTTCAGCAAAACCGGTGAGATTGACAACCTCACTATAAGTTGGGGGCAAAGTTCTGTGGTTATGTTGTGAAGGTTTCCACGTTGCTGCTGGCACCGGTAGTGCGCCCTGCCAAAGTCCAGCTAGCAACACCTTGGAGGTGTTTCCTTGCTCCTACTGGATTGATAACCTTGGTTTCATAACTGAGGGAAAACTTAATGCTGTGCTCATCATACCTTCCTCTTGGGGTTCCCCAACGAGCTCGTTAATACACGAGTCAGAAGTATATTTTCTGGCGCTGTTGCTGGGGAGTCAAGGACATCTTCACAAGGGGAGTCCCTCATAACCAATCTCTTTACTTTGTTTTATTTGTTTTGCTTAGTTTATTTTTTCTTTATTTTCTTGTTTCTTTATCAAAAACACAAAAAAATTACTTGTACTAGTTTTCTTTCTTTATCAAAAACACCAAAAAAATTAGTTCCCATTTCAAGTTGTTTGTATGTCTAGTTCTGCTCCAATCACTATTTCATTATGGATAGCCCACTCAGTTTCCTATTTGGGAAAACTACTATCACTGCTAAGGTAGTAGATGAACCACCGCCTGCTAGAACCTCCATGGAAGATTTTATAAGGTATACAGAATCTTATAAGGGTAAAGTCATGAGAGCCGTGTTTAAAAGGTTGGATCTAATTGCTGAAATTTTGCTTAAACGCCATGATATAAATTGTTGCTCTGAACAAGATACTAAACATCTTAAATTCCAATGTGGCTTTAGTAAAGAATTTGTAATTATGAACTATCATTGGAATAAATATATTCATCTTGGATTTGAAGAAGTAGAACAATTCGTTTTGTTTATGGGAGCTTCTGAAATAGAATCCTTCATGTCTAAAAACTATGAAACCTGTGTTGCTTGTAAAGACCTTAAAGATATGGTCTCTTCTAACCTTGATCATTGCATAGAAAATTTCAGCAATAATTGTTATATCATTGATTATAAAGAGAGACTCAGTCATGCACAAGAATGTGTCCACAATTTGCAGGAGCCTATGGAAGAAGAAATTGTTGAACCTAAAAGCTCATTAGATGAAAAACAGGACGAGAGTGATGGACAAAAGGAGGAAGAATGGATTAGCTACCCATGCCTACCTTCTAATGAGAGTAACTCTTTATCCCTTACATTATTTGATTGTCCCCCATGCTTACCAAAGGAGGATGAATGTTATGTCCCTGTGGAACCTCTTGAAAAATCTACTATGGGTAAAACTTGTGATAATGATTATGCTCCTGTTATCTATGATAATCCTTTATTAGTGCCTAACTTCGAAATGCATGGTACTAAAAAGCGTTGCTTAGAAAATGTTTATGATAAAGCTCTGGATGATGGTCCTATATTGGTTGATAATATTAATTGTACTACTATTAAAAATGAGATTGGAGGGGTCTTGACCTTATCTTGGAACCCCATACCTCTTGAGAATGATCAGTCACCTTGTTATAAAAATTTTAAAAGTGGGTTTGAAGGTTTTAATCCCATTATTTTTGAGCTAGATAAAAATTATGTGTTTGTAGATCATGAAAAGCATGCTTTATGTGATAGTTATATTGTTGAGTTTATTCATGAGGCTACTGAAAATTATTATGAGATAGGAAAATATGGTTGTAGAAGTTTTCATGGTACTGAAACACCTCTCTATGTGCTGAAAGTTTTGAAGTTACTCTTGTTTTATCTTCCTATGCCCGTCACTTTGTTCTTTGTGAATTTATTTGCATACAAGATTCCTATGCATAGGAAGTGGGTTAGACTTAAGTGTGTTTTGAATTTGCTTCTTGATGCTCTCTTTTACTTCAATTCATATTTCTTATGTGAGCATCTTCTCAAACTATCATGCCTAACTTAAAGGCGTTAAAGAAAAGTACTTATTGGCAGATAACCCAAAAGTTTTAGTTGAATCTTGGAAGTTATTTCTTCAGTAATAACCTCTCCTTATCCTTTTTATTTGCTTTTTGTGCCAAGAGTAACCTCTAATGAGAGAGAAGTAATGATAGGGAAAGTTACTGTCCCGAAACAGATTTCTGTGCTTCACCGTAAAATTCGTGTAAAATCTCTGTACGTCGTTTTGAGGCGTGAATTTTTGTGATTCTGACCCAGGTTATCTAACTTTCGTTAGTTCAACACTTTTTGATTTGATAAACAGAAGGTCTTCGAAAAAATTGTTTTGTACCTGCTGGTCTGTTTTGACAGATTTTTGCCATTATTTGCATTTGCTTCTTGTTGGTTCCTTTTTGAGTTCTTTTGGGGAATTGAGCTTTTTGAGGGAAGTGCTTCAGTAGATTTTGTTTTAATGGAAGTTTTATTGGTGTTGAAACTGAACCTAAAGACTTATTATCTCGAGTGCACTAATGTTGCTAATAAAGATTGTGTGAAGTTTTGTATGAAGGAAAAATTTCAAGTGTATGGAGAGAATGATGTAATGAGATGAAGAATGGACTAAAGCTCAAGCTTGGGGATGCCACCCCATGTCACCCCAAGAAATATTCAAGAGGTACAAGCGTCAAAGCTTGGGGATGCCCAAGGCATCCCCTACTTCATCAATAAAAATCCCAGGTTTCTTCTAAACACTTCACTTTTATTGTTTCTTGCACAGTTGTGTTGTTCTTGGAGCATCTTCTGTTTCATTTTTTGTTTTGGTTTTTGTTTGCTTGGTTTTCTTAGTTTTCTGAATAAATTGGTTGGACCCCCTCTTTCATGAATTGGTTTTCAAATAGTTTGGTTTGGATTGGAAAAAGAGTAGGAAAAGTTCATGCTTAAGTGGTAAAAGGAGCTTGTTTTTGACTATGGCATATGCTTTGTCATGCCATGCTTGATATTGTTTTGGCTTTATGCTAGTGATCTTTGCTGTAGCATGACTTGTTATAAACAATTGAGATTGCTTAATGTTCCTTTGAAGAATCATGCGTTGTTTTAGCATATTAAAGCATAGTATTGTGGCATTCTCCTTTGATGCTTTATTTGGGTTGACTTGGCGCATGCTCACACCATGTTATGACTATCCCAAGTCACCATAGCCTTTATGATCCTTTAGTTTTTGACTTGTAGTATCACTTTATGCTTTAATCAATGATGTTTTGTCGCTCTGCATGATTATGGCCATTATTGCTCTCTTAGTCGGTCACTCCCAGTCTTTTGCTAGCCTCCATAACCAAGTATGAGTTCCACTCATGCATCCAACACCTAAAACCAAGTTATTCAAAAGAGTCCACCATACCTACCTATTAGCATTTTCTATTCCAAGTATGTTCATGTTTTTGTCTACCTTCCGAATTAAACTTTTTATGAGAAAACTAGTGAATAAAGCTCTCACGAACTTTGATGGCACACTTTACTTTTCTTGCCCTTAATAAACTTGAACCATTGTGTCATCTATGTTGTATATGCTTGCACTTCTATGTTGGGGATTAGCAGAACCATGATGTCATGGGGAACGCTTTCAACATTGCACTTGTACTTTGTACCTAGTTTATATCATGCTATTTTGTCTATGGATGTCGTCGGTGTGAAATGAAAGGGGAGCTTCTAAGTCCATGGAGTTATGTATGTGTGTTAGAGAAACGCCTGGACCGCTGGTCTAATCTATGTTGTCATGGTGGAAATGCGCAGCGTAACCATAATGAGCTGTCTATGAAGCATTCTTCTTATAAAAAAGAGCCAGATATTGAGGAAAAAAAAGAAAAAAAGAAAAAAAAGAGATTATGAAAAGAGGAAAGAGAGAAAAAAGCACCATTTTCCCATGGTAAATAAGAAGATTGCTGAGATGCTCGTTGTCTGCTTGCCTTGTCATTTTGATATGGGGATTCTTCCGTATCATCAGGCAAGGGGTATCCCGTTGGCGGTTCTCTATGATACACATGTACTTACTATGACAAGAACTTACCGGTAACTAAACTTGAGTAGCATGAGGAGCGGCCCTCGTATTGAAGGGACATGGGATTTCCAACTTATACTTCGTCAAGCATATACACTATAGTTTGTTCACTTTAACCTTAATCACTTCAAGATGCTTATGATAGGGGCAATGAGAGCTGAAAGCTAATAAGTACCATAATTTTTGGAAACTCTTTATGAAACTTGAATCTCTACTTCCTTCTATGAAGGCCTTTCTTTTACTTTTATGTTGAGTCTCCACCTTCTATCTTTATGCACCTACTTTGAGAGCATAGTGGCCATTCTTAGTTCTATGTGCATTGTCCCAAGACTTGTTGATTGATGCATAACTTTGATATTGCTTGTTCTTAAACTATTTGTATCTAGTCACTCTTATGAACTTTGAAGGTGTCCAATGCATTTATGTTTGCTACTCTATGAGGGACAAGCTGAATGCCACTATGCTATGTTTTCTTTATGTGAAATAAACAAACATCTTGCAAAGCATTGTTATTCATGAATCTTTTGTTTGTGCCTTTTCATGTTGCAACATAGTTGCTACGTCTTATTGTTAGAGCTTTATCTTTCATGCTATGTTGAAGTACTATGATCCCAGCTATCAATGTTTTACAAATACTTTGATCAAGTTTATGATGGTGCATGTCATCTCAAAAATTATTCTTTCTTTCTATCACTTACCTACTCGAGGACGAGCAGGAGTTAAGCTTGGGGATGTTGATACGTTGCAAATGTATCCATAATTTTTAATGTTCCATGCTTGGTTTATAGCTACTTTCTTATGTTTTGTCCACACTTTGGAGTACTTTCTATACACTTTCTTGGACTAACCTATTAACAAGAGCCACAGTGCCAGCTACCTATTTTCTGCTGTTTTTGGTTTGAGGAAAGTCAGAAAATGAATATTCTCGGAATTGGAGGGGACAAAAGCCAAAGTCAGTTTTTCACCAAGGGGGACATAGAGCCAGAATACGAGACGGAGAGGGGCCAGGGGGCCGCCACACCACCTGGCCACAAGCCCGGCCCGCGCCAGGGGGTGCTCTGGCCGCCTCGGGCACCCCCTCGGCCTCCCCTTTCGCCTATAAGATGCCTCCGATACAGAAACCCTAAGTACCCGATCAAAAATCCACGAAAGAGTCTGTAGCCGCCGTCATCTCCATCCCTAGATCGGGAGGGATCTGAAGCTCTTCCCGGCACCCTGCCGGAGGGGGGAATTCACCCTGGAGGCCTTCTTCATCACCATGCAAGCCTCCAGTATGATACGTGAGTAGTTCATCTCTAGACTATGGGTCCATGTAGTAGCTAGATCGCTGATTCTTCTCCTTTGTGCTATCATGTTTAGA
Source organism: Avena eriantha (assembly GCA_910589775.1). NCBI lineage: Eukaryota > Viridiplantae > Streptophyta > Magnoliopsida > Poales > Poaceae > Avena > Avena eriantha. Next base: position 307,363,716 of record OU342741.1, on the reverse strand, counting down.
TCTTGTGAGCTCCGTTCATGATCAAGATCAAATATTTGTATTCCTACAAGTTGTGTTTACGGGGATCCGATGGATATTGAGATGCTATTTCAGATTGATTATTGATTCTATCATGTCTTTGTTATTTGTGATCTTGCATGCTGTCCGTTGTTAGTAGCTATCTTGGCCAAGTAGATGCTAGCAACTCCAAGAGTTAGTATTTATGCTCGATAGTGGGTTCATGCCTCTAGTAATCTGGGGAAGTGATAGAAATCTCTAAGGTACTAGATGTGATGTTGCTACTAGGGATAAAACAGCAATCCTTTGTTCATAGAACAATCATATTGTTTACTTTACACGCAATGCGTAATGCAGTTATTTGTTGCTTGCAACTTAATACTGGAGGGGGTTCGGATGATAACCTGAAGGTGGATTATTAGTCATAGATGCAGTTGGATTACGGTCTATGTATAATGTTGTATTGCCCAATCGAATCTGAAAGGAGTCAAGATGATTAGTATTTACATGTATTGCTTTCTCAATGTTTGTCAATTGCCCCGCTGTAATTTGTTCACCCAACATGTTATCTATCTCAAGGAGAGCCACCACTAGTGAACTATGGACCCCGATCCTTTCTTTTATCATCAATCTACAATTGTTTACTGCTTTCTGTTTACTTTCTGCAAACTATTACTCTCTTCCACACAATACGTTTAATCCTTTGTTTTTAGCAAAACGGGTGAGATTAACAACCTCACTGTAAGTTAGGGGAAATGTTTTGTGGTTGTGTTGTGCAGGTTTCCATGTTGCTGCTGGCACCGGTAGTGCGCCCTGCCAAAGTCCAGCTAGCAACACCATGGAGGTGTTTCCTTGCTCCTACTGGTTTGATAACCTTGGTTTCATAACTGAGGGAAAACTTACTGTTGTGCTGATCATACCTTCCTCTTGGGGTTCCCCAACAAGCTCGTTAATACATGATTCAGCAACCGCCATGCCCCGTAGCTCGCCGGAGAATGCCAGTGAGTCATCGGAGAAGGGAACGAAAGGTTCCGTGTGATTTTTAAAGCAACTTAATGGTTCGTATGTTAAGAATAGTCGGACCCCGCTATCAGATTCAAATAACGTTTAAAACCTGTTTTAAGTAAGGAATGATTCCAGGGGCTTCACTATAAAGTTTTTTCTCCTAGTACACTACTCCAAATAAGTTTATTCTTTTTTGCTAGAAAGATAATTAAAACATCTATCAAATGGAATTGGTTTCACCATTTATTGAGATGTTTTGCTATGTCAAAAATTTAATGGCTCTTAAATGGATTTTGACCCATTTTCAAATACTATTTTGATAGATTTTAACTCTCACTAAGGATTTGAAGTTACCCCTGATCCATGCCCACCCATAAAAGGCAAGCCATGGATCATCTCTTCACAAGTCAGGATTTAATCCCTCTCAGAACTAAAAATTGATAAAATTGTGCATAGCATGCATGGTCACTTGAGTGGATAAACCCTAACTATGCCAACGTTTGATTGGTTCCTATGAGCGTTTGCTTCTTCCTCTTTGTCGAGGTTAGCCACGGATGATGTCGACCGATGACTTTCTAGGTTGGGGCATTTTCCAAAAATGAGATGTTCCATTTGGCCCTTTCCTCCGTCAAACTTGGTTGGTATTAGCCAGTTATACTTTTAGAATCTTGTGTCGTCGCCTTGGTGAAATCCACTTCTAGGATTCCTCGTAACTTTAGTTTACCATCATTTCCTTTGTATTTCGTAGGTATGTCATATTCCGATAATATGACAAGTGATTCATATATGTCTCCATACAAGATGTGGGGTATATTTCGAATCCTACTTTATTTAGTAAAAACACAAGTGGGGAAAACACAATGATCATTATGATTGATCCTTTCCTTTATGTGAAGAGACACGTTCTGGAACATATTTTGTTGCGCTTATCAACACTCTGATGCAGGATTATGAACCCCTCATTGTGCTTCCACTATCTTCCATTAGCTTCATTATCGAGAACACAAACTTTCTCGAGAATGCCCCAAAATTTTAGCAACACTAGTTTTGCCTATCTTTATGTTTAAGCCATGGATTTCGTATTCAATGTTTCCAATGGATACTCTACAAGGACTTTTTCACTGTTTTTTTGGTGATATCGAGTAACTCCAAAACTTCCATGACAATCCATACAATATATGGTGTCGATCTCACGAATCTAGATGGTTCACTTTATAATCTAAATAAGTTTTTGATATCTTCAACTAATGGTCTTTACACTAACACTACCACACTTTGTTTGGTGCCATCTGTTCACCCACTTAATATCAAATATCACATTGTGATGCTTTGCACTTCAATCTATCGAAAATGCATTGCATTTCATAATTCCTTATGCTAGTCTTATATCATCAAATTTCATTACTATCGATCAAATCGTAGTAATTAGATTCTCTTTTATTTTTAATACCCCTTGATGCTGAAATTCTTTAATCATATCAAATAGTTTCATGATCATGTTTCCTTTGGTAAAATCCTTTACAAAATTCAACAATTACAAAATGATAATCACCACTTTGTTGAAATACGATATATGGAATATGTATTTTCCTTCAACAATTAATCAAACACTTTGTATTCATGCAATACACGGTGTTTTAGTTATCCTACCGAACTTGGGAATGATTCATATGTGAAAATAAATAAAATTACTTTCACATATTATCAACATAACTTTGAAGTTAAAACAATGGTTTCATTCAAAATGAATATATCATTAAGTTAGGTATTTTTAAGGCATTTTAATATTTTACAAATGTTCATGCATTATCAACTAGTTTCACAACAAGGATAATTCACACATAATCGAGCAACATATGAATGCAAATAGAAATCATTCATAAAAGCAGAACAACAGTTTGTTACAAACTCATATGAACAACCGTCTCACGAAGTGTGAGACACACTAAAGAAGTTCACAATCCATCGATTCCAATAATCATCCAAAACGAACTAATTGATAAATGTCGAGGGAGAGTGTCGTCGGCTATCATCATCATGCACGCCATCAACACGCAATGTCACCTCCTCTCTAGCAACCAACTCTCATGAAGAAGGATTCATTTTCACAAAACAGAATAAGTATTAGATACTTCAATATTGCAACAATTGTTTGCAAGATTATAACATTTATAAAATTGTATATCACATATACACTTTCGTCATCGACGACATCTACGGCAATGGGTTCAACCCTCAAATTCCTGAAATGTGATATGAACAAATGGAAATCCTATGTTCCCCATCACCTCTCATGATGCAAGTTCTGGCATGTGCTTGGTAGCTCGGGGCAGTGACCGTAGCAGCACGCCTATTGCAAAAGAGTCTCTCTCCCAGTGATCCATGAAGTAAGCAAGCCTCATGTATGCATCACGCATGTGCTCCAAGTGACTCTCCAGGAAAGCATGTTCCTCCATCTTTATGGAAAGGAAATCTCCCATCAGCTCGTGTTTCGACATGCGCACTTGGTCTGCGAAATCCGATCTAAGCTGATCCAACATCGTATATGGGTCCCACAACTGGATGTAGTTCATCTATCATTCCGAAACACATTGTCACTGAAATAAAGGTGGACATCTCACGATGGTAGTAGCGGTCTTCCTACTGTTGTGGGGTCTCATAGAAATATGGCTATTCCAAATCCATCTCGTAGTGTACGTAATCAACCAAGTCATTCTCACTAAGAAGGATATTCAGATGCATAACCCACTCAGGGAAGTTTGATCCATCGAGTTTGAGCTTCTCACCATCTAACCAATCGTCAACCCGAAAAGAAGCATCGAGGAGAACCATTTCTAATTTACAATTACAAAAGGAATTCAGACTAAGTTTATGATTATATGAGTTAAAACAAGAACTCGACAAAAACTACTATCCCAAAAAGGGTTTTAGTGGTTAAACGATCCCTATTCACTACACTGATGACCCACAAGTATAGGGGGTGTATTGGAGTATTTTCGAGGGAAGTGAAACCCAATTTATTGATTCGACACAAGGGGAGCCAAAGAATATTTATAAGCCTTAACAACTGAGTTGTCAATTCAGCTACACCTAGAAACAATCTTGCTCACATCAGTTTATCAGTAGCAACAGTTTTGTAGTAGGAATAGTAAAGTAATACCAGTATTAAAGTAAAGACAGCAGGAACAACAACAGTAAACAGTAGGATTCGAGTGCGGTAGGCATAGGGATGGATGGACGGGCGTTGCATGGACAAGATAATTCACATAGCAATCAGAACATAGGGCAATTGCAGATAGATAAGATAAAGCATCCAAGTACTAGATAATCCTAGGCATGTGTTCCATATATAGTCATACGTGCTCGTAATGAGAACTTGCACAACATCTTTTGTCCTGCCAGCCCGTTTGAAGCGGGGCCTCAAGGGAACTATTGGCAATTAAGGTGCTCCTTGAAATAGAGCACCGGAGCAAATCATTAACACTCCGCGAACACATGTGATCCTCACATCAAAGCCATTCCCTCTGGTTATCCCGATTTCTATCACTTCGGGGCCATTGGTTCCGGACAACGTGTGTATACAACTTGTAGATAAGACCATAAACAATACTATCATAATGAATCAATAACATATTCAGATCTGAAATCATGGCACTCGGGCCCTAGTGACAAGCATTAAGCATAACAAGTCGCAACAAAGTCATAAAGCACTAATAGAAGATACTAGGCACCATGCCCTAACAATCTGATGCCATTACATGAACGATCTCATTCAATCCCTACCATCCCCATAGCCTACAACGGGGGATTACTCACTCATAGATGGGGGAAACATGGATGGTCGATGGAGAAGCGATGGTGATGATGATGGCGATGATCTCCTCCAATTCCCCATCCCGGCAGGGTGCCAGAACGGAGTTTCTGGTGCTGTTTCGTGGAATCTGGTGGTGGTGGCGGAGCGGAACTCCTTCTGGAAAAATGTCGACCCCCCTGAGTTTTTAGGTCAGAAGGCATCTTATAGGCGAAGAGGGAGACCGAGGGGGTGCCTGGGGCGGCCAGACCACCCCCTGGCGCGGCCAGGTGGTGTGGCTGGGCCCTAGCCCCACTTCGTCTCATATTCTGGCTCCACGAGTCTTCTGGTGAAATAGGATTTTTGGCTTTTGTCCCATCCAATTCCGAGAATATTCATTTTCTGACTTTCCTAGAACCAAAAATAGCAGAAAACAGGCAGCTGGCACTATGGCTCTTGTTAATAGGTTAGTCCAAGAAATCATATGAAAAGTACTCCAAAGTGTGGACAAAACATAACAAAGTAGATAAAACCAAGCATGGACCATCAAAAATTATGCATACATTTGCAATGTATCAACATCCCCAAGCTTAACTCTTGCTCGTCCTCGCGTAGGTAAGTGATAAAGAAAGAATAATTTTTGAGGTGACATGCACCATCATAAACTTGATCAAAGTATTTGTAAAACATTCATAGCTGGGATCATAGTACTTCAATCATAACTTGAAAGACAAAGTTCTAGCAATAAGGCAAAGAAACTATGTTGCAACATGAAAAGGCACAAATAGAAGATTCATGAATAACAATGATTTGCAAGACGTTTGTTTGTTTCATATAAAGAAAACATAGCATAGTGGCATTCAGCTTGTCCCTCATAGAGTAGCAAATATAAATGCATAGGACACCTTCAAAGTTCATAAGAGTGACTAGATACAAGTAGTTTAAAACAAGCAATATCAAGTTATGCATCAATAAAATAGTCTTGGGACAATGCACATAGAACTAAGAATGGCCACTATGCTCTCAAAGTAGGTGCATAAAGATAGAAGGTGGAGACTCAAGTTAATGGTGGAAGAAAGGCCTTCATAGAAGGAAGCAGAGATTCAAGTTTCATAAAGAGCTTCCAAAAATTATGGTACTTATAGCTTTCAGCTCTCATTTCCCCTATCATAAGCATCTTGAAGGTGATTAAGGTTAAAGTGAACAAACTATGGTGTACATGCTTGACAAAGTATAAGTTAGAAATCTCATGTCCCTTGAATACGAGGGCCGCTCCTCATGCTACTCGAGTTTAGTCACCGGTAAGTTCTTGTCATCGTAAGTACATGTGTATCATAGAGAACCGCCAACGGGGTACCCCTTGCCCAATGATACGGAAGAATCCCCATATCAAAATGACAAGGCAAAGCAGACAACAAGCATCTCAGCAATCTTCTTATTTACCATGGGAATATGGTGCTTTTTTCTCTCTTTCCTCTTTTCATAATCTCTTTTTTTTCTTTTTCTCTTTTTTTCCTCAATATAAGACTATTTTTTATAAGAAGAATGCTTCATAGACATCTCATTATAGTTACATTGTAGGTTTCCACCATGTCAGCACGGATTAGACCAGCGGCCCAGGCATTTCTCTAACACATATACATAAATCCATGGACTTACAAGCTCCCCTTTCATTTCACACCGACGACATCCATAGACAAAAGAGCATGATATCAACTAGGAACAAAGTACCAGTGCAATGTTGAAAGCATTCCCCATGACAGCATGGTTCTGCTAATCCCCAACAAATAAGTGCAAGCATATACAACATAGACGACACAATGGTTCAAGTTTATTAAGGGCAAGAAAAGTAAAGTGTGCCATCAAGTTCGTGAGAGCTTTAATCACTAGTTTTCTCATAACAAGTTTAATTTGGAAGGTAAACAAAAAACATGAATATACTTGGAATAGCATATGCTAGTAGTTAGGTATGGTAGACTCTTTGGAATAACTTGGTTTAGTGAGTTGGATGCATGAGTGGAACTCATACTTGGTTGTGGAGGCTAGCAAAAGACTGGGAGCGACAAACTAAGAGAGCAATAATGGCCATAATCATGCAGAGCGACAAAACATCATTGATCAAAGCATAAAGTGATACTACAATTTGAAAACTAAAGGATCATAAAGGCTTATGGTGACTTGGGATAGTCATAACATGGTGTGAGCATGCGCCAAGTCAACCCAAATAAAGCATCAAAGGAGAATACTACAATACTATGCTTTAATATGCTAAAAAACGCATATTCATCCAAGGCACATTAAGCAATCTCAATTGTTTATAACCAGTCATGCTACAGAAAATAATACTAACAATAAATCCAAATCAATATCAAGCATGGCATGACAAAGCATAGGCCATAGTCAAAAACAAGCTCTCTTTACCACTTAAGCATGAACTTTCCTACTCTTTTCCAAACCAAACCAAACTATTCGAACACCAATGTATGAAAGAGGGGGTCCAACCAATTTATTCAGAAAACTAAGAAAACAATGCAAACTAAAAACCAAAACGAAAACGAAAAAGAAGACGCTCCAAGAACAACACAACTATGCATGAAACAATAAAAATGAAGCGTTTGGAGGAAACCTGGGATTATTATTGATGAAGAAGGGGATGCCTTGGGCATCCCCAAGCTTTGACGCTTGTACTTCTTGGATATTTCTTGGGGTGACACACGTGGCATCCCCAAGCTTGAGCTTTAGTCCATCCTTCATCTCATTACTCATTCCTTTCATACACCTGAAATTTTTCCTTCATACAAAACTTCACACATTCTTTATTAGCAACATTAGTGTACTCAAGATAATAGGTCTTTTGGTTCAGTTCTAACACCAATAAAACTTCCATTAAAACACTAGCTACTGTAGCACTTCCCTTAAAAAGCTCAATTCCCCAAAAGAACTCAAAAAGGAACCAACAAGAAGCAAATGCAAATAATGGCAGAAATCTGTCAAAACAGACCAGCAGGTAAAGACAAAAAATTTCGAAGACCTTTTGTTGCTCAAATAAAAAAGTGTTGAACTAACGAAAGTTAGATCACAACCTGGGGCAGAAGCAATAAAATTCACGCCTCAAAAGGACGTACAGAGATTTTACATGAATATTTACGGTGAAGCACGGAAATCTGTTTCGGGACAACAACTTTCCCAATCATTAATTTTCTCTTATTAGAGGTTACTCTTGGCACAAAAAGAAAATAAAAAGGATAAGGAGCGGTTATTACTGAATTAATAACTTCCAAGACTCATCTAAAACTTTTGGGTTATCTCCCAATAAGTACTTTTCTTTAACGCCTTTAAGTCAGGCATGATAGTTTGAGAGGATGCTCACATAAGAAATATGAATTGAGTAAAAGCGAGCATCAAGAAGCAAATTCAAAACACATTTAAGTCTAACCCACTTCCTATGCATAGGAATCTTGTATGCAAATAAATTCGCAAAGAACAAAGTGACAAGCATAGGAAGATAAAACAAGAGTAACTTCAAAACTTTTAGCACATAGAGAGGTGTTTCAATACCATGAAAACCTCTACAACCATATTTTCCTCTCTCATAATAATTTTCAGTAGCCTCATGAATAAACTCAACAATATAACTATCACATAAAGCATGCTTTTCATGATCTACAAACACATAATTTTTATCAAGCTCAAAAATAGCGGGATTAAAACCTTAAAACCCACTTTTAACAATTCTATAACAAGATGGCTGATCATTGAATATAGGACCATCGTCTAGAGCTTTATCATAAACATTTTCTAAGCAAAACTCTTTAGTACCATGCAAATCGAAGTTAACCACAAATAAAGGATTATCATAGATAACATGAGCATAACATTTATCCTTCTTTGGTAAGCATGGGGGGCAATCAAATAATGTAAGGGATAAAGAGTTACTCTCATTAGAAGGTATGCATGGGTAGCTAATCCATTGTTCCTCCTTTTGTTCATCACTCTCCTCCTCTTTTTCATCTAATGAGCTTTCAGGTTCATCAATTTCTTCTTCCATAGGATCCTGCAAGGCATTAGTCTCTTTCATTTGTGGAAAGCATCTATTAATATATTCAAGAATATACCCATTTTCTTCCTTGTAATTATCAAAGCAAAATTTAAGTATATCATAAACCTCATATTTATAAGGTGAATCATCAATATTTTCAAGCCAACTAGCAAGTTCAAATGCACCCCTCCAAGCAATAAATTTCTCAATTTGTTCCACATCATAAAAGTCATAATTTCCCTTAACATAAGAAGATATGGTAACATCATCATTATACTCACATTGAAAAGGGAGGTGTTTGTACTTCCTACAGCAACAAGATTTATCAAGGCAATAAATAACATTATAAGTAGCGCACACGTTTGTAGCAATGGTATACAATTTATCAATTTGTTCCGATAAGTGTTTCCCTTTTTGTGACAAGCGATGTTCCTTATAATAATATTTTTGTTCTTCCGTGAACCCACCTTGCCAATAAGATTTAGTTTCAAAGAAACCAACCATTGATATAAAGCATGATAAAGCAAGACAATAATAGACCAACGAAAATAACAACTAGAGTAGGAACTATTTTTTTTTGTATTTTTGATAAAGAAACAAGCAAACAAGGAGGAAATAAACTAAGATTGAAAAATAGTGATTCCAAGTGAACTTGATAAATAAAGCTATGCTCCCCGGCAATGACGCCAGAAAATAGTCTTGATGACCCACAAGTATAGGGGGTGTATCACAGTATTTTCGAGGGAAGTGAAACCCAATTTATTGATTCGACACAAGGGGAGCCAAAGAATATTTATAAGCCTTAACAACTGAGTTGTCAATTCAGCTGCACCTGGAAACAATCTTGCTCACAACAGTTTATCAGTAGCAACAGTTTTGTAGTAGGAATAGTAAAGTAATAGCAGTAGTAAAGTAAAGACAGCAGTAACAATAGCAGTAAACAGTAGGATTCGAGTACGGTAGGCATAGGGATGGATGGACGGGCGTTGCATGGACAAGACAATTCACATAGCAATCAGAACATAGGGCAATTGCAGATAAATAAGATAAAGCATCCAAGTACTAGATAATCCTAGGCATGTGTTCCATATATAGTCATACGTGTTCGCAGTGAGAACTTGCACAACATCTTTTGTCCTACCAGCCCGTTTGTAGCGGGGCCTCAGGGGAACTACTGGCAATTAAGGTGCTCCTTTTAATAGAGCACCAGAGCAAAGCATTAACACTCCGTGAACACATGTGATCCTCACATGAAAGCCATTCCCTCCGGTTATCCCGATTTCTGTCACTTCGGGGCCATTGGTTCCGGACAACAATGTGTGTATACAACTTGCAGATAAGACCATAAACAATACTATCATAATGAATCAATAACATGTTCAGATCTGAAATCATGGCACTCGGGCCCTAGTGACAAGCATTAAGCATAACAAGTCGCAAAAAAGTCATAAAGCACTAATAGAAGATACTAGGCACCATGCCCTAACAATCAGATGCCATTACATGAACAATCTCATCCAATCCCTACCATCCCCATAGCCTATAGCGGGGGATTACTCACTCATAGATGGGGGAAACATGGATGGTCAATGGAGAAGCAATGGTGACGATGATGGCGATGATCTCCTCCAATGCCCCGTCCCGGCAGGGTGCTAGAATGGAGTTTATGGTGCTGTTTCGTGGAATCTGGTGGTGGTGGCGGAGCGGAACTCCTTCTGGAAAAACGTCGACCCCCCTGAGTTTTTAGGTCAAAAGGCATCTTATAGGTGAAGAGGGAGACCAAGGGGGTGCCTGGGGTGGCCAGGGCCAGCCCGCACGGCCAGGTGGTGTGGCTGGTCCCCAGCCCCACTCTGTCTCATATTCTGGCTCCGGGAGTCTTCTAGTGAAATAGGATTTTTGGCTTTTGTCCCGTCCAATTCCGAGAATATTCATTTTCTGACTTTCCTGGAACCAAAAACAGCAGAAAACAGGCAGCTGTCACTATGGCTCTTGTTAATAGGTTAGTCCAAGAAATCATATGAAAAGTACTCCAAAGTGTGGACAAAACATAAGAAAGTAGATAAAACCAAGCATGGAACATCAAAAATTATGGATACATTTGCAATGTATCATACACCACCCCCGACCGTCACGGCCGGCGATATAGTTGCAAAGGTGGACGCCAAAGCATCGATCACATCATTCACGCGACTCGTGCTCGATCTTTTGACCATCCATGTTCCGAGGCCATGTCTACACATGCTAGGCTCTACGACTCAACCTTACGTGTATTTGTTGTGCAATATGTCTTACATCCACTGTATGCAAACACAAATATGTCTGACACCCAATCGTCATGGCCTGCCTCATAACGGAGAATTTTCTTGGTGGTGCACACTAAGGGAGAACACTTTCGCTGGTATTTTATTAGGATATCGTCAAGTATCTAATACTAGCATACAATAAGAAGCACAAACAATAAACATTGAATGTAAATGCGATGCGATATGGCCCTTGTTCTGTGATCTCCATCCCGCGTCTCTAGATCCGGTGCCAGCGTTCCGACACCATGGGCACCAGGGTATCGGTACCTCCGGCGTGGTAGTCCATCATCACCATGACTGTTACTATTACTTAGCAACATAAAGTAAACTACTTTACCTTGACTACTACCATATCACATCACAATGCCCCTGCAAAACAAAGTGAGATGCCTCTACTTTATCTTTGCATGTTTTACATGGTTGTTAAGGCTTTCGCACAAGAACCATTCTTACCTACGAACTTCCACCACAATGCTGAACAAATAGTTGTATATACTACACCCCTTTCAGGGCCCTCCTTTGCAAATGGCATACCAACTAATGCGAGAGAGACAGACACCCCCCAAAGCCACTTTATACGATATAAGCCGTATGTCAAGTGTGGACCAGTCTCACGAATGAATGCATAAATTCGGTTGGGGCGCTTCATCAAGCATTATTGCGGTATGCACAAGTACGTGTGGGAGGGTAACAACTAAAAGATCAACGCCCACATGCTACAACTCGTGTGTTCTACCTGTACTAGCAATACTATGCATAGATCTAGCTTTGATACCACTGTAGGGGTTCAGGACTGAAAACAATAAATTTTCCTATGCCAAGAACCCTAATACCAGGATCTATCTATTGGTAATGTAGTAATGGGAGGGGCTTTTCACCAACTTACCCTTGAAGATTGAAAAGCATTGTCAATGTTCGGGAGAGCGTGGTTGACGTAGTCGCTCCGACGCCGAACTCGGGGCCATGTTGAATTCCTGTGGCTCCAACGACACCTAGTGCCCCAAGTGTTTGCACCTCCTAGGGAGTTACACACGTCCGGTGCCAAACGATGGCTCCTGCTCCTCCGATCCAGCAACAGTTGCGGAAGTAGACCTTCTGGATCTGAATCCCGCAGCACGACGATGCTCCGTGGTGAAGAATTCTTGTGCTCGCGCGATCTAGACTTGGGACCACAGTCATGGGAGAGAGAGAACCAACTAGATATCTCCCAAAAGAGAGGGATCCTTCATTGATTATTAGTGTATTTATTTTGCCAAAATACCTCACTTTATATAGGGGAAAAACCACCCCACAGTTAATTAGCTTAGCCATGTGGGACTAAACAAAAGGGAGAGGTGAGGGGGAGGGGTGGATGGCCGTCCAAGGCCCCAGGGTCCTCGCTGACGGGTGCATGGGGCCCATGCGGCCCCTCCTCCCTTTCTCCCTTTTGGTCTTTTCCCTCATGGGCCCTTTTCCCTAGGGATTTTGGCCCAATTAGGTATTTGACCTTTTAATTCATTTTTATTTTTATTAAATAATTATAAATAAATGATTAAATCAATATTTAACATTTACTTACATATTATTCAATCCCCGTGGCTATGGAACTCCTTCCACCCCACTTCAGACATCCTCCGGAGTTTTTGAAACTATTTCGGTTTTGTCTTTCGATTCTTCGGTGATTCTGTCGATACTAAAACAATCTTCGAGCATCATTAAGCCCTTAAGTGTGATGACCCACGGTTCAGGAACACTCCAGACATGGTCGAGACCCCTCTCGTACCAATGTTCATCAGCGGGACCTGGATGCCCATGATGACCCCTGTGCATTCCACGAATCTTTTGTCGTTGAACCATGAACGTCGTGTCATATTCCTTTTGTCTCTTCGATACTTGCATTGTTTGAGATCTGATCAAGGACATAAGCGTGTCATGTTCAATCTCGTTACTGAAAAATTCTATTTAACTCATGTCAGCAAGTGATATCCCCATGATCAAATCACACGCTGCGCAACTATTGGATATAACTTCTCTGAGTGGGCCCTCGATTATCTTTCCGTCTCGTGGATGCAAAAATCTTGCTCTTGACACATAATGCCTCTACATGTTCCTCTGAATACCTAAACACACCTTTTAATCAGCATTTAACCGAGTGACATTGGATGCTATCTAAGTATCCTCGAGTGATTAGTGATTGATATGGTCTCACGGTCTAAGAAATAGGACACTAGGTCTTTTCTAATCACTGTACCTTGAACTTCGTGACATGATCTGGCCATAATGTTTAGATTGGGTATAGCTCATCACCTCATTCTCGCAATTATGTGAGTCCATTGTCAACTGGCATAAATGCCACATGATCAGGAAACCTTGATCATCTGTTGACCAATGAACCAGTGACTAGAGATTCACTAGGAACTCCTGGTTGTTTATATATCACACGTGTATTGAAATTTCCTTTCAATACAGTTATAGCATGATATAAAACTTAATCATAAACTTTATGAAATATGATAATAATCCATATTACTCTAGGGCATATTTCCAACACAGCCGGCTAGGGACTCGGGGTACCCCAGGTGCCCTTGGTATGAAAGTAGCCACATACCAATCTTCTCACTACACCAAAGCCTCCACCCCTCTCGCCATGATGTATTCACTGCCACTGTCACCCTCCACAACAATATCCGTAGCCATAACACCATCGCATACATATCCTTATCCCAGATCAGCACTAATGAGCGGCCGACTATTCAGGACACTGCTATGAGGGCTATTGCTGGGTTATGAGCCCGCGACCTGGAGATGGACAAGTACCACCGCGATGCTTTTTACCCTCACCATGTCACCCTCCATGGGGGATGTATCTTCTCCATCTACCCGGAGGAGGAAGATCTCAACTTGGTCCACTTTGCCCAGTATGCCACCATTCTGTCGTAGCATATGGCTGAGCTCCACCACACTCTTGGCGCCACCCGTATCGCTCTGTCACATTCCATGACCACCCGAGCTGCCTTGGAGTATGACACCACCTTAGTTGCTCCCCTACCCCCACCTACAACAGAGATCATCGATCCTGTTTCACCTCCGCCTTAGCCTCCAATTTCCCTGTCTGCGTCATCTGAACCCATAGTTCCTCCTCCTGTCGCTGCCACAGTGCCTCGCTCTCCCGAGCCTAGCACCAAGGAATCTTCCACCCAGAGGCCTCGCATCTCCCCAGATATCCCCATCCCCATTTCCACTAATACCGATCCCTTTGAGTCTGAGGATCCCGAGGAGGGCGAGACCTCCCTGGAATTCCCTTCTGACGGGGATTTCTAGTCGCTTATCCGGAGGAGCATGCATCATTGTATCTTATTTTATACACCCGTGCTAACTTCCCTATCAGTAGTACACATCATGTAGTCGTGGGAATAGTGTAGTGGTAATCCAGTTCATGTCTTGTTGTATGATATGTGCTCGTCATGTGTGGCCTAAAAATTGCAACCCACTCCATTGCTAAAAAAAACATCTTGTTCGTGGAATTATTTGCTCTAATTCTTTTTCTTGGATGTTACATCTTTCCCCGAGTACTCATGTTACTTGCGCTCCAATGCCCAAATTCAGGATGAGGCACAATACTGGTGCAAGTGGGAATTAGGAAACTCCGGTCCATCGTTTCGCACGACAGGCTGGCGAAGCACCAGTACCCCCACAACCACCTCCTCCTCTATTGACAGCTCAGGAGCCAACTGTTGGAATATGCCCTAGAGACAAATAGTAGTAAGGACTATTATCATATTTCATATAGTTTATGATTAAGTTCTATATCATGCTATAACTGTATTGAGAGGAAACGTCAATACACGTGTGATATGCAAACAACCAGGGGTTCCCAGTGAAACTCTAGTCACTGGTTCATTGGTCAACAGATGATCAAGTTCCTGATCATGTGGCATTTATGCCAGTTGGAAATGAGGCCATCTCATTCCGAGAATGAGATGATGAACCAATACCCAACCTAAACATCGTGACCCGATCATGTCACGAAGTTCAAGTTATGATCATTAGAATTGGATCCTCGTAGACTATTCCTTAACTGTGGGGTGATATCAATCATTGTCTCCCGAGAGTGCTTAGATAGCATCAAACGCCATCTGGTAATATGGTGGTTATAAAGGTGTGTTCAGGTACTCGGAGGAAACCGTAGAGACAATATGTCAAGATCAGGATTTGTCCGTCCATGTGACAGGAAGATACTCAAGGGCCCACTTGGAGAAGTTATATCCAATGGCTGCACAGCGTGTGATTAGATCACATGGATATCACTTGTCGGAACGAGTCAAGTAGCATTGTTCAGTAACGAGATTGAACATGACATGGTGATGTCATTGAGCAGATCTCGGGCAATGCAAGTATCGAGTGACAAAGGGAATAAGACACGACTGTCCCGATTCAAACGATGAAAGATCTGCGTGGAACGCATAGGGGTCACATGGCCATCCAGGTCCCTATGTCGATCATTGGTGCGGGAGTGTCCCGACCATGTCTGGAGTGTTCCCGAACCGTGGGGTATCACGCTTAAGGGCTTGATGATGCTTAGAGAGTGTTCATAGGATCGGTGGAATCACCGAAGAAGAGAAGGGAGAAAACCGGAAGGGTTTCGGTAAGTCCGGAGGATGTCCGGAGTGGAGGTGGAAGGTGTTCCATGGCCACAGAGATTGAATAATATGTGAATGAATGTTTAAATATTAATTTAATCATTTATTAATAATTATTTAATAAAGAGAAAATCAATTAAAGGTCAAAAAGGCTTAATGGGCCAATTCCGGAGGGAGAGGGCCCATTAGGGGAAAGGAGAAAGGGGAGAGGGGCCCACTAGGTGGTCGGTGGCCACCTCCTCCCCCTCCTCTCCTGTAGTCCCACCCCGGGACTTTGAGGGAGGTAGTACCTGCCCTACCCCTATATATAGTGGGGTATTTGGCCTAGAAAAATACACCAATAATCAATAAAGGTCTCCCCACTTCTGGGAGGACCTTCAATTGATATTTTGTCTCTCCCCCTCTCTCTCTCTCGTGACCGTGGTCCCAAGTCTGGACTGCGTGGGCGAGAGACATCTTCACCGCGGAGCGCCGTCGCGCTACGGGATTCGGATCCGGGAGCTCTACTTCCACAACTGCTGCTGGATCGGGGAAGCGGGAGTCATCGTCAGGCACCGGATGCGTGTAACTCCCCACGAGGTGTCGCACTTGAGGCACTCAAGTCGTTGGAGCCAGAAGGAGCGCAAGGACTTCATCATGACCTTGAGGTCGGCTTCGGCTCGTCTACATCAACCACGCTCTCCTGAGCGTTGACAACGCTTTTCGGTCTTCAAGGGTAAGTTCGCGAAAAGCCCCTCCTGTTACTGTGTTACTAATAGATAGGTCCTGGCAGCTTCAGGGGTTCAGGGGTATAGGTTAAAATTTATTGTTTTCATACACGGAACCCCAACAGTGGTATCAGAGCCAGGTTTATGCGTAGTAATGCTAGTACGGGTAGAACACACAAGATGTAGCGTGTGGGCGTTGATCTTTTAGTTGTTACCCTCCCACGTGTACTTGTGTATACCGCTGTAATGCTTGATGAAGCGGCCCCCAACCGACTTTACGTGTTCATTCGCGAGACTGGTCCACGCTTGACATACGGCTTGTACCGTATAAAGTGGCTTAGGGGGGTGTCTGTCTCTCTCGCATTAGTTGGTATACCATTTGCAACGGAGGGCCCCGAAAGGGGTGTAGTAGAGACAACTACTTGATTAGCGTTGTGCTGAAAGTTCGTAGGTAAGAACGGTTCTTGTGCGAAAGCCCATTCAGCCACGTAAAACATGCAAAGATAAAGTAGAGGCGTCTAACTTTGTTTTGCAGGGGGGCGTTGCTTTGTGATATGGTTGTGGCAAAGGTAAAGTGATTACCTTATGTTACATAGTAGTATATAGGCACGGAGGTGGCGGACTACCACGCCAAAATGACACCGGTACCCTGGTCTACGGCGCCGGATGGAGATCACGACGTGAAGGACCATATCACATAGCATTTACATTCAATGTTATTGTTTGTATGTCTTATTGTGTGCTAGTATTAGATACTCGACGGTAGCCTAATAAGATGATCCCTATTAAAGTTACCAATGATCGTGTTCCCCCTTAGTGTGCACCACCAAGAAAGTTCTTCAGTATGAGGCGATCCAGGGTTACAGGCCTGGGTGTCAGACATATCTACGTTCGCATACAGTGGGTGTAAGCCATGTTGCACATCGAATACACTAAGGTTGAGTTGGCAAGCCTAGCACGCCACATAAGCGTGGCCTCGGAACACGGATGGTCGAAAGATCGAGCACGAGTCGCATGAATGATGTGACCGACGTTTAGCGTCCACCTTTGAACCCACATCGATGGCCGTGATCAATTAGGGGAGATGTGGCTGATAGGGGTCGTGTTATCACTAGAAACCCTTTTGGGGATAGGTGTTTCTGAGTGGAGTTATCATTAACTCATTTAATTATAAACTTAGTCTAAATTCCTTTTGCAATTATGAATGTAGAAAATGGTTCTTCCCGAGATTACCTTTCCTAGTGATAATTGGTTAAAAGGAGAAAAGCTCAAGTTAGATGGATCCAACTTTTCTGCATGGGTCATATGCCTGTTTGATCTCCTTGGGGAGAACAATGTAGCTGACTACATGACCTGTGAGATGTATCTGGAGCCACCCTATTCTCATGAGACCTAGGAGCAGCGGGATCTGCGTTATCTTCGTCGTGTGATGGCCACATTTATATCAGTGACCATGCGCCTCGGAATGGAGGATGGGCTATGGCCAATGGTGGGGAGTCTCAAGCCCCGAATGGCCATGGCACATCTGAGAGCACATTTCGTGGAACAAGTGCGCATGTGGGAGTATGAGCTGATGGGGGACTTCCTCTCCATAAAGATGGAGGAGGGATCGTCACTAGATGAGCACTCATTGTGCCTCTACGATGCATACATGAGTCTGGCAAACTACTTGGACAACTGGTTCTCAAGCTCATTTGCGATGGGAGTTGTGATGCGGTCGCTTCCTCCAATCTTCCAAGCACAAGTCAGGATCTGTGTTATGAGAGGCGACACGGAAACAGTTGATTTCCTCGAGTTCATATCACATTTCAAAAATGTGATAGATGAACCCAACGTCGTTGGAGTCGTCAATGACAAAGGTATATATTTGATATACAGTTTTAGAAATGTTATAATCTTGCAAACACATTGAAGTGTTAAGTATATCTGATACTTGTTCTGTTTTACTAAAAACAGGTCCTTCTGCATGAGAGGTGCTTGCTGGAGAGGAGGTGACGTTGCGTGTTGATGGCGAGCATGATGATGATGGACGGCGACACTCTCCCTCAACATTTATCATTTAGTTTGTGTTTAGGATGATTAATGTAATCAATAGATGGTGAACTTATTTAGTGTGTCTCACACTTCGTGAGACGGTTATTCATATGAGTTTGTAACAAACAGTTGTTCTGCTTTTATGAATGATTTCTATTCGTGTTCATATCTTGTTTGATTACTTGTGAATTATCCTTGTTGTTTGAAACTAACTGATAATGTATGAACATTTGTAAAACATTAAAATGCCATGTTTAAAATATCCAAATTAATGATATTTCATTAATGAATGAAACCATTGTTTGAATTCAAAGTTATATGATAATATGTGAAAGTCATTCGATTTCTTGTCACATATAAATCATGCCTAAGTTCGGTTAAATAACATGAACACTGTGTATTACTTGAATACAAAGTGTTTAAAGAATTGTTAAAAGTAAATACATATTCGATGTATTGTGTTTAAAAAAATAGTAATTATCATTAAATGATTGTTTCAATGCGCAAAGTAGTTTACCAAAGGAAACATGAATATGAAACTGTTTGATTTGATCAAAGCATTTCATCAACAAAGTGTATAAATATGAAAGATAATCTAATTACTACGATTTGATCAATAGTAATGAAATTTGAACTTTATTAGAATGGCATAAAAGTAATTGTGAAATGTAAAGCGTTTTGAAACGTCAAAATGCAAAGCATCACAATGTGATATTAGATATCAAAAGGGGTTGAATAGAAGGCACCAAATAAATCGTTGTAGTGTAGATGTAGAGACCATTAGTTAGAAATAGTTAGCACTCAATTAGAATGTAGTAAACCATTAGAATTCGTGAAAGTTTTGGGGTTATTCGATATAACCAAAACAATAGTGAATAAGTCCTTGTAGTGTATTCATTGGAAACTTTGAATATGAAATCCATAGCTGAAACCAAAAGGAAAGCAAGATTCATATTGCTTGGATTTTGGTGCATTCTTGAGAAAGCTCACTTTTAGTGATATTTCTCAATTATGAAACAAATGGGAATTAGTGTAAAACATGATGAGATTCAAAACCCTGCATCGGAGTGTTGAGAAGCGCAACGGACAACGTTCCTGAATGATTCTCTTCACAGAAGGAAAGAATGAATGATTTTGATCATTGTGTTTTTCCCTCCAGTATTGTTTTTCACTACATGGAGTAGGATTCAAAATGTAAATCCATATGGAGACATTTGTGAATCACTTGTCATGATTTTTGAAATATGACATATCTACGAAACTACTAAGGAAATAATGGTGAACTAGAATTATGAGAAATCCTAAAAGCAAAATTCACTTGAGATTAGAAAGCAATTCGTTGCTAAATCTCCCAAGTAAAAGGGGTTACTTGGAATTTTCCCAAATGACTGCAAAGCCATAATGGAAAAGGGGGTGAATGACAAAAGCACAATTTGTCAAGTATTGGATGAATTTAAATGAATTTGATTCATATGTGCTAAATGTCTAGTGGATTTGAAACTAGTAAAGTACTAGTATCTCATAGTAAATCGCCAAGTTTGATATTTGATCAAAAGATTTTGAAGTTATTCAAAACAGTGAGGGGATATGCAATTTGCATAAAATTGAGTGGGAGCTATGAAAGTCTTCTTGAAACAATATGATTGACATATTTTTGAGTGGGAGCTTATAGGAGTAATTCTTAAGTATGTTAAGAATGAAAGGCGCAAATACTTATAAATAATGATTTATAAGATGTAGAAGTTGATAATAGGTGTATTATGATATTATGTAGTATTCCTTAAGGGATTCTGAAAAGGGTTTTAGAATAGAAGTTAATTAAGGAACAGATCCTTAATAACTCAAATTAGGAATAGTATTTAGTTTAACATCAACGGTTGAAAGAAAGAAAAGGATGATCGTCATCCACTATGTTGAGACATAGGTTCTATCTTAGTAAACCATGATGATAACTTAGCATAATATGTGATCCAAATAAGGAACATTTGAAAGTGATTAAGTTCGAATCACAAAACGTTTGAGCTAAGTTTGTCCGCAGTGTCTAGTAGAGAACTGTGGACATATTTTCCAAATCCATAAAGGATAACATATCTTAAAGCATAAATAGTTATGTTATAAGGGAATATGTTGGAAACTCCTGTAGATACCAATTAAAGTCAAGTAGGAAGCGAGGTGAACAAAACATCGAAAGTTGCACAGAGTGCACTAGTGTTTCGATGAATACATTTATAATAATAGATAAGGGTACCATCTAAAAGTGTTGTATAATGTTATGGTGGGGCTAGTTCGCTTTTAACATAGAATGATGTGTCCTAGGGCACAGTGCCCATGAGAAAGCCCTCGAGGTTGATCTAACTTCACTGTAGGCTTCTGGAATCAGGCCTCGTTCTGCTGCCATAGTGACGATACATACACACAGATGCTATCATGTGATGATAAAGTATTAATGTCAATCAAGATGACATTAGTAAGTTGCAAAGGATTTGGGACTGTAAAGTATAGACCCAAGACTCAACCACTTCCATGAGCAAGCATGTTCAGGGTACCGGATATATGGTGCCAATGATTGAGAACAAATGCAGCTAGTGTATTTGTACTCTAGTGCAAGTGGGAGACTCTTCGAAATATGCCCTAGAGACCATTATTAAGTTTTATATCATGCTATAACTGTATTGAGAGGAAACGTCAATACACGTGTGATATGCAAACAACCAGAGGTTCCTAGTGAAACTCTAGTCACTGGTTCATTGGTCAACATATGATCAAGTTTCCTGATCTTGTGGCATTTATGCCAGTTGGAAATGAGGTCATCTCATTCCGAGAATGAGATGATGAACCAATACCCAACCTAAACATCGTGACCCGATCATGTCACGAAGTTCAAGTTACAATTATTAGAATTGGATCCTCGTAGACTATTACTTAGACCGTGAGGCGATATGAATCACTGTCTCCCGAGAGTGCTTAGATAGCATCAAACGCCATATGGTAATACGGTGGTTATAAAGGTGTGTTCAGGTACTCGGAGGAAACCGTAGAGACAATATATGTCAAGAGCGGGATTTGTCCGTCCATGTGACGGGAAGATACTCAAGGGCCCACTCGGAGAAGTTATATCCAATAGCTGCGCAGCGTGTGATTAGATCACGGGGATATCACTTGTCGGAACGAGTCAAGTTGCATTCTTGCAGGGCTTTCTTAGTGGTTGTGCAAGAACTGGTAAGAAATCCTTGGGTCTCTCAGGTGCTAACTTCCTCTTCTTGGCATCAGCCCATATAGGCTCATGCTCATGCTCGAACTCAATAGACTCAGTACTTGCAGGAAACCATCAAATATAAGGACAACTCAAGATAAGCGTACATGTCATAGGAAAAACAACCCAGGGAAATTGTGTTTAGAAAAGTGCAAACTTCAAAAATTTCGAGATAGTGTAGTTTGGTAAGCAAACCGGCAAGCCAGATCACCCACCGAACCTTCTGTCGGATGCCCGATAGGTGGGAATCATTGAGGAATTGATACGGCGCCACAATCGACGCACTGAAATGGCTGCTGAAACAACCCGGTGGTGCCAAAATCGATGCAATGTTTCCTAAATTTGAGAAAAGTGACTCAAAATTTGTGCAAACATAACTATTGAGTAGATTAGATACCATGAATTGACATGGGTGGTATCCAATGGCATAGGAACTAGCCCTAGATCAAACCCTAGTTTAGGAACACCCACAAAAATGGAGTCAAACTAGAGGGGAATTGAGAGGTAGGGAAGGGAGAACAAATTATCCAAAGAAGACATGATTCCTCTTGCCCAAGCTTGGCAAGAAGATGGGCCTCAAGGAAAAAAACTTGGAAAATCCAAGATCTCCCAATGTGGTCCAAAACTTGATATTTCCTTCGATGGAGAGCCTTACAATCACCTAATCTATCAATTTGAGGAGTTTGGGTGGGTGGAGAAGGCTAGGGAGGTGGTGGATCACCTCAAGGCGGCGTCAATGGAGGAGATGACATGGGGGGAGAGTGGAGGAGTTTCCACAAGAAGCCCATGTCAATGGCCAATTATGGCACGACACAAACCGACAGCAAAACCGGCAGAGCCGGACCATACGCCGAAATGTTCCAGCGTGAGGCCAGTTGAATAGGCGTCCCACTGAACTGCTAATCAACATAGCGGTTCGGCTTGAGCCGATTCAAACTGGTAGTACGCCAAGTCAATCCGGTGGCAGATATGGCAACACCGAGTTGCCCGCCAAAACTACTAGAACTACTAGAAATTGATCTTTTTGCGAAGTTTGTTTGGAGAAATTCTACGGAGATGCAATGTGACATGTACGAGTAGATGGAATACAAGTGATCTATACATACCCATTGGAGCATAAGAAAACAAGAGAGGAATAACAATAATGGGCATGTGTTCAATTTATGAAGCTGCGGTAGTTCCTTAAAAACACAAGATTTTCCAAATAAAGCACACAAAGCCTCAAAAGATGGAGAACACCAAGATGCATAGGAGGAAAATGGTGGCAGGGGATTTATCCCCTATGTTTAATAAAAAATGGCATGGCACCTCAAAGTTAGATGCTTGGACCCATATAATGACATTAGATTAATTAGTGTTGCACACATGGGTATGCATCAAACCAAGATATGGTAAGATGACTATCCCCATATGTGTTCCGTGACTAGACTACCTAGCATGTTAAGAGCAAGAATATAGTGTAAGAAGTAAATTGATCCAAGTTTTAGGATCAAGAATATCGAGTTCTCGCCTCAAAATGACAAAACGGGATTCATCCAATGGTTTCGTCAAGATATCTGCCAATTGGAACATCGTTCCCACATGAGTGAGATTGATGTCACCATTTGCGACATGGTCACGTAGGAAGTGGTGGTGAACATCGATATGTTTGGTGCAACAATGTTAGATGTGGTTATTGATCTTTATTGTACTTTCATTGTCACATAGGAGAGACACCATAGTCTTTCAAGGTTTGCTTCATCCGTAACAATTGAGCATAACAAGATGTCGTGGATATATATTTGGCTTTGGCGGTGGATAGGGTAGTGGAGTTTTGTTTCTTGGACAACCAACTCACCAACGACTGGCCAATGAATTGGTAAGCCCTGGAGGTTGACTTTCGGTCAACCTTATCACCGGCCAAATCATAATACGAATAGCCAATAAGCGCAAAGGTATTATCTCTGGTTCTATTATTCCTACTTCGGTAGTGCTCGGGTTGCACTTATACCCAATTAGAAATAGAAAGAAATAGTTTTGCTAAAATGGAAAAGGGATTTCCTACATTGTTTCTATGGATGAAGGAGAAAGGGGGCTCCGCAGGAAGAGGATTGTACCCCCTTTGGATACCAAAGCCCAAGAATTGGGGTGAGAACAAGATCTTAGAATCCGTTTGACCACCATCAAATGGCACTCCTTAGGCAGATTGAAAATGATAAAAAATTCCAACACTTAACTTGATATCCAGCCTAGAAGCACAAAGGTAGAGCAAGGAAGCAATCATGGAGCAATATACCTTTTGAACCACCTCCTTCTCACCTTCTCCAAGACCAAGTTACCCATGGAGTGGCATGGATATCTTCACGGGATGAGCCTTGGCCATATCATACCTTCTTAAGCATGTCCTTCACATACTTCTCTTGGGAGATGAAGGTGCCATTAGAAAGTTGCTTCACAATGAAGCCAAGAAAGTACTTCAACTCCCTCATCATTGTTATGGTATTCGTTAGCTCCACCAAAGATAATATCCTCAACATCGATTTTCCATATGAATAAGCCACCCCTTTAACCCTTTTGGTGAAAAGGGCGGAATCGAGCTTCCCCACACTAAACCTGTCCATGAGTAAGAAATCCCTAAGGTACTAATGAGTGCATATTTGCATCATGTTTTACATTATTATTTTGCATTGTAGATGTAGGATCACTACAAGAAAAGTTGGCTTTTACAACGGAGGATTTTCGTGGTTGAAGGCCCGTTTTTCGTGGCTAAAAAGTCATCTACAATGGATGCCCATCGATGGTAAAAGCCCCGTCACAAAAGAATCTACCACGGTGTTTTTCCTAACCGTGGCGGATCGCACCCTTCAGCCATGAAAACATGTTCCATCATAGATCTGTTTGCTAGCCGCATTGACTGCTGACGTCATGCAAAATGCCACGTGGCAAACACCGTTAACGCCTAGGTACCACCATTAACGGCCACAGAAACCATGGTAGAAGCTAGGCCCAGCCAAGGCCTGCTAATAATTAAGTGGGCCGGCCCATAAGGGGAGCCGAATAAGATTATGGCCCATTACTGTTTCGTCCTGCACTGTTTGAAATGGGCCCAAAAGAAGCGACCAGCAGCGGCCCGAGAATGTCAGGCCCGTTACTATTATGGCCTACAAAATCCCACACTGTTCGAGTACTATGTGGCCCGTTAAAAGCCTGTGTTAAGTAGGCCCGATACTGTTAAGGCCCACAGTCAGCACGTCACTGTTCACACAGCTCGTCCTGGGCCTCCTACGAACGACCCACTTTTGAGAAGGTACGATAATATTCTGGCCTTTTACTATTCTAGCTCGTTACTGTTCTGGCCATCTACTATTCATGTTTATTACTGTTGCGGCCCTTTATTGTTCTGGCCCGTTACTGTGCTTATTGTCGCTGTTCTGGCATGCTACTGTTCAAGACTGTTACTGTTCTGGCCAGTTGCTTTTCTGGTCTATTACTGTTCTGGCCTGTTACTATGCTGGGTTGCTACTGTTCTATTCTGCTGGTGTTTTGGCCTCCTACTATTTTGGCTTGTTACTATTTTAGCCTGTTACTGTCCTGGCCTGTTACTGTTCTGGCCTGCTACTATTTTGGCATGTTACTGTTTTGGCTTGTTACTGTTTTGGCTTTTTACTATGTTGGCCTGTTACTGCTTTGGCCTGTTACTGTTTTGGCCTGTTACTATTTTGGATGTTACTGTTTTGTCCTGTTACTGTTTTGCCTAGTTGCCGTTACTGTTTTGGTAATTCTGAAGACCATGCAAATATCATAAAAGGAGTATAATTAGCGATCATCTTTTACTATTCATGGAAGGCGCAATAAAAGAAAGGCAAATAACAAAACCCTATACAGTTACCTGATCGACCTGGCTAGCGTAGTTATGGTACCTCCATTCATGGACAGCATCAACTAAATGCCTACATGGCCTATGCGAGTTATCTAGATATTACATCAGCTGCAAACTTCTTAAAAATATTACATAATATGAACAAAAGGGAAAGAAAATTCAGCATTTCATCTGCCAATCAAGTTGATAGCAGAGTCCTCAATTTGCTTTCTCAATCCAACAACTGCATCTCCCTTTGAGTGTGACAGCTACATTAGAAAACCACCTTGAGACATGATCTTGTAGTCCCCTCTTTGGTGGCGATAGCAATAATTGTAGTCTGAAACTAACTAATAACAAGTTAATACAGCAAAGAATACAAACTACTCATAGCTAAGAATGAACCAGATAGGAATTATAACTACATAATACGAACATGTAGAGCAGGAATGCAAACCATGAATTAACTATATAGTAGAGGATAGTTATGTTGTTGCCTAGGACGAACCAGAACCATATACAAGATATAATGGTGTGGCTTGTGAACCTGTAGAACAGGATAAACAAACATTAGACAAGTATGCCAATGTAACAACCTCGGACCCTACGCTCTAAGTTCAAGCCTGGATGAACCAAAAGTGGTTAAGGGTTTTACATCGGAGGCCTAGGGCCACCCATGTGTAGGCCCGTCGGCCGGCCCAACCACTTCCAAGAACATCGGGACAAGAGCGAGCGGCGTAGGCAACAGGCGAAGAGATCAAATACATACACAAGTGAGTATGTATGCAAGCTACCTTACAAAAGTTCTCAGAGCCATACCATCTAAAAGAAATAGAAATATTGCAATGCCATACGGCAAGATCCAAATATCCTAGATAGAGATAATAGTGTAGGATAGCTCCTCATACATCAATCAACAGAGTATCAAGTGGAAGTGGGAAACAAAATCCGAGTACGGATAAGAAGCAAATCGGCATAAGATGCCACATAAATAAGCACATCCCGCCCACTGATTTCACGGATCCCCATCCCCAGAATCTCTACACCGAGTGATTGTTGCCAACATCATCTGTCTCCTCCACCCAGTATCCATCTTGCGAGTACACCTGTTCATCTGAATCAAACAATTTATCGTGTGAGACCCTAGGGGTACTCAGCAAGTCTTTATGCCTCTAAAGGGGACATATACCTGGGGTGACGCAATTGCAGCAAAAGATAAACACTAACAAGTCTATAGATACTCGCTAACATCCACCTAACCAAATGATAGACGGATGTCCGTTAATTAGAAACAACAGTTATAATAGTATAAAGTAACAGATCCATCCTTCTTCTCGCGTATCAACAAGAAAGCGGACGAACAACCCATCCGTTGGCAGTTTTTATTAATCATACCATGAAGTTTGCACTAATTATTAGTCAGATATTTAGTCAAATTAAAGACGGTACTTTAGTTATACTTGTCTATGATCGAGAAACTGTGCTCTAAGTCGTCCATAACCGCGGACACGGCTTTCAGAAAGATTTACCCTGCAGGGGTGCACAGATAGCAACACACACACGATTGACCTCGGAAAAACCAAATCAAAACCCAACGAGGCTTTCACGACAAAGTGATCATAGGATTCACAAAATATTTCAGGGGGCCACCCCACTAAGCTACCCGCAACGAAGTTGGCCGGCTCCGGAATGGACCCAGGGTTTGTGACGACGGTTGTAAACGACTGGGAACCCGAAAATGTGACTGGGCTTGTCGATACCGCAGAAACGTGGCACGATCCAAAACAGTACAAGTGCTCCACGCACAATCTTAAATAAAACAGTAAAGCATGGCATAAGTACATGCTAGTAATAAAGCCACAAACTACTTTGTGGCCCCAAGAAATAAAGTACAAATCAAGCTCTTGCAAAGGGGGATTCATAGAGTCTCTCGTATGTGGATAGTGCGAATAGTCAAGGAATAGGTATCAAGTACTCGGGGTCCTACGAGACACAAGTGGACATAAAAACCAAATGACAGATATTGGCCACCGGTGCCTCTTTCATTAGTTACCCATTACTACTCTGTTTAAGTTGTTTAGGTACCTCGTTATCCATCAGACACTCACATACCCTGAACATGCTGTTCTACGACTCGCATGGCTCAAGAAACTCCTGTAGTAATGGCTCATGGGATGGAGGAACAAGCTCGGTGGGGTTTAAAAGTAAAGGCTATGTAGTACTTGGGATTCAATTTAATGCAATCGCGACTCAATGATGCAAGAATAAGATAGAAGCAATAGGTACTATATGTATGCAAGCATGTGGTAGTGCTTGCCTGACAGCTCAGTTGAAGCGAGAGATGGATCTGGGTAGTACTCCTGGGATTCTTGATAATTCCCCTGCTCGGCGTCTATTCGAAAGAACCAAACAAACAAGGGCCAACATAAATAAAGTGCACAAGCATATGAATAAAATGCGACAATCAAACAAGCATGCCATGATGAATGATGCACAATTTACATGGCAATAATGTAGCATGGCAAGGGTGAGGTGTGGGGACAAGAATCACTCATTTTATTAATTACTTGGTCAAGTTTTATTACCATAAACAGTTCTGATTTTTAATATTGATATGATGCATGCTTCAACTCATATCATGGAATGCATAAAAAGAACGGGCTCGTCGCGCTGATCGATTTAGACATATTATTTGTCAAATTTGGAGTTATAGAATTAAAGTTATTAATTAATTAAGAAAAGGCATTTTTATTGCATTTAAACATTTTCGAAAATTTAAATTAGTCAAACATTATTTTTAAGGGCTGATTTGAATTCCTCACATTTTTCTGAGTCAAAAACATATATTATTTGTATTATTTGGATAAGTCAATTAAAAGATATTATTTCCTGGATTTAAAACATGTTGAACAATTTCTGAAAACATTTTTATTAAACAGAAAAGAACATATACTTTTTATACACAGCGGAAGCTAGCCACCGTCATCGACAAGTGGGGCCGGCACTGACTCAGCAACAGGTGGGTCGCCGCGGTCCATGCGGGACTTTTCTCACCGAGGGGTTATTCAGCCTGTGCGGTTCACAGGTGGGACCGGCGGTTCGCGGGGCCACGCACGGGCGCACGAATAGGGCGCAACCATGTGGCACAGTCGGGGACTGCGGGTTGAGGAACCAAAAAGCCGGGGTATCTTTTTATAAAAGTGTAACCGCAGCTGACAGGTGGGTCTAGGCTGGAGCGTGGGTTGAGGAAACAAAAGGGCAGGGAGCATTCGCAAAAGGGGCTCGGTTACTGTTTTTCTTCTCGTCAGTTTCGTCAGACGCAGACACCGGCACGGCGGGGGATCGATCCCGCGACGCGGTGCGCGTGCAGGCGGCTGCTACCACTGGGACTGGCTCAGGTTGGTGATTGGAAACAACGGCGCGGTCAGGTGAGGTAACTGCAGCGCAACGACGAGAGGGCGAACGCGAGCGCGGTGCACAGAGAGTGCTCGTCGTAGTGCGCAACATGTCCAGGAAGAGATAGACAGGGGGAGATGACTAGGAGGTGCAGAGGCTCACCGCGGGTGTGCTGGTGGTGGCAGAACGGCCTAGGGCGCAGGGGATCGCCGGCGTTGCTGGTGCTCTGCACCTAGGGTTTCGCTCGGACTCGTCGATCTGCAGTGTGGACAAGGCCTCCTCCTCTCGTCGCCGTGTACTTGGTGATGCAGGGGCTTGCCTGGGTCTTCCTCGGCACCTCAACTCCACGCCCGCCTCCTCCTAGCTACGGTGGAGAGCTGATGCCGACGGTGGCCGATCGGAGATGGAAGAGAGGGTTGGCAGGGTAGATGGGGAAGGCTCAGCGACTAGGCAAGGCCCTGGGGATCTGGGGCGATGCCAGGCACGAGAGAAGGGGTAGATAAGGCCAAGGGAAGGATGCACATGGGGTGGATGGTGGCGGGGTGGAAAAGGTGGTCGGGTTCCTTTTTCCCTCCCTCTCTCACGTGGTAGACCGGCTCGGGAGGGACCTGGGTGTCTGCAGCTGGGCCAGAGGGGACGACGCATGCCTCGGTGGGGCTTTGCTTGGCAGCGGGAGAGAGGAATAGAGAGGGGAGGGGCTCGGCTAGGGTTAGACCGACAGGAGGGTGCGGCATGGTTGTCTCGGCTCAGTGTCGAGCACGGGATTGGGTCGAGCCTAGGTTGCAAGGGGGAACCGGACCAGGTGGTGATGGTCTGTGGTGGCAAGGGTAGGTTAGGGCTTAGAGCGAGCCTAGGGATGAGGAGGGGTGGTGAGTTGAGCTAGGGTTTAGCTAGAAAAAGAGAGAGAGGAAAAATAGCTAGGTTTAGAGAGAGTTTAGTTTAGAGCTTGTACTTAGGTTAGGATCGTTTGGGTTTAGGAGTTGATATGGAACATCAAAGGGAGATGGAATTTCAAACAAAGGGAAAACCAAAGGAACAATTGAGAGATAGGTGGGAGGATGTGATCTTACATATCTCATGCACATGATGATATTTTGTGAAAACAAAATATACATCCCATGTATGCTTGACAAAGAGAAAACCACTAAAAGAGTTGCAAGGTGGAAGACAAGAGAAAGAATAAGCATTTTTTTGGTTCATTTGTTTCAATTGGTTTCAAACAAACTCCACCCAATTATTCAAAAGAAACCAAGATAGAAGAACAGGAGAGAGGCCTTGCATGGGCCATGCATGATCTTTAAATAGGCCACATTATATTTGTGAAAACAAAGACAATCTCACATGGCTCCATCTAGTCACATGCACTCAATTTTGAATAAAACCCAAGCACAAAGGTTGGAAGGGTTGATTAAAACATCAAATAGAAGAACTAGAATAAGATGGGGATGTGGGGATTATATATCATGTGTCATGGAACAATGATACCACACAGAAGATATATGCACAAGGAATTGACACATGGCTTGGATTAAACCCATATGTCCAAGAGTGGATGAAATAAGCATGAATGAATATAATGGAATTGCTAGTGTGTGTGTTCCACTAGGCAAGTATATATCCATAATTATATTCATACATGATCAAATATTCCAAAACAAACCATATGGAGGCTATACAAGGAGAATACTCACATAGCATGCAAAGGTGGCCATGTGGCTCTCCACATATCAATAATGTGAAAAACAACATGATGCATATATGGGAGCATGTGGAATTATAAGTGGATCCATCCCAACCCACATGAGCTAGAGGTAATCCCCAAACAAAAACAAAGCTCACATATAGTTGGATGGTGGAATTGTGGGGTGGTGTTAAAGAAAGGTGGTGGAGTTAAATAAAAGATATGCCCCAACTCAACTTGGGCATCAAGCATTTATCAAGAACCAAATACAATTTATTAAGAACCAAATACAGTTTATAAATGCACATGAGATAAGAACCAAATGAAAAGGGTTTTATATGATGCTCAAATGCAATGTGGCATGATGTCATGAGCATGATATAATTATGATGCAACAATTATATGTAGGAAGTAGCATTTTATTATTAGACCATGTAGCATTACCAATGTTAGACAGATGGGATGCTGCAACTCTCCCCCACTAAACAGGAATCTCGCCCCGAGATTCTACGAAGAAGAAGAAGACACGAAGAGGGTAGGATACTTGGCACAGAGCTCATCCTCGCGTTCCCAAGTGGCTTCCTCAACGGAATGGTGCGACCACTGCACCTTGCAGAAGTTGATAGACTTGTTGCGAGTCTTTCTTTCTGCGACTTCTAGGATTTTTGTGCGGTGTTCTTTATAAGACAGATCTTCTTGGAGATTGATGAGCTCATGGTCCACGGTCCTGCCGGGATCCTTGAAGCACTTCTTGAGTTTAGAGATATGGAAAACATCATGGACCTTGAGTTGTTCAGGGAGATCAAGAGCATAAGCAACTTCTCCTCTTCTTCCACGAACTTTGAAAGGACCGATGTATCTAGGAGACAGCTTTCCTTTGATACCAAACCGGTGCGTGCCTCTCATGGGAGTGACACGTAGATAAACGAGATCACCAGGGACATACTCCATGTCCGTGTGCTTCTGTCATAGTTGCTCTTCTAGCGACTTTGAGCAACCTTCAGGTTTTCGAGAATGATGTGAACCTTCTCCTCCACTTGAGTTACAATGTCGGGGCCAAACAATGTTCTTTCACCTGCGCCCGACCAACCAATCGGAGTTCTGCATTTGCGGCCATAGAGAACCTCAAATGGTGCCATCTTTAGACTCTTCTGGAAGCTATTGTTGTAAGAGAATTCAGCATAAGGAAGGCATTCTTCCCACTTCATGCCGAAAGAGATGACGCAAGCACGGAGCATATCTTCCAGAATCTGATTGATCCTTTCAACTTGCCCTTGTGACTGAGGGTGGTAAGCTGTGCTGAAGTTCAACTTTGTTCCCAAAGCATTTTGGAAACTTCCCCAGAACTTGGAAGTGAAGATGCTTCCACGGTCTGAGCTGATCTCAAGAGGAACCCCATACAGAGAGACAATTATGTTGACATAGAGCTCAACCAACTGAATTGCAGAAATTGTTTCCTTGACGGGAAAGAAGTGAGCCACTTTAGAAAGCCTGTCGATGATAACAAAGATTGCATTGTTTCCTTTCTGCGACCTTGGAAACCCAGTTATGAAGTCCATCTCTACTTTCTCCCATTTCCATTCCGGAGGCTTCAATGGCTGTAGAAGACCGGAAGGTTTCTGATGGACAGGTTTCACTCTGCGGCAGACATCACACTCCGAGACATACTTGGCACAATATCGTTTCAATCCAGGCCACCAATATTGGTGTTTTCAGATCCATGTACATCTTAGTGCTGCCAGGGTGGATAGAAAGAACAGAATCATGAGCTTCTTTAAGAACTTGCTCTCTCAAACCCGGATACTTCGGAATGAACATCCGGTGCTTAAAGAATAGAGTGCCTTGGTCGTCAAGGTGGAAATGTTCATACTTCGGAAGCTGAATCTTGGAGATGATGTTTTTAGTGTAAGGGTCACCAAGTTGGATGGAGCGAACTTTTTCTTCCAAGAGAGGGGTTGCCAGAAGATTCAGAAGATACCCTTGATCCATAATTTCAAGGTTGAGCTAGCGGAATTCCTCACACAAGAGAGGCTGTTGTTCTTCCACCATGAGGTTGTTGACATAAGCTTTTCGGCTGAGAGCATCGGCCATGACATTAGCTTTGCCCGGAGTATAGTTGATGGTCAGATCGAAATCTTTAATTGCTTCAATCCACCTCCTCTGACAAAGGTTGAGATCAGGTTGTGTGAAGATATACTTCAGACTCTTGTGATCAGAAAAGATCTCACAATGGTTGCCAAGCAAGTAGTGCCTCCATACTTTCAAAGCAAAGACAACTGCTGCGAGTTCGAGGTCATGTGTAGGATAGTTGATCTCATGCGTCTTCAACTGACGAGAGGCATAAGCAACAACTTGTTTTTCTTGCATAAGGACCACACCCAATCCTTGCAAGGAGGCGTCACAGAATATCTAGAAAGGCTTTGATGTATCTGGAGGAATCAAGACTGGTGTGGAAGTGAGCTTCTCTTTGAGGGTTTCAAAGCTTGCTTGACATGCAGGAGACCAAAGGTATTTCTTGCCTTTCTTGAGGAGATCGGTAAGAGGCTTCGCAATCTTCGAGAAATTCTGAACAAAGTGACAGCAATAACTAGCCAAACCAAGGAAACTTCGGACTTCTTTGACATTTGGGTGGAAGCCACTCAACAATTGGCCGAACAGTTTCTGGGTTGACGGCAATGCCCTTAGCAGAGATGACGTGACCCAGATAGGTGACTTCGGGAAGCCAAAATTCAGACTTGGAGAACTTTGCATACAGGCGGTTCTCGTGAAGCTTGTTTAGGACACACCGAAGGTGTTCTTCATGTTCTTCCTTTAACTTAGAATAGACTAGAATGTCATCCAGATAGACCACGACGAACTTATCAAGATACTCCATGAAAACCGAGTTCATAAGCCTCGAGAAGGTGGCAGGTGCATTGGTGAGACCGAAAGACATGACCGTGTACTCATACAGGCCATAGCGGGTGGTAAAAGCTGTTTTGGGAACATCTTCCTTGCGAATCTTGATTTGATGATATCCACTTCTCAAGTCCAGCTTAGAGAATACCACAGCTCCGGCTAGCTAATCGAAGAGATCATTAATCCGCGGAAGGGGATATTTATTCTTGATGGTTTTTGCATTGAGAGCTCGGTAATCAACATAAAGTCGATTAGTGCGGTCTCGCTTCTTCACAAAGATTGTTGGACTGCCCCAAGAGGAAGTGCTATGCTGAATGAAACCCAACTTCTCTTGTTCATCAAGCTGACGTTTGAGTTCGGCCAACTCAGCAGGACCCATTTTATAAGGCCGCTTGGAGATAGGAGCGGTACCAGGTTCAAGCTCAATCACAAACTCGACCTCTCGGTCAGGAGGCATACCTGCCAACTCTTCAGGAAAAACAGCTGGGAACTCACGGACCACCGGAACAATCTGAATAGCCTCCATAGCATGATCATTCAAAGCCGCCAAAGAGAAAAGCTGAATTGCAGGAGTCAGACTTGGAGAATAGACTATATGGCCTTCAGGAATTTCAAGAGAAACCGAGCGTTCAGCACAATCAATCACGGCTGCATTTGCTATTAACCAATCCATGCCCAAGATAACATCAATGTCATAATTTCCCAGAATGATTAAGGAAGCCAGGAACGAAGAGCCACCAATCTCAATTTGATTGCCATGGCTGATTTTAGAAGCCCTCATGTTTGATCCAGGAGATTGCACCATGAGGCGAGTTGGTAAAGCATCAGAAGGTAACCCATTACTCTCTGTAAACTTGTATGACACGAATGAATGTGATGCACCAGAATCAAATAAAAATCGTGCAGGAACTGAGTTAACAGGAAGCATACCCATCACAACTCCAGGTGTTTGCTCGGCTTGAGCGACGTTGACACAGTTGGCACGAGCAACAGTGGACCCGGGCTTGGTGTTGATGTTGAGAGCCCGAGGTGGAGGTGCACGAACCATAGAAGAACTTGCTGCGGGTCTTGGAGGTGGTGGAGGAAGAGCTTTGTTGTTCATGGGGCAACTCCAGTGTTGATGCCCAGTGTTCCACAAGTGTAACAAGCACCAGGTGGACGTGGAGCAGCGTAGCTAGGGACTCCGCCAGGCGCTCTAGGGTAGTTGTGGTTGTAGCCCCTAGGAGGAGCAGTGGAGGAGTTTGGTGGCCTTGCTGCGTAGCATGGAGGTCTTGGTGGAGCCAGGAGCGGCGGTGGGGTGTTAGGAACCGACACACGGCGCTTAGAAGGAGCTGTCAACTGAAGAGCTTGCTACGTCACGGCTGTGTTTCTTGGACTCCTCGAACACTTGCCTACGGGCTTCTTCCTGTAGAGTTGTATGTTGGAGTTCTAGAAAAGACCCCGGCCTTGCATGAGTGATTGCATATTTGATAGATGCATTGAGCCCTTGCCTGAACCTCTTTTGCTTCTTCTTGTCATCAGAGATCTCATCGCCACCATACCGAGAAAGATTCATGAAGTTTCTGATATAGGTATTGACATTGTCATTGCCCTGCTTGACGTTGAGAAACACTTCCTTCATCCTTTCCATGACAATTTCTGACAGGTATTGATCTTTGAAAGCCCCAGTGAACTGCTCCCAAGTAGGCTGAAAACCAGAGTGGTTTGCCTTCAGGTAATTCTCCCACCATAGAGCTGCGTCTCCCTTCAGAAGGTGAGTGGCGCATTTTACCCATTCTTGCTTAGGTACATCAGCAGTCATCAGCAACCTTGACATCTCATGAAGCCAATCATCGGCATCCAGTGGCTGATCAGACACCTCAAAGTGGCGCGGGTTAAACTTCAGAAAGCCCTTGATGTCTCCTCGCTTGGGAGGTGGAGGTAGCGGAACAAACTCATTCCTCCTGACACTTTCTTCAAAGCGTTGCTGGTTCTGTTGCATTGTTCCCAAGGCATTAGCAATACTTGCCAACGCAGCCCCCAGTTCAGGTGGTATGTCCTCCTCAGTACGGCGTGGTGGTGCCATCCTGGGATTGATATAAAACTCAAGTCAGTACCATAATGGAGAATAATAATAATCCAAAATAGTACCAAAATGGAATTAACCAAGATTAAGGATACAAATTACTGAGATGATATTAACATATCAACAAAGTTCAAAGAACCTAGAAGATAGTAAGCATATCGCACACGACTGAACAAGGAGTGTGGTACACAAAGCTATCAAAGAAATTTTTTCCGCAAATTTCGGCATTAAAATACCACTATATGCGCAAAACCACTTAACGAATCAAGATTAGTAACTCTACCAATTCAATATACAAGAGCGAATGATAAAAGTAGTGGTATGGTCGCGACTCCATCCCGCCCTCAAATCATTACTCCGCACATGAATAAGTAAAACACATATCCCAACCCCCTTCCTTCTTAAGATGAACCTAAAGATTAGCAACTATGGAAAACAAACACCCCAAACAAGATAGCGTCGGATAACACAGAGTAAGACAGATCCCGTCGGTTTACAACGAATCAGATAGATCGCGTCGGTTTACAAAAGTCTGTCGGTATGGAATGTACCAATAGTTGATAACCAAAAGGCATATAGCGACAACAAGTTGGATGCAACAGATAGACAAGGAATTCCACACACACACACACACACACACTTTCTATGGTACTACGAAACCCAGAACACATGAATCCTAGTTTGAATTTTTAGAAGAGGATTGAAAACATTACACTTCCTTACCAGAACAGGGTGGGTGGGTGGGTAAGAAGAAAAATGGAAGCAGTCCTACTCTCACATTTTGTTTTTCCCTAGTATACATAACTACCAAAATATTTGCTAGACTGACAACGACCATTTGGCTGAGACCCTAAAGGGCGGGATGGCTCTGATACCAATTGTAACAACCTCGGACCCTACGCTCTAAGTTCAAGCCTGGATGAACCAAAAGTGGTTAAGGGTTTTACAGCGGAGGCCCAGGGCCACCCACGTGTAGGCCTGTCGGCCGCCCTAACCACTTCCAAGAACATCGGGACAAGAGCGAGCGGCGTAGGAAACATGCGAAGAGATCAAATACATACACAAGTGAGTATGTATGCAAGCTACCTTACAACAGTTCTCAGAGCCATACCATCTAAAAGAAATAGAAATATTGCAACGCCATACGGCAAGATCCAAATATCCTAGATAGATAGAATAGTGTAGGATAGCTCCTCATACATCAATCAACAGAGTATCAAGCGGAAGCGGGAAACAAAATCCGAGTACGGATAAGAAGCAAATCGGCATAAGATGCCACATAAATAAACACATCCCGCCCACTGATCTCACGGATCCCCATCCCCAGAATCTCTACACCGAGATATCGTTGCCAACATCATCTGTCTCCTCCACCTAGTATCCATCTTGCGAATACACCTGTTCATCTGAATCAAACAATTTATCGTGTGAGACCCTAGGGGTACTCAGCAAGTCTTTATGCCTCTAAAGGGGACATATACCTGGGGTGACGCAATTGCAGCAAAAGATAAACACTAACAAGTATATAGATACTCGCTAACCATCCGCCTAACCAAATGATAGACGAATGTCCGTTAATTAGAAACAACAGTTATAATAGTATAAAGTAACAAATCCATCCTTCTTCTCGCGTATCAACGAGAAAGCGGACGAACAACCCATCCGTTGGCAGTTTTTATTAATCATTCCATGAAGTTTGCACTAATTATTAGTCAGATATTTAGTCAACTTAAAGACGGTACTTTAGTTATACTTGTCTATGATCGATAAACTGTGCTCCAAGTCATCCATAACCGCGGACATGGCTTTCAGAAAGATTTACCCTGCAGGGGTGCACAAATAGCAACACACACACGATCGACCTCGGAAAAACCAAATCAAAACCCAACGAGGCTTTCACGACAAAGTGATCACATGATTCACAAAATATTTCAGGGGGCTACCCCACTAAGTTACCCGCAACGAAGTTGGCCGGCTCCGGAATGGACCCAGGGTTTGTGACGACGGCTGTAAACGACTAGGAACCCGAAAATGTGACTGGGCTTGTTGATACCGCAGAAACGTGGCACGATCCAAAACAGTACAAGTGCTCCACGCACAATCTTAAATAAAACAGTAAAGCATGGCATAAGTACATGCTAGTAATAAAGCCACAAACTACTTTGTGGCCCCAAGAAATAAAGTACAAATCAAGCTCTTCCAAAGGGGGATTCATAGAGTCTCCCGTATGTGGATAGTGAGAATAGTCAAGGAATAGGTATCAAGTACTTGGAGTCCTACGTGACACAAGTGGATGGTGGCGGGGTGGAAAAGGTGGTCGGGTTCCTTTTTCCCTCCCTCTCTCACGTGGTAGACCGGCTCGGGAGGGACCTGGGTGTCTGCAGCTGGGCCAGAGGGGACGATGCATGGCTTGGTGGGGCTTTGCTTGGCAGCGGGACAGAGGAATAGAGAGGGGAGGGGCTCGGCTAGGGTTAGACCGGCAGGAGGGTGCGGCATGGTTGTCTCGGCTCGGTGTCGAGCACGGGATTGGGTCGAGCCTAGGTTGCAAGGGGGAACCGGACCAGGTGGTGATGGTCTGTGGTGGCAAGGGTAGGTTAGGGCTTAGCCGAGGCTAGGGAGGAGGAGGGGTGGTGAGTTGAGCTAGGGTTTAGCTAGAAAAAGAGAGAGAGGAAAAATAGCTAGGTTTAGAGAGAGTTTAGTTTAGAGCATGTGCTTAGGTTAGGATAGTTTGGGTTTATGAGTTGATATGGAACATCAAAGAGAGATGGAATTTCAAACAAAGGGAAAACCAAAGGAACAAAGGAGAGAGAGGTGGGATGAGATGATCTTACATATCTCATGCACATGATGATATTTTGTGAAAACAAAATATACATCCCATGTATGCTTGACAAAGAGAAAACCACTAAAAGAGTTGCAAGGTGGAAGACAAGAGAAAGAATAGGCATTTGTTTGGTTCATTTGTTTCAATTGCTTTCAAACAAACTCCACCCAATTATTCAAAAGAAACCAAGATAGAAGAACAAGAGAGAGGCCTTGCATGGGCCATGCATGATCTTTAAATAGGCCACATTATATTTGTGAAAACAAAGACAATCTCACATGGCTCCATCTAGTCACATGCACTCAATTTTGAATAAAACCCAAGCACAAAGGTTGGAAGGGTTGATTAAAATCATCAAATAGAAGAACTAGAGTATGATGGGGATGTGGGGACCATATATCATGTGACATAGAACAATGATACCACACAGAAGATATATGCACAAGGAATTGACACATGGCTTGGATTAAACCCATATGTCCAAGAGTGGAAGAAATAAGCAAGAATGAGTATAATGGAATTCCTAGTGTGTGTGTTCCACTAGGCAAGTATATAGCCATAATTATATTCATACATGATCAAATATTCCAAAATAAACCATATGGAGGCTAGACAAGGAGAATACTCACATAACATGCAAAGGTGGCCATGTGGCTCTCCACATATCAATACTGTGAAAAACAACATGATGCATATATGGGAGCATGTGGAATTATAAGTGGATCCATCCCAACCCACATGAGCTAGAGGTAAACCCAAAACAAAAACAAAGCTCACATATAGTTGGATGGTGGAATTATGGGGTGGTGTCAAAGAAAGGTGGTGGAGTTAAATAAAAGATATGCCCCAACTCAACTTGGGCATCAAGCATTTATCAAGAACCAAATACAATTTATTAAGAACCAAATATAGTTTATAAATGCACATGAGATAAGAACCAAATGAAAAGGGTTTTATATGATGCTCAAATGCAATGTGGCATGATGTCATGAGCATGATATAATTATGATGCAACAATTATATGTAGGAAGTAGCATTTTATTATTAGACCATGTAGCATTACCGATGTTAGACAGATGGGATGCTATAGCCAACAATGAAATGAGCAATCGAACAAAGTGTTTCTTAGAATTTCAGTATAAACTAGCCATGTCATTTCAGCAAATATATATGGAAGAAGTGGTATCTCCTGGAATGCAAGAGTCATTGGGTGACTCAGAATTTGCGGTGAGCTACACAATGGCATGCAGTTAGTGTCGTAGCTAAGAATGAACCACATAGAAATTATAACCACAACATACCAGAACTTGTGAGCAGGAATGGAAAACACGAATGAACTATATAGTAAAGAATAATTATGCCGTTGATTAGGATGAACTAGCACCAGATACAGAAAATATATAATGGCATCGCTGGTGGACCTGTAGGCTGTGCAAACCAACATGTTTGGTGTTGCCTTTTTGAGCTCTATGCAAAGAAAAAGAAAATAGTCAGTGTTGTTGCTTTTGAAGAACCAGATGGAAATAACAAAATTATAATCAAACTAGTAGGAAGAGTTTGAATAGGTACTACAGGAGAGCAGAACGATGCCAGGGAGGAAATAATAGTAGGAACTTAGCTCAGGAATAACCAAATATAGTCAGTAACTGTGGAGAAGGGAATCCACACTAATATTTTCCACTGACATTACATTTTGCAAGAACTACACAATAGAAAGCAATTACTGGTGTACGGAGCAGCTAAGATAAGAACATGTGCATGACAATATAACATACATGTTCATGACTTGAAATTTGTAGAACAGCGAATGCAAACCAACTAGCACGAAGAACAGGCGTGCCCAGTGACTTGCATGTACTAGCACGATTTCAAAAATGCAGTTCACTTTGATAGGCTTGAACCTGCTATACCGCTGACAAAACAAAAACGGGTTGGAGATTTGGTTACCTTGGTTGGAGAGGCGTCTAAGCATCGTTGGTACCATGCGAGTGATGTCCAGGTCACCGAGGGTGCTGAGGTTGCAATGGCTATTGGCGTCGGGGAAGCAGATCTTGGGAAGCTTCTCCGGTACGGTTGGGTAGCTTTCAGCGGCAGGGAGGCAGAGCGTGGGCGGTCGATGATGCCATAGGCACGGTCAGCGAGACCACAACTCTGGTGGAGTGGCAGAGAGACCCGGTGAACTAGATCCGATGGGATGTGCATCGATGAAGCGGCTCCGGCAGCCATGGAATTGCCGCCAGGCGGTGCGCGCGGTGGTCGTCCAGCTGAGGGCGTGGGAGAGAAGCCTGGGATTTTGGGAGGGCCAGCTGGAAAAACTGCACGAATCGGGACTATGGAGGTGAACATATTAATAATTACGATCGTTCCCCCAAGCTACCGACTTTGGCATGCCCATAGGTCGTCTGAACAATGGGTAGAATGGGAAGTTTAAAGTCAAAAGTTTTTGAAACAGAGGAGCGCGGAATTCTTCAAAGTCGGTGTGTTATTTTGCCGCTCGTCAGATATTTTGAATTTGGCTACCGGCCAAATAATAATAATAGAAATGTGGTACTCCTCGGTGGGAGATTTTGGCTCAAAGTTTTTGAAACAGTGGGGCGGGAAATGCCTCAAAGTCGGTGTTTGATTTTGCTGCTCAACAGAGATTTTGAATTTGGCTACCAGCCAAATAATAATTAATAGTAAAGTAGTACTCCCCGGTGGGAGATTTGGCCTCAAAGTTTTTGAAACAGTGGGGCGGGAAATGCTTCAAAGTCGGTTTTTGATTTTGCCGCTCGACAGAGATTTTGAATTTGGTTACCGGCCAAATAATAATTAATAGAAAAGTGGTACTCCCCGGTGGGAGAGTTCGGCTCAAAGTTTTTTAAATGGTGGGGCGAGAAATGCTTCAAAGTTGGCGTTTGATTTTTCTGCTCAACAGAGATTTTGAATTTGGCTACAGGCCAAATAATAATTAATAGTAAAGTGGTACTCCCCGGTGGGAGATTTGGCCTCAAAGTTTTTGAAATAGTGGGGCAGGAAATGCTTCAAAGTCGGTTTTTGATTTTGCCGCTCGACAGAGATTTTGAATTTGGCTACTGGCCAAATAATAATTAATAGAAAAGTGGTACTCCCCGGTGGGAGATTTGGCCTCAAAGTTTTTGAAATGGTGGGGCAGGAAATGCTTCAAGGTTGGTGAGTGATTTTGCCGCTCAACAGAGATTTTGAATTTGGCTACCTGCCAAATAATAATTAATAGAAAAATGGTACTTCCCGGTGGGAGATTTGGCCTCAAAGTTTTTGAAACAGTGGGGCGGGAAATGCTTCAAAGTCGGTTTTTGATTTTGCCGCTCGACAGAGATTTTGAATTTGGATACCGGCCAAATAATAATTAATAGAAAAGTGGTACTCCCCGGTGGGAGATTTGGCCTCAAAGTTTTTGAAATGGTGGGGCGGGAAATGCTTGAAGGTTGGTGTGTGATTTTGCCGCTCGACAGAGATTTTGAATTTGGCTACCAGCCAAATAATAATTAATAGAAAAATGGTACTCCTCGGTGGGAGATTTGGCCTCACAGTTTTTGAAACGGTGGGGCGGGAAATGCTTCAAAGTCAGTGTTTGATTTTGCCGCTCGACAGAGATTTTGAATTTGGCTACCGGCCAAATAATAATAGTAAAATGGTACTCCCCAGTGGGATATTTGGCCTCAAAGTTTTTGAAACGGTGGGGCGGGAAATGCTTCAAAGTTGGTTTTTGACTTTGCCGCTCGACAAAGATTTTGATTTTACTACCGACAAAATAATAATTAATAGAAAAGTGGTACTCCCCGGTGGGAGATTTGGCCTCAATGTTTTTGAAACGGTGGGGCGGGAAATGCTTCAGTTAGTGTTTGATTTTGCCGCTCGATAGAGATTTTGAATTTGGCTACCGAATAAATAATAATAATAGAAAAATGGTACTCCCCGGTGGGAGATTTTCCCTCAAAGTTTTTGAAACGATGGGGCGGGAAATGCTTCAAAGTCGGTTTTTGACTTTGCCGCTCCAGAGAGATTTTGAATTTGACTATAGGCCAAATAATAATTAATATAAAAGTGGTTCCCCCCGGTGGGAGATTTGGCCTCAAAGTTTTTGAAACGATGGGGCAGGAAATGCTTCAAAGTCTGTGTTTGATTTTGCCACTCGACAGAGATTTTGAATTTGGCTACCGGCCAAATAATAATAACAGAAAAATGGTACTCCCTGGTGGGAGATTTTGCCATAAAGTTTTGGAAACGGTGGAGCAGGAAATGCTTCAAGGTCAGTGTGTGATTTTGCCGCTCGGTTGAGATTTTGAATTTGGCTACCGGCCAAATAATAATAGAAAAAACTAGTAGACCATACGCTATCTGTCCAGGAATTCAAGTCCTAGAGTCACATCAACTAATCATCCATGATCATAATAATTGTGCATACTGATATTTTGAATTTGGCTAGCGTCCAGGCAACATTCAGGAATTGAAGGCCGAGAGTGACATTAACTTATCATCCATAATGAAAACTGGATAACTCCGATTCAAACAGGGTTGGCTGCAGGTTTTGCGCTCGACTGACATTTTTTAATTTCGTTAATGGTACTCCCTTGGTACGAATTTAAGGCTGATTCACATCAACTGGTCATCAAAATACTTACCATATTGGCAAATAAATTGGATACATAATCTCTGATTCAAACAGGCTAGGCGGTAGGATTTGTCGTTGGACTGAGATTTTGAATTTGGCGGTTGTCCAAAGAAGAAAAAACCTTTGTGAGGTTCATGAATCCAAGGCTGAGAGAGTGAGGTTGGGGCACATGATTTTTGTGCATCGAGCATACGATAAACAGATAAAAGCATGATGCGAAACAAATACTCCCTCCATTTTTGTTTCATGGCCCCAAACACAACCCGGGCTCTGTAGCAGGAACCATTTCACAGGACCATTGTACTCACCTTTCATTGTCAGATTCATCTTCAATTTAGACAAGTCTCTTCATCTATGGGCTCTCGAGAATTCTGCTGATCTCGTAACATCTTCAACTCTACATCACATGCTAATGCTTTCTGTCTCATATCATCGATTGCTCGTCTATGCACTTCCTGTTCAGCCGGTAGTGCTACAATTTCTTCATGACTAGACAAATACGGCGACTTGGACTTGGACTTGGACTTGCACTGCCACAACCAAGCATTACGCAGGAACATGCTTTTACGATGACCTTCACCTTTTAGTACCATTTTAAATGTTTCCAGACATTCTTCTTGGGTTTGTTCCAGACCATCTTTCCCTAGTTTTGCCATCTCCTCATTCAATTTAATCTATAAGGTTTTCAGTTGGTAGACATGGGTGAGAGAAGAAAAGCTAATACAGAGAAACATGCAGACAACACATTTAACCTGTCTATGAACAAATCTTACAAGTTGGCATGGCTGATTACGCATCATATATATTGTAGTAAAAGTATAGCTATATGATCATACTGATAAGAATTTTATCACTAGCACGCAATAACTGGATTATGCCAACATGGCATCTATCTGTTTCTTCATTGTCGGGTGCATGATATACACAAGACAACTCTTTGTACAGCTGAAAACTGAAACTCACAGTAGTTGGAAATCATCTAGTACTTAAATTAAAAAGAAAACTGGGTAGAAGTTCAGGCAGTGTTGCACATCTAACTATACATATAAATCACTACGGGTGTGTCATCACAAAATATCAATCGAACAGAAGACTTACAATAACACTCTCAACGAAGGGATTGAGCCCTTCTTTTTTGCTCGTCTGGCATGCCTGGAATTTTTGCTGCAGACTTACCGCACCTTTCTGCAAAGTGGGCGGAACACATTATCAAAATATAAGAGGCACAAAGTCTATAGCAGATTAAAAACTAATTATTCATACTATTGCGCTCAGGTCGCCAACCAATGCACGAGATCCAGTTCGGTTTGTTAAGCGTTGTGCGGCACAGTTTCTCTTGTTTTATCTAGTGTTCATCTGCAAAAGGATACTA
This sequence comes from Avena eriantha, assembly GCA_910589775.1. Lineage (NCBI taxonomy): Eukaryota > Viridiplantae > Streptophyta > Magnoliopsida > Poales > Poaceae > Avena > Avena eriantha. Next base: position 307,319,262 of record OU342741.1, on the reverse strand, counting down.
GTGATATAGATGTGCAAACAGGAATTTTGAATGTGATATGGTATTAGTCTTCACAAACCATTCCGTAATCTTTGGATCAAACAAGTGGTCGAGAAGATCTATCCAGTGTTGGTTAGTCATAGTGTGTTCCATAGGAGTCATTCTTTGAATATCCTTGCTTGCCTTACCATCAAAGTATTTACTCTTTAGCCTATGGCACTGCTGGCTCAAAGAACATGAGAACATTTCCATGAGAACATACTCTACTTCCTCATTATCCTGATCGAAGTTGAATTTTGTCTATGGGCAAGAATGGAACATTTGATGTGTTATGCGACTTAGAATAGAACCAAGATCAAGCTTAAATGCATGGGACAGAGCACCATGACTTACATGTAACTTCTTTAGTAATGAACTGTAATGGTCAGGGGTCTGTTGGTGGAGCTTGAACGATGCGGAGATGGGAATATCATTCCTGACAAAAACGCCTATTTCGGATGCTAGAAAAGCAGATTCTTCTGGATCTTCTGGCCTTCGCTTGCCAGGCATAATAGAATTGATGCAATATTTAGATTGCGTTCCGGAAATTTTAGCTTCAAGATTTTTTCCTACCGTTGGCCCCCTTTTCTTAAATCTTCGTGTAGCTGCCAATTCAACTAGTACATCAAGCTTGCATGGTATATATAAGGAAGCATGCATCGATAATCCTTGGAACACATACCTTGTTTGACGATGGGCTGATCAACAGGTTGGTGATCATCGCTAGCTTGCTGGTGTTGTGCCAGCAGTGTTAGGCAAGTAGAGGTCAAAACTAGTTCGGCTGTCAATTTTTGTTGAGTATCTTGATTGACAATTGGTGATTGTGGAATGTGTGGGATGGTATTTGCTGCGTCTACTACTATTGGAACCTGTGGTGTGCCGCCAAGACGACACTTTTTAGACGTATGTGAGTTTCCTGATTTTCATTTATTATATTTCACGGCGTGTGTTTGTGTTCCACCAGTAGTGTAGCACCCCAATTGTCTAACAATTGTCATGTTACTTGTCCTAGTAAGATATTGGCTACTCCATAGATATTATTGTTGCATCATAATGGTATCATGCTCATGTCATCATGCCACCTTGCATTTGAGCATCATATAAAACTCTTTTTCTTTTGGTTCTTCTATCACATGCACTATTAATTGTATTTGCCTCTTGATATTGTATTTGGTTATTGATATATTGTTTAAATGCCCAAGTTGAGTTGGGGGCATATCTTTTATTTCCACTCCACCACTTTTCTTTCTATCACTTTATAATTCCACCATCCTACTAGATCATGAGCTTGTTTGTTTATTTGGGGTTTCATTTAGCTCATGGGCAATAGGGTGGATCTAGTCCCTTAATTATTTTGCATGGTTTTATTCCACTTCTTGGAAATGCATAAGATTAATGCCATCATATTATTATTGTTGTCACAAAATAAATAATGGCATTATTATTTTTGCATGGGCCATGCACATCTCTCCACCACCTTTTTGCTCCTTTGGTTTTCCTTTATTTTAAGTGGAGCTTTACTTCATGGGTCATATCTTTTCCTTCCACCATTCCATATCCTCATCTATATCTATTTCTTTTATTTTTATCATTTCTCCATGCATGGACCACATGAGGCTATTTCCTCAATTCTTTTCTTTTCCCTTTCTTGGAATTCTTTCACCTCCACCTCATGACCATTCTAGCCTCCACCATGCTCCACTTGGGATGATCTTACCACATTCTTTCTTTTCTTTTATTTTATTCTTTTTCTACATATATGATCATATGAGAACCTCTCCACCTAATTCTTTTTCTTCCTCTTTGTTTCTTTCTTGTCTCTCTTCCACATTAGGTCATGCAAGATCAAGCCCCATGGATCTTGTTGTTTTGGCCTCATAATCAAAAATTCAAATCTAAAACCTAATCAAATCTAACCTAGCTAGTTCTCTCTCTCTCTCTAATTTTCTACTAAACCATCTAACCCTAGACCCTCTCTCTCTCTCTAGCTTGGCCTCCATGCCAAGCCCCTCTCTCTACCTGACCCACCACCCTAGCCCTCCTCTCTCTAACCTAGCTAAGTCTAACCCTAACCCTAGCCATGCCCTAACTAACCCGAGCTCAACCGAGTTCCTTCCCTCTTTCTCTCTCTGCCGAGCGGGCCTAGCTGCACCACCATCGCCAAGCCCCACCAGCAGCCACCCTACCTCGCCCAGGACCAGCCGCTGCCAGCGCAGCCATGTGCTCGAAGAGGAGGAGGAAGAAAAGGTGGAATCGAGCCCACCTTTATTCTGCCGTGCCCCAGCTGCTCTCCTTCCCCTCTCCCTCCTTTTCCCCCTCTCGCACGCCTCCTCTGGCCTCTCCAGATCCACCCCACGGCGCCCCCTTCTTCCCCTCCTTCCTCTCCATCCACCAGCAGCTGACGCCGGTCGCCGCCAGCGACCACCCCGCTCCGACGAACCAGCCCCGCAGCGCGACCGTGAGGAGATCTAGGACAACCCCCTGCACCACCCCGACCGCGCCTACGCGAAGGAGACGCTCCCCAGCAACCCCGCGCCTCGCCGCCCTGCAGGAAACCCTAGCCGACGGAGCGTCTGCCTCCCCGACGCTTCGCCGCTCCTCGCGCCGATCCAAGCCCACCAGCGAGCCCGCGGTGAGCATCTTCCCCTCCCTGACAACCTCCGCCTCGCCGTGCCGCCCTAGCGCCGCCGACCGTTTTGTCGAGCACTCTCAGGGCACGCCGTCCGTTGTAGTCTGCAGCCTCCCCGCGCCGCGCAAGCCCTAACTAGCCTGCGCCCTCCTCACAGACAGCTCCCCTAGCACTACCGCACCAGCTCGCACCCCCAGCGCGAACGCCCGTGTCCCAGGTTCGAGTCCCCGCCCCACACCGCGCGCCGGATTAGCGCCAGACGCGCGAGGAAGAGAAACAGTACCGGGCCCGTGGTCGTTTTGCAACAAACCCCTTCCCTTTTTAATTACTGCGACCCGCGCTCCTTTCAGCCCCACCTGTCAGCCGCGCTCGCAGTTTTGCAGAGAAACCCTTGGCTTTTCCCCACCGTAACCCGCGGTCCAGCCGGCGTCCCACCTGTCAGCCCCTGTCTCGCTCTCCGCTGACACGCGGGCCTGCGCCAGTTGGCCCACCCCGCAGTCTCAGAGGCTAAGCGAGCCAGCGGTGACAAAAGTTTTCCCCACGTGCGTGGTCCAGTCAGCGAAGGCCCACCTGACAGTGTCTGGGGTTGATTCTGGCCGGGTGAGAAAAGTATTTTCGCTGAGTCTTTTTTATCCAAATCTTTTTCCAAATTTATTTAAATTCAAATTCTTTTCAGATTCAAATAAATTTTTAAAATACAAATCCAAATAATACAAATAATATATGTTTTGGAATCAGAAAAATGTGAGGAATTCAAATATACCATTCAAAATATATTTTGAACACTTTAATTTTCGAGATGATTAAAATTACAATAAAAATGCCCTTTTCCTTATTTAATTAATAACTTTTGTTTTATAACTCCAAATTTGACAAATAATATGTCTAAATCGACCAGCACGACGAGCCCGTTCTATTTATGCAATACTTGTTCTGAATTGAAGCATGCATCATGTTGTCATCTAAAATCTGAACCGTTTATGACAATGAAACTTGGGAAAATAAATAATAAAGTGCTTTATTTCTTGTATCCACACCTCACCTTTGCCATGCTACTTTAATGCCATATAAATTGTGCATCATTCATCATGGCATGATTGGTTGCTTGTTGCATTTCAATTTATATGCTTGCGCACTTTATTTATGTTGGCCCTTGTTTGTTTGGTTCTTCTTCGAATAGACGTCTAGCAGGAGGTTTACCAGGAATCACAGGAGTATTACCCAGATCCATCTCTTGCTTCAACTGAGCTGCCAGGAAAGCACTACCACATGCTTGCATACATACAGTACCTATTTCCTCTATCTTATTCTTGCATCATTGAGTCGCGATTGCATTAAATTGAATCCCAAGTACTGCATAGCCTTTACTTTTAAACCACACTAAGCTTGTTCCGGTCCCACGAGCCATTACTACAGGAGTTGTTTGAGCCATGCGAGTCGTAGAAAAGCATGAGTAGGGTATGTGAGTGTCTAATGGATAATGAGGTACCTAAACAACATAACCTGAGTAGTAATGGGATAACTAATGAAAGAGGCACTGGTGAGCAATATCTGCTATTTGGTTTTTCCTTCTCACTCGTGTCCCGTAGGACCCCGAGTACTTGATTCCTGTTCCTCGACTATTCGCACTATCCACATCCGGGAGGCCTTATGGACCCCCCTGAGCCAGAGCTTGATTCATTCTTATTTCTTGGGGCCACAATTAGTTTGGGGCTTTATTATTATTCTGTACTTATGCCATGTTACTGCTTTATTTAAGATTGTGCGAGGAGCACCTGTACTGTTTTGGATCGTGACACGTTTTCGCTGTATCGACAAGCCCAGTCACATTTTCGGGTTCCCAGTCGTTTACCGCCGTCCACACAAACCTTGGGTCCGTCTCGGAGCCGGCCAACTTCGTTGCGGGTAGCTTAATGGGGTGGCCCCCTGAAATGTTTCTGAATCCTGTGATTGCTTTGTCGTGAATGCCTCGTTGGGTTTTGATTTGGTTTTTCCGAGGTTGATCGAGTGTGTGTTGCTATTCGTGCACGCCTGCAGGGTAAATCTTTCTGAAAGCCGTGTCCGCGGTTATGGACGACTTGGAGCAGAGTTTCTCGATCATAGACAAGTATAACTAAAGTACCACTTTTAAATTGACTAAGTACTTGACTAGTAAATAGTGCAATACTCACGGAATGGTTCATAAAACTACCAACGGATGATGGGGTTGTTCGTCCGCTTCCTCGTTGGTAAGCGAGGAGGAGGATGGATCTGTTAAACATACTGTTATAACTGTTGTACTTAATTCACGGACTTCCGTCTATCATTGGTTAGGCGGAAGGTTAGCGAGTCTCTATAGAATTGTTAGGTATTATCTTTTGCTGCAAATGCGTCACCCCAGGTTGTGTCCCCTTTAGTGGCATAAAGACTTGCTGAGTACCCCTAGGGTCTCACACGATAAATTGTTTGATTCAGATGAACAGGTGTACCCGCAAGATGGATACTGGGTGGAAGAGACAGATGATGTTGGCAACGATCATTCGGTGTAGAGATTCTGGGAACGGGGATCCGTGTGATCTGTGGGCGGGATGTGTTTATTTATGGGGCATCTTATGCCAATTTGCTTCTTATCCGTACTCGGATCTTGTTTTCCGCTTCCGCCTGATACTCTGATGTGTGATGTATGAGGAGCTATCCTAAATTATTATATCTATCTAGGATATTTGGATCTTGCCGTATGGCGTTGCAATATTTCTATTTCTTTTAGATGGAATGGCTCTGATGTACTGTTGTATGTGGCTTGCATACATACTCATTTGTGTATGTAGTTGATCCCTTCGCCTGCCGATTACGCCGCTCGTTCTTGTCCCGTTGACTGAAAGTGGTTAGGACGGCCGAAAGGTCTACCGTGAGTGGCCCAGGGCCCCACCGTACTGTTTTAACCACTTTCGTTCATCCAGGCATTAACTAAGAGCGTAATTCACCGAGGTAGTTACAATTGATATCAGAGCCATCCCGCCCTTCAGGGTCTCAGCCAAAATGGTCGTTGTCTGTCTAGCAAATATTTTGGTAGTTATGTATATTAGGGAAAAACAAACGTGAGAGTAAGATTGCTTCCATTTTTCTTCTTACCCACCCACCCACCCTTGTTCTGGTAAGGAAGTGTAACGTTTTCAATCCTCTTCTAAACTTCAAACTAGGATTCACGTGTTTTGGGTTCCGTAGTACCATAGGTTATGTTTGTGTGTGTGTGTGTGTGTGTGAACTCCTTGTCTATCTGTTGCATCCAAATGTTATCACTATCTGCCTTTTGGTTATCAACTGTTGGTACATTCTCTACCGACAGTCCTTTGTAAACCGACGCGATCTATTCTGATTCGTTGTACACCGATGCGATCTATCTTACTCTTTGTTATCCGATGTTATCTTGTTGGGGTGTTCTTTTCCGTAGTTACCAATCTTTAGGTTCACCTTAAGAAGAAGTTGTTGGGATATGTGTTTTACTGATTCATGTGCGGAGTAATGATTTGAGTGCGGGATGGAGTCGCGACCATACCACTACTTTTGTCATTTTCTTTTGTATGTTGAACTAGTAGAGTTACTAATCTTAATTCGTTAAGTGGTTTTGCGCATATAGTGGTATTTTAATGCCGAAATTTGCGGAAAAAATTTCTTTGTTAGTTGTGTACCACACTCCTTGTTCAGTCGTGTGCGTTATGCTTTATATCTTCAAGTTGCCTTGAACTTTGTTGATATTTTAATATCACCTCAGTGTATTGCATTCTTTAATCTTGATTAATTCCATTTTGGTACTATTTTGGATTATTATCATTCTCCATTATAGTACTGACTTGTGTTTTATATCAATCACAGGATGGCACCACCACGCCGTTCTGAGGAGGATATACCACCTGAACTTGGGGCTGCTCTGGCAAGTATTGCAAATGCTTTGGGCACTATGCAGCAGAACCAGCAGTGCTTCGAGGAAAGTGTGAGGAGGAATGAGTTTGCTCCGCTACCTCCACCTCCCAAGCGAGGAGACATCAAGAGTTTTCTCAAGTTCAACCCATGCCAATTTGAGGTGTCTGATCAGCCACTTGATGCGGATGATTGGCTTCGTGAAGTGTCAAGGTTGCTGATGACTGCGGATGTTCCCGAGCAAGAATGGGTCAAGTGTGCTACTCACCTTCTGAAGGGAGATGCAGCTCTCTGGTGGGAAAATTATCTCAAGACAGATCTTTCTGGTTTTCAGCCTACTTGGGAGCGGTTCACTGCTGCTTTCAAAGAGCAATATCTGTCAGAAATTGTCATGGAAAGGATGAAGGAAGTGTTTCTCAACCTCAAGCAGGGCACTGACAATGTCAACACCTACATCAGAAACTTCATGAACCTTTCTCGTTATGGTGGCGATGAGATCTCTGATGACAAGAAGAAGCAAAAGAGGTTTCGGCAAGGCCTCAATGCTTCCATCAAATATGCAATCACTCATGCAAGGCTAGCATCTTTCCTGGAACTTCAGCACACAGCTCTGCAGGAAGAAGCAAGTAGGCAAGTGTTTGAGGAGTCAAAGAAACACAACCGTGATACAGCAAGCTCTTCTGCTATGACAGCTCCTTCTAAGCGTGGTGTCTGGGTTCCTAACACCCCACCGTCGCTCCCTGCTCCACCAAGACCTTCAAGCTACGCACCAAGGCCACCAAACTCCTTCACTGCGGCTCCCAGGGGCTACAACCACAACTACCCTGGAACGCCTGGCGGAGTCCCTGGGTACGTTGCTCCACGTCCACCTGGTGCTTGCTATACTTGTGGAAACACTGGGCATCAGCAATGGAATTGTCCAATGAACAACAAAGCTCTTCCGCCACCACCTCCAAGACATGCGGCAAGTGCTCCTATGATTCGTGCACCTCCACCTCGGGCTCTCAACATCAACACTAAGCCGGGATCTACGGTTGCTCGTGCCAACTGTGTCAACGCCGCTCAAGCTAAGCATGCTCCTAGAGTTGTGATGGGTATGCTTCCTGTTAACTCAGTTCCTACACGAGTTTTGTTTGATTCCGGTGCTTCACATTCTTTTGTTTCTCACAAGTTTGCTCATGAGCAAGATCTGGCTATGGTTCCTTTATTACACCGTCTTGTGGTACAATCTCCTGGGTCAAACATGAGGGCTGCTCATATCAGCCATGGCAATCAAATTGAGATTGGTGGTTCTTCATTTCCGGCTTCCTTAATTATTCTGGGCAATTCTGATATTGATGTTACCTTGGGCATGGATTGGTTGACAGCAAATGCAGCTGTGATTGATTGTGCTGAACGTTCGGTTTCTCTGAAAATTCCTGAAGGCCATATAGTCTATTCTCCAAGTCTGCCTCCTGCAATTCAGCTTTATTCTTTGGCGGCTTTGAATGATGATGCTATGGAAGGTATTCAGAGTGTTCCTATAGTTTGTGAGTTTCCAGATGTCTTTCCTGAAGAGTTGCCAGGTATGCCTGCGGATCGTGAGGTTGAGTTTGTCATTGAACTTGAACCTGGTACCGCTCCTATCTCCAAGCGGCCTTATAAAATGGGTCCTGCTGAGTTGGCTGAACTTAAGCGTCAGTTGGATGAACAAGAGAAGTTGGGTTTCATTCAGCACAGTACTTCTTCTTGGGGTAGTCCAACCATCTTTGTGAAGAAGCGAGACAAGACTGATAGACTTTGTGTTGACTATCGGGCACTCAATGCTAAAACAATCAAGAATAAATATCCCCTTCCGCGGATTAATGATCTCTTTGATCAGCTAGCTGGAGCTGTGGTGTTCTCTAAGCTTGATTTGAGAAGTGGTTACCATCAAATCAAGATTCGCAAGAAAGATGTTCCAAAAACAGCTTTCACCACTCGCTATGGCCTGTATGAGTACACGGTCATGTCTTTCGGTCTCACCAATGCACCTGCCACCTTCTCGAGGCTTATGAACTCGGTTTTCATGGAGTATCTTGATAAGTTCGTTGTGGTCTATCTGGATGACATTCTAGTCTACTCTAAGTCAAAAGAAGAACACGAAGAACACCTTCGTTGTGTCCTAAACAAGCTTCGTGAGAACCGCCTGTATGCAAAGTTCTCCAAGTGTGAGTTTTGGCTGCCTCAAGTCACCTACCTTGGTCACGTTATCTCTGCCAAGGGCATTGCCGTCAACCCAGAAACTACTAAGACAATCATGGACTGGCTTCCACCCATAAATGTCAAAGAAGTCCAGAGTTTCCTTGGTTTGGCCAGTTACTGTCGTCGATTCGTTCAAAACTTCTCAAAGATTGCGAAGCCTCTTACCGATCTCCTCAAGAAAGGCAAGAAATATCTTTGGACTCCTGCATGTCAAGCAAGCTTTGAAACACTCAAAGAGAAGCTCACTTCCACACCAGTCTTGGTTCCTCCAGATACATCAAAGCCTTTCCAGATTTTCTGTGATGCTTCATTGCAAGGATTGGGTGCGGTCCTTATGCAAGAAAAGCAAGTTGTTGCTTATGCATCTCGTCAGTTGAAGACGCATGAGATCAACTATCCTACACATGACCTCGAACTCGCAGCAGTTGTTTTTGCTTTGAAAGTATGGAGGCATTACTTGCTTGGCAACCGTTGTGAGATCTTTTCTGATCACAAGAGTCTGAAGTATATATTCACACAGCCTGATCTCAACCTTTGTCAGAGGAGGTGGATTGAAACAATCAATGATTTCGATTTGACCATCAACTACACCCCGGGCAAAGCTAATGTCATGGCAGATGCTCTCAGCCGAAAAGCTTATGTCAACAACCTCATGGTGGAAGAACAACAGCCTCTCTTGTGCGAGGAATTCCGCAAGCTCAACCTTGAAATTGTGGATCAAGGTTATCTTCTGAACCTTCTAGCAACACCCCTCTTGGAAGAAAAGGTCTGTTCCATTCAGCTTGGGGATCCTTACACTAAAAAGATCATCTCCAACATTCAACTTTCGAAGTATGAGTCTTTCCACGTAGATGACCAAGGCACTCTTTTATTTGAACACCGGATGTTTGTTCCGAACTACCCGGGTTTAAGAGACCAAGTTCTCAAGGAGGCGCATGATTCTGTTCTTTCTATCCACCCTGGCAGCACTAAGATGTACATGGACTTGAAAACACAATATTGGTGGCCTGGTTTGAAACAATATTGTGCCAAGTATGTCTCGGAGTGTGATGTTTGTCGCAGAGTTAAAGCTGTTCATCAGAAACCTTCCGGTCTTCTACAGCCATTCAAGCCTCTGGAATGGAAATGGGAGAAAGTAGAGATGGACTTCATCACTGGTTTTCCAAGGTCGCAGAAAGGCAACAATGCAATCTTTGTTGTCATTGACAGGCTTTCCAAGGTAGCTCACTTCTTTCCAGTCAAGGAAACGATTTCTGCAATTCAGTTGGCTGAGCTCTATATCAACAGAATTGTCTCTCTGTATGGAGTTCCTCTTGAGATCAGTTCAGACCGTGGAAGCATCTTCACTTCCAAGTTCTGGGGAAGTTTCCAAAATGCTTTGGGGACAAAGTTAAACTTCAGCACAGCTCACCACCCTCAGTCGCAAGGACATGTTGAAAGGATCAATCAGATTCTAGAAGATATGCTCCGTGCTTGCGTTATCTCTTTCGGCATGAAGTGGGAAGAATGTCTCCCTTATGCTGAATTCTCTTACAACAACAGCTTCCAGAAAAGTCTAAAGATGGCACCATTTGAGGCTCTTTATGGTCGCAAATGCAGAACTCCGATTGGTTGGTCGGGCGCAGGTGAAAGATTATTGTTTGGTCCCGACATTGTAACTCAAGCGGAGGAGAAAGTTCACATCATTCTTGAAAATCTGAAGATTGCTCAAAGTCGCTAGAAGAGCAATTATGACAGAAAGCACACGGACATGGAGTATGTTCCTAGTGATCTCGTTTATCTTCGTGTCACTCCCATGAGAGGCACGCATCGCTTTGGTATCAAAGGAAAGCTGGCTCCTAGATACATCGGTCCCTTCAAAATTCGTGGAAGAAGAGGAGAAGTTTCTTATGCTCATGAGCTCCCTGAACAACTCAAAGTCCATGATGTTTTTCACATCTCTCAACTCAAGAAGTGCTTCAAGGATCCCGGCAGGACCGTGGACCATGAACTCATTAATCTCCAAGAAGACCTTTCTTATCAAGAACACCCCACAAAAATTCTTGATGTCGCAGAAAGAAGGACTCGCAACAAGTCCATCAAGTTCTGCAAGGTGCACTGGTCGCACCATTCCGTTGATGAAGCCACCTGGGAACGTGAAGATGAGCTCCGTGCCAAGTATCCTACCCTCTTTGAGTCTTCTTCTTCCTAGAATCTCGGGGCGAGATTCCTGTTTAGTGGGGGAGAGTTGTAGCACCCCAATTGTCTAACAATTGTAATACTACTTGTCCTAGTAAGATATTGGCTACTCCATAGATATTATTGTTGCATCATAATGGTATCATGCTCATGTCATCATGCCACCTTGCATTTGAGCATCATATAAAACTCTTTTTCTTTTGGTTCTTCTATCACATGCACTATTAATTGTATTTGCCTCTTGATATTGTATTTGGTTATTGATATATTGTTTAAATGCCCAAGTTGAGTTGGGGGCATATCTTTTATTTCCACTCCACCACTTTTCTTTCTATCACTTTATAATTCCACCATCCTACTAGATCATGAGCTTGTTTGTTTATTTGGGGTTTCATTTAGCTCATGGGCAATAGGGTGGATCTAGTCCCTTAATTCTTTTGCATGGTTTTATTCCACTTCTTGGAAATGCATAAGATTAATGCCATCATATTATTATTGTTGTCACAAAATAAATAATGGCATTATTATTTTTGCATGGGCCATGCACATCTCTCCACCACCTTTTTGCTCCTTTGGTTTTCCTTTATTTTAAGTGGAGCTTTACTTCATGGGTCATCTCTTTTCCTTCCACCATTCCATATCCTCATCTATATCTATTTCTTTTATTTTTATCATTTCTCCATGCATGGACCACATGAGGCTATTTCCTCAATTCTTTTCTTTTCCCTTTCTTGGAATTCTTTCACCTCCACCTCATGACCATTCTAGCCTCCACCATGCTCCACTTGGGATGATCTTACCACATTCTTTCTTTTCTTTTATTTTATTCTTTTTCTACATATATGATCATATGAGAACCTCTCCACCTAATTCTTTTTCTTCCTCTTTGTTTCTTTCTTGTCTCTCTTCCACATTAGGTCATGCAAGATCAAGCCCCATGGATCTTCTTGTTTTGGCCTCATAATCAAAAATTCAAATCTAAAACCTAATCAAATCTAACCTAGCTAGTCCTCTCTCTCTCTCTCTAATTTTCTACTAAACCATCTAACCCTAGACCCTCTCTCTCTCTAGCTTGGCCTCCATGCCAAGCCCCTCTCTCTACGTGACCCACCACCCTAGCCCTCCTCTCTCTAACCTAGCTAAGTCTAACCCTAACCCTAGCCATGCCCTAACTAACCCGAGCTCAACCGAGTTCCTTCCCTCTTTCTCTCTCTGCCGAGCGGGCCTAGCTGCACCACCATCGCCAAGCCCCACCAGCAGCCACCCTACCTCGCCCAGGACCAGCCACTGCCAGCGCAGCCATGTGCTCGAAGAGGAGGAGGAAGAAAAGGTGGAACCGAGCCCACCTTTATTCTGCCGTGCCCCAGCTGCTCTCCTTCCCCTATCCCTCCTTTTCCCCCTCTCGCACGCCTCCTCTGGCCTCTCCAGATCCACCCCGAGGCGCCCCCTTCTTCCCCTCCTTCCTCTCCGTCCACCAGCAGCCGACGCCGGTCGCCGCCAGCGACCACCCCGCTCCGACGAACCAGCCCCGCAGCGCGACCGTGCAGTGGCTGAGGAGATCCAGGACAACCCCCTGCACCACCCCGACCGCGCCTACGCGAAGGAGACGCTCCCCAGCAACCCCGCGCCTTGCCGCCCTGCAGGAAACCCTAGCCGACGGAGCGTCTGCCTCCTCGACGCTTCGCCGCTCCTCGCGCCGATCCAAGCCCACCAGCGAGCCCGCGGTGAGCATCTTCCCCTCCCTGACAACCTCCGCCTCGCCGTGCCGCCCTAGCGCCGCCGACCGTTTTGTCGAGCACTCTCAGGGCACGCCGTCCGTTGTAGTCTGCAGCCTCCCCGCGCCGCGCAAGCCCTAACTAGCCCGCGCCCTCCTCACAGACAGCTCCCCTAGCACTACCGCACCGGCTCGCACCCCCAGCGCGAACGCCCGCGTCCCAGGTTCGAGTCCCCGCCCCGCACCGCGCGCCGGATTAGCGCCAGACGCGCGAGGAAGAGAAACAGTACCGGGCCCGTGGTCGTTTTGCAACAAACCCCTTCCCTTTTTAATTACTGCGACCCGCGCTCCTTTCAGCCGCGCTCGCAGTTTTGCAGAGAAACCCTTGGCTTTTCCCCACCATAACCCGCGGTCCAGCCGGCGTCCCGCCTGTCAGCCCCTGTCTCGCTCTCCGCTGACACGCGGGCCTGCGCCAGTTGGCCCACCCCGCAGTCTCAGAGGCTAAGCAAGCCAGCGGTGACAAAAGTTTTCCCCGCGCGCGTGGTCCAGTCAGTGAAGGCCCACCTGACAGTGTCTGGGGTTGATTCTGACCGGGTGAGAAAAGTATTTTCGCTGAGTCTGTTTTATCCAAGTCTTTTTCCAAATTTATTTAAATTCAAATTCTTTTCAGATTCAAATAAATTTGTAAAATACAAACCCAAATAATACAAATAATATATGTTTTGGAATCAGAAAAATGTGAGGAATTCAAATATACCATTCAAAATATATTTTGAACACTTTAATTTTCGAGATGATTAAAATTATAATAAAAATGCCCTTTTCCTTATTTAATTAATAACTTTTGTTTTATAACTCCAAATTTGACAAATAATATGTCTAAATCGACCAGCGCGACGAGCCCGTTCTATTTATGCAATCCTTGTTCTGAATTGAAGCATGCATCATGTTGTCATCTAAAATCTGAACCGTTTATGACAATGAAACTTCGGCAAATAAATAATAAAGTGCTTTATTTCTTGTATCCACACCTCACCTTTGCCATGCTACTTTCATGCCATGTAAATTGTGCATCATTCATCATGGCATGATTGGTTGCTTGTTGCATTTCAATTTATATGCTTGCGCACTTTATTTATGTTGGCCCTTGTTTGTTTGGTTCTTCTTCAAATAGACGTCCAGCAGGAGGTTTACCAGGAATCACAGGAGTATTACCCAGATCCATCTCTTGCTTCAACTGAGCTGCCAGGCAAGCACTACCACATGCTTGCATACATACAGTACCTATTGCCTCTATCTTATTCTTGCATCATTGAGTCGCGATTGCATTAAATTGAATCCCAAGTACTGCATAGCCTTTACTTTTAAACCACACTAAGCTTGTTCCGGTCCCATGAGCCATTACTACAGGAGTTGTTTGAGCCATGCGAGTCGTAGAAAAGCATGAGTAGGGTATGTGAGTGTCTGATGGATAATCAGGTACCTAAACAACATAACCTGAGTAGTAATGGGATAACTAATGAAAGAGGCACTGGTGAGCAATATCTGCTATTTGGTTTTTCCTGCTCACTCGTGTCCCGTAGGACCCCGAGTACTTGATTCCTGTTCCTCAACTATTCGCACTATCCACATCCAGGAGGCCTTATGGACCCCCCTGAGCCAGAGCTTGATTCATTCTTATTTCTTGGGGCCACAATTAGTTTGGGGCTTTATTACTATTCTGTACTTATGCCATGTTACTGCTTTATTTAAGATTGTGCGAGGAGCACCTGTACTGTTTTGGATCGTGACACGTTTTCACTGTATCGACAAGCCCAGTCACATTTTCGGGTTCCCAGTCGTTTACCGCCGTCCACACAAACCTTGGGTCCGTCTCGGAGCCGGCCAACTTTGTTGCGGGTAGCTTAATGGGGTGGCCCCCTGAAATGTTTCTGAATCCTATGATTGCTTTGTCGTGAATGCCTCGTTGGGTTTTGATTTGGTTTTTCCAAGGTTGATCGAGTGTGTGTTGCTATTCGTGCACCCCTGCAGGGTAAATCTTTCTGAAAGCCGTGTCCGCGGTTATGGACGACTTGGAGCACAGTTTCTCGATCATAGACAAGTATAACTAAAGTACCACTTTTAAATTGACTAAGTACTTGACTAGTAAATAGTGCAATACTCACGGAATGGTTCATAAAACTGCCAACGGATGATGGGGTTGTTCGTCCGCTTCCTCGTTGGTAAGCGAGGAGGAGGATGGATCTGTTAAACATACTGTTATAACTGTTGTACTTAATTCACGGACTTCCATCTATCATTGGTTAGGCGGAAGGTTAGCGAGTCTCTATAGAATTGTTAGGTATTATCTTTTGCTGCAAATGCGTCACCCCAGGTTGTGTCCCCTTTAGTGGCATAAAGACTTGCTGAGTACCCCTAGGGTCTCACACGATAAATTGTTTGATTCAGATGAACAGGTGTACCCGCAAGATGGATACTGGGTGGAAGAGACAGATGATGTTGGCAACGATCATTCGGTGTAGAGATTCCAGGAATGGGGATCCGTGTGATCTGTGGGCGGGATGTGTTTA
The DNA here is from genome assembly GCA_910589775.1 of Avena eriantha. Classification (NCBI taxonomy): domain Eukaryota; kingdom Viridiplantae; phylum Streptophyta; class Magnoliopsida; order Poales; family Poaceae; genus Avena; species Avena eriantha. Next base: position 307,304,033 of record OU342741.1, on the reverse strand, counting down.
TTTATGGGGCATCTTATGCCAATTTGCTTCTTATCCGTACTCGGATCTTGTTTTCCGCTTCCGCCTGATACTCTGATGTGTGATGTATGAGGAGCTATCCTAAATTATTATATCTATCTAGGATATTTGGATCTTGCCGTATGGCGTTGCAATATTTCTATTTCTTTTAGATGGAATGGCTCTGATGTACTGTTGTATGTGGCTTGCATACATACTCATTTGTGTATGTAGTTGATCCCTTCGCCTGCCGATTACGCCGCTCGTTCTTGTCCCGTTGACTGAAAGTGGTTAGGACGGCCGAAAGGTTTACCGTGAGTGGCCCTGGGCCCCACCGTACTATTTTAACCACTTTCGTTCATCCAGGCATTAACTAAGAGCGTAATTCACCGAGGTAGTTACAAGTAGCATTAGCAGGACGGCTTGTCGACAACTCGCGTTTGGTACCTGAACGTGCCTTACATGAACCAGCTAATTCCTGACACACATAAACAATACTTCAATCTGTTATAGTTCTATATGTAATGAGATCCACATGGAACAGAAGAATAGTAAGGCAAAATGTGCTCTATATATATGATGCATGAACTAGGCCGAGGGCATTGCAAAATATTTGGTGGGATTTAAATACAAAACATGGAAAATGCAACATATATCACAATTAAAAAATAGAGCAAGAACCTTGGGGGGTGGACAAGCTGGCGGACTAGCAGGGAGGTCCTCGATGGGTCCAACTTGCTGAGTCAGGTCTCCCTCGAAATACTGTTCATCAATAGAAACTAATGTGGAATCAGACACTTGCCGATCATAGTTTTTCTCCCTGCTGGTACCTGGAAGGGTCTTAGGTGAACCAGCTGATTCCTGACACACATAAGCGATACATTAATCTCTCAAAGTCCTGTGTAAAATGAGATGTGGATAGAACAGAAGAACAGTAAGGCAAGATATGCTGAACATATATGATGCATGAACTAAGCAGATGGCATTGCACAACATTTGGTGGGAATTGAGGTACGAAACATGGAAGATGAAACAAATATCACAATGACAAGACAGAGCAAGCACCTTGGGCAGTGGACAAGCAGGCGGATTAGGGAGGGGGTTCTCGACCGGTCCATCTTCCTGAGTTAGGTCTCCCTCTGGGTTTTGTTGATATTGAGGATAAAATTCCGCATCAGAATCCTGGACTTCATGATTGGTGGTGGTAGCTACGAAAGATCTAACTCTCTGCGGGCCGAGCAACCTTGCATATTTGGAATTCTTTAATAATCTACCTTCCCTAATCTTCTGTTCTTCCTCATTAGGCACCCGCAAATCACCTTACATGCATCAACAGAAAATATATCTTATGAGATTTAAGAGCGAGGTGTGTGTAGAAGAGCAAGTTAGTATAGTCCTAGCAAGCAGTTGAAAGCTCTGATGGAACAATGACAGACATATGCTTATACGATGCCTCGACAAGAAATGTCGGAGTACAAGATAAAAACTCAGTGCGAGAATGCAGTGAAACAAGCGACGAACTACTTTCATACATCAAATGCGTAAAGAGCATATGAAGTGTATGGCGGCAACCTTTGTGGCCGCGATTACGCGATTTCCTTCCCGTGCCTTTGCCGGACTTATGGTGAGCTACGACCTCGCCATTTTCCCTTGAGTGGGTTTGCCTCCCCATCTCTTCGGCACCATGGACAAGGTCGAGGAAGCAGATACGGTGCCGTGGAGTCAGGGAAGTGGATCCAACGAAGCTGTGATGGCGTTGCTGAGCCGGCTCCAGCGCCGTGGACCTCGTGTATAGAGCAGCTGATCTGGTGCAGGCTAGCATCTGGAGCTGGTAAAACATCTTCGTGGTCGCTACGATGGCATGCCGGTGGAGAGGCTATGAAGGGTAGATGGGACGGAAGGAGCACGACCATGGTCGTGCAAGGTGATCTCGAGGGATTCGGCCCGAAGGGCGCGAGTCGTACTAGTATGTTTGAAACTTTGAATTTTGTGGCACGTGAGAATTTACAAGAGAAACCATTTTGAGGAATGGCCAGCGCTTTGTTTCTGGACCGAAGGGCGAGATGAAAATTTAGTACCGTTTGAATTTTGGACGCAGGAGCCCATTGCGGCGGGTGTTTTTGGCGCACTTCTTGGTGGAAGAGGTGATTTTGGCTTGTGGTTTGTCGCTCAGTTGATTTTTTGTACTCGATCTACTACTGTAGTCTAAAAGTTTGACTTTAGGGCCACACAAGTATATAGTGCATGAATTTATTCACGGTAATGGGCACGAACTACCTTTCATGGTAATGTGTTAATTTTTGGCAAAACGTGTTTCTACAGATCTAAACGAAAGTGCAAAATAAGGCTTTTCCATTTTCCGAATGGCTATAATGAGACTGGGATACATTGTCCAGATGAAGCAATTAGGTATAGTACAGTTTCATACAGTGTGCCAAAGAAAATATCAGGCTGACAACACAACGAAATTCATCCTCGTTATTCGAAATAACAATCTATTCACATGGCGGCTCTTTCAATACCCTTCGAAAATCATCTGCCTGCAAAGATGCGCGGAGAATCTCTGCTCGTGCTTTGACCTGTTCAACAAAACCGTCATGTAGATCTCATTGACATCTGCATCAGCCGAATTGGGAACACAATTTTCAGGGACAAACTTCTGAAGATCAGCGGCAGCATCAAGGCCATCTTCAATTGTAGAAATCCATCCTCGGTTCAATTCTCTGATCCGCCGAGTGGCTGTGTCCAAATCCTTTTGGAGAAGCCTAATCTTAGCTTCGTCCATGCACCATACTTCGGTTTGGTTTGTAGAAATGGTTGTATCACTGGCACACTAAATATCTATGCTGCGAACCTCCTTGGCAGGGACATGATCATGCACTTGCTTCTGCAAATTGCAATGCAGAAAATCAATCAGTAAATAACACGCAAGATACAACAAATAGCCATGTTTAGGGTACTCGACCATGCCATGTTTCTGTACCAGTTGTGTTGTGCAAAGCGGGGCTAGATCTGCATGTCCAAAACTCTTCAGGATTCCTTGGCAAGACAGGGCATATTTCGGCAGTACATCATCTTCCATGCCTTACAAAAAATATATAGTAGTATGACAAGACAGGGCAAGCAAAGGCTAAACTACTCTCAAAAATAAAATTCATAACGATAGCGCGCGTATATGCAAAATGGAGACAAACCATTGTCTGGGGAGGATTCTTGGGGGTTATCATTGGGCTGGCGAGGCTTCGTACTAGTGCGAGATAACCAATTTGGCTTGAAGACTAGCAGTTGCCTTCTTTTCTCTTTGAACCGATCCCGCGGTACTGCAACTAGCATGCATTAGAAATAATTGGTAATGAGAAGGCACAGCAAGGAAGCGATGAACTACATTCGGAAGTAGTAGTAAAGTGCAAGGAAAGCGGGCATAGTAAATGTGTCACAACCTTCATCTCGGTTGTACGGAGTTCTAACCATCACCCTGGTGAGGGGTCCTTGTGGCATTCGCATCTCTCGGTTGTGGTGGTGGGGAAACTGACACTCTGAGTGGGGGAAGCAGATGCGACGGAGCAACGATGTTAGCGTGGATGACGGTGTCACTGAGTAGACTCCGGCGACCTGGAAGTTGGCTAAGGAGGGATGGGATAGAGGATGATGTGAGTATGGATTGTGGAGTTGGCAGGTGAGCGAGCGAGAGGCCCCGTCAGTATGGAGGTAGCTAGCGTTTGCCGAGAACTGAGAAGTGAAGGAAGGGTTAAATTTTGGGAAAGGTAGAAGGGATGGTGTCGCTAATAATCCTCTAAAATTTTGAACTAGAAGATCCCGCCAATATCACGCGAAAATTTAGTGCTAAATCGTGCTTTGCTTACCTCCCGAGTAGTATTAAAAGGAAGGCTCGAAAAGTAGCACGCATCAAATGCGATGGGACGGTGGCGTGTGCAGCTTGTGAAGAAAAGTCAGAGTCTAGTACGGTGGCGGATACTGTAGATGAAAAAGAAAATAGAGGTGGTGCTGGCTGCTAGCCGTGGCCCTCATAAAAAATAAATAAATATTTCAAATTCGTGTAAATACATCAAATAATTGATCCAACAGTCAGCATACAAAGTTATTTGTATGAATAGGGCACATATATTGTAGTGAGCGAAACGGCTGAGTGAACTTGGGTTTCTTAGCTAAACGGTGCGCATATGCATATGCCAACTCATTTGAACTAATTTAGGCAGACAGAGCTAGGAATCACAAGAAAAACATGCATGCTCCGAAATGTCTAGAAACATGGCGCGCTTGTCGCATTACGAGCCAAATTCTTCTGATTTTCTTTACTAGTACAAAACATCCTCGTAATCACTTGGAAAAGTGAAAAATGTTGTTTCATAATTGTCCAAAACTCCCATGGTCAACATTGTTTACTACGCCAAGACGCACCCATCTACCCGATGTGAGAACAGTATCATAAAGTGTAGCTAGGGTATCGATATATATGGCCATGACCTTATTGGTCATTCGGACTGAAACCCAAGAATGTTCATACATTGTAGGCTACTAGTAAATTGCACGTGCCACGCACGTGAGATTCAGATAATAGACATATGACATATCATCATTATATAAAATTATAATAGGTAAAGCACAAAAAAATATAAATTTGATCAACATATATAAAGTATGGGTGTATATTTGGTTCTTGTACTTTGTATCATCATGTAGAAGTCAAAGATTATTAGCTACCTAACACTTGAAATTTTTGGTGACATGGTCTAGAGGAACGAGGGAGAGGATTCTAGGAGTATGATGGAGAAGTGTGTTTTGAGGTTTGTGTATAGCATTCATTCTGCTGAAGACTATCTATAGAATCTTCTAAATGCTCAAACGGAAAAGAAGATCCAACGGTTGGAAATATTGGGATTCACGAGTATTGATCCAACGGTCATCATTCAAAGTTATTCATATCTTACCACTATTATTAAATTGCACATGCCCTGCACGTGAGACTCAGATAACAGACGCCTGGCATATCATCACTATATAAAATTATCTCTACTATTATAATTGAGCAGTTTTGAATTGGATCCATAGCACCAATCCTGACCATTGGGATGTTAGATCCAATGGTTCAAAGAAGCTAGATTCGTGTTAAATAGTACCTAGAATAATCTCCACCATGTTCTAGAACCATCATTTCACCACCCCCAAAATTTCATAGCACAGTAGGTTGTATTCTCAATATCTGTAGATAGTTATTATTAATAGACTTACTTTATGCATTTTGGGGGTGGTGACATGATGGTTCTAGAACATGGTGGAGTTTGCTCTAGGTCTATACTATATATTCAACACGAAACTAGTTGCTCTGAACCATTGGATCTAACAGCCCAACGGTCAAGATTGGTGCTATGGATCCAATTCAAAACTGCTCCACTACAGTAGTAGAGAGAATACAGCCTACCGTGCTATGAAATTTTGGGGGTGGTGGCATGATGGTTCTAGAACATGCATGGTGGAGTTTGCTCTAGGTACTATTCAACACAAATCCAGCTTCTCTGAACCATTATTGGATCTAACAGCCCACGGTTAGGATTGGTGCTATGGATCCAATTCAAAACTGCTCCATTATAGTAGTAGAGATAGAGATATCTTACCACTATATTGTGTACGAATAACTTTGAATATTGACCGTTGGATCAAGACTCATGAATCACAACATTTCCAGATGTTGGATCTTCTTTGCCATTCTAGCATCTAGAAGATTCTATTGATAGTCTTCAGCATAATCAATGTGATGCACAAACCTCAAAACACACTTCTCCATCATACTAGAATCTTCTCCCTCGTAGCTAATAATCGTTGACTTCTACATGATCTTATCTTATCTTATCTTACCACTATATAGTGTACGAATAACTTTGAATGTTGACTGTTGGATCAAGATTCGCGAATCTCAGCATTTCTAGCTATTGGATATCATGTAGAGGTCAACGATTATTAGCTATATAAAACTTTAAAATTTTAGTAACATGGTATAGAGAAATGGGGAGAATATTCTAGAAAGATAAGTGTTATTTGAGTTTTGTGTATAGCATTTATTATGATGTAGACTATCAATAGAATCTTCTAGATGCTTGAATGGAAAAGAAGATCCAACGGCTCGAAATGATGGGATTCACGAGTCATCCAATGGTCAATATTCAAAGTTGTTCGTACACTATATAGTGTAAAGATCATGTAGAAGTTAACGATTATTAGCTATATAAAACATGATTTTTTTGGTAACATGGTCTAGAGAAACGAGGGAGAAGATCCTAGAATGATGAGGAAAGTGTGTTTTGAGTTTTGTGCATAGCATTCATTGTGATGAAGACTATCAATAGAATCTTCTAGACCGTTAAGAAAATAGAATCTTCTAGATGCTAGAATGGAAAAGAATATCCAACGGCTAGAAATGTTGGGATTCGCGAGTCTTGATCCAACGGTCAATATTCAAAGTTATTTGTACACTATATAGTGCTGAGATTATAAAAGGTAAAGTAGAAAAAATATAAATTTGATCAACATCTATAAAATATGGGTGTATATATTTGGTTCTTGTACTTTGTATATCATGTAGAAGTCAAAGGTTATTTAGCTACCTAACACATGAAATTTTTGATAACATGGTCTAGAGAAACAAGGGAGAAGCTTCTAGTATCATGGAGAAGTGTGTTTTGAGGTTTTTTGCATAGCATTTATTATGTCGAAGACTATCAATAGATTCTTCTGAAAGCTACAATGGAAAAGAAGATCCAACGTTGGAAATATTGGGATTCACGAGTATTGATCCAACGGTCAACATTCAAAGTTATTCGTACACTATATAGTGGTAAGATAAGATAAGATAAGATCATGTAGAAGACAATGATTATTAGCTACTCCGTACTAGAGAGAAGATTCTAGTATGATGGAGAAGTTTGTTTTGAGGTTTGTGCATAGCATTCATTATGTTCAAGACTATGTATATAATCTTATAGATGCTAGAATGGAAAAGAAGATCCAACGGTTGGAAATATTAGCATTCGCGAGTCTTGATCCAACGGTCGGCATTCAAAGTTATTCATACACTATAGTGGATATATATATATACTACTATAATGGAGCAATTTTGAATTGGATCCATAACACCAATACCGACCATTGTGCTGTTAGATCCAATGGTTCAGAGAAGCTGGATTCATGTTGAATAGCACCTAGAGCAAACTCCACCATGCATGTTGTAGAACCATCATGTCACCCAAAAATTTCATAGCACAATAGGATGTATTCTCTCTACTACTATAATGGAGCAGTTTTGAATTGGATCCATAACACCAATCCTGACCGTTGGGCTCTTAGATCTAATGGTTTAGAGCAGCTAGATTCGTGTTGAATAGTATGTACCTAGAGAAAACACCACCATGTTCTAGAACCATCATGTCACCACCCCCAACATTTCATAGCACATTATTAGGTTGTATTCTCAATATGTGTAGATATAGTTATTATTAATAGAATTAATGTATATGCATTTTTTCTCTAACAAGACTATTGGTTAATAACAACTCAATTTTTGTTAAATCACATTTCATACATAAGAGAAAAATGCATAAATTAAGTCTATTATTAATAATTATATACACATATTTAGCCTACTGTGCTATGAAATTTTGGGGGTGGTGACATGATGGTTCTAGAACAGGGTGGAGTTTGCTCTAGGTACTATTCAACACGAATTCATCTTCTTTGAACCATTGGATCTAACAGCCCAACGGTCAGGATTGGTGCTATGATCCCAATTCAAAACTGCTCCATTATATTAGTGGAGATCTAAAACATAATTTTTTTGGTAACATGGCCTAGTGAAATGAGGGAGAAGATTCTAAAATGATGGAGAAGTGTGTTTTGAGTTTTGTGCATAGCATTCATTTTGATGAAGACTGTCAATAGAATCTTCTAGACCGTTCAAACAAATAGAATCTTCTATATGCTAGAATGAAAAAGAAGATCCAACGGCTGGAAATGTTGGGATTCACGAGTCTTGATCCAACGACCAATATTCAAATTTATTCATACACTATATAGTGGTAAGATAAATTATAATAGGAAAAGCAAAAAATATATAAATTTGATCAACAACTATAAAATATGGGTGTATATGTTTTGTTCTTGTACTTTGTATGTCATGTAGAAGTCAGCGATTATTAGCTATCTAAACCTTGAAAATTTTGGTAACATGGTCTACAGAAATGAGGCAGAAGATTCTAGAATGATGGAGAAGCGTGTTTTGAGTTTTGTGCATAGCATTCATTGTGATGAAGACTATCAATAGAATCTTCTAGATGCTAGAATAATGGAAAAGAATATCCAACGGTTGGAAATATTGGGATTCACGAGTCTTGATCCAATGGTCAATATTCAAAGTTGTTCGTATATTGTTTACCAATTGCAAGATATGCACATCTACTTGCTTGTAGTACTACCAAATATGGGAAATTTACCATAAACTATGATGTGGATATGTCCATGACCTTGCGAGGTTGCTCGGCCTGAAACTTGTTCATAAAAAAACAAGATGATCATTAATCTAGTAGATGGCCTGAAGTTCGGGGGGGGGGGGTTGCCGGAAGTAGATCGGTCTGGACAAGGAAGAGACAAGCCAGACTGTACACCCGCGGCTGCAGAGAAGAGATCGATGTAGGATGGATGGTGAGAGCCAGTGAAGGAGAGAGAAAACACAACTTGTTTTGCATGCATATTACTACTAGCAGGTCCATATATTTACTCCTAGTGGAGTGTACCTCGTGTCAGCAACCCATCATAGGTTTTCTCTCACATCACACTGCCTTCCGACTCCTCCTCCCGCTGCTCTCACGTTGTCTCCTTTTTTGGAAGGAGCCGCCTCCCTTTTCGAGTAGTACTAGTACAGAAGTGGAGTACTTTGCTTTACAGAGAAAAATATTTCCATCGCTTAGAAAATTTGAGTTGTTACTTTTCCTAGTATCTAGGAACTCACACTGGCAAAGCTGTTTACCAACGCCAAGATGCACACGTCTACTTTCTTGTAGTACTACTACAAAATTCCCATAAAATGGATATGTCCGTGACCTTGCTTGGTCGCTCGTCCTGAAACCTGTTCATACTTATACATGGTAGGCCATTTTTGTGAAGCGGCTTTTTTCAAAAGTTGTAAAAAACTCATGTTTATTATTTTTCATGGCAGGTAGTACAAGCAAAAGGACGCCATGCATGAGTCCCCCTGTTTTTTTGGCCTATTTCTCTCTCTTTTTTCAAAGCAGGGTCAACTTTGCCGGCATGCAAAGTCTAGAAAGAAGTTGAATCTTTGAAAACTCTCGGTCGTGTTGTCCATATATTGGCTGTCTGGTGGGCGACTTCAAAATATTTTTGTGGAATTTAAAGAGCAATTGGCAGCTCACATGTGGTTCGAAATAATTTTACATAATTTCGACACACTCCCTCCGATCCATATTAATGTTCATAGATTCATATAGATTCAAATGTATCTACTCATGTTTCTGTGCTAGATACATATACCCGAATCTAAACTAATCTTAGAACATTAATTTGAATCAAAGACAAATCATATAAGAGATGTCTAACATATCATCACTATATAAAATTATAATAGGTATAGCAGAAAAATATAAATTTGATCAACATATATAAAGTATGGGTGTATATTTGGTTCTTCTACTTCGTATCGCCATGTGTAGAAGTCAAAGATTATTAGCTACCTAACAGTTGAAATTTTTGGTAGTAACATTGGTCTAGAGAAACGAGTGGTAAGATTCTAGTATGATGGAGAAGTGTGTTTTGAGGTTTGTGCATCGCATTAATTATGCTAAAGACTGTCAATAGAATCTTCTAGATGCTAGAATGGAAAAGAAGATCCAACAGCTGGAAATGTCGTTCGAATTCGCGAGTCTTGATCCAACGGTCAACAAAGTTATTTGTATTCATACACTATATAGTACTTGGTAAGATAAGATTGTGCGAATAAGCTGGAATGCTGACCGTTGGATCTCAATACTCGCGAATCCCAATATTTCCAACTATTGGATCTTCTTTTCCATTATAACATCTAGAAGATTGTATAGATAGTCTTCAGCATAATGAATGCTATGCATAAACCTCAAAACACACTTCTCCATCATACTAGAATCTTCTCCCTCGTCTCTTTAGACCATATTACCAAAAAAATCAATTGTTTTGGGTAGCTAATAATCTTTGACTTCTACATGATGATACAAAGTACAAGAACCAAATATACACCCATACTTTATGTATGTTGATCAAATTTATAAGTTTTTGTGCCTTACCTATTATAATTTTATATAATGATGATATGTCATACGTCTATTATCCGAGTCTCACGTGCAGGGCACTCCTCTCGCTGCTCTTGTGCTACCTACCTTTTGGAGTAGCAGTACAGAATGAGGTGGAGTACTATGCTTTATAGAAAAAATATTTCCATCGCTTAGTAGAGTTTTTACTTTTCCTAGTATTTGGAAACTCGCATTGGCAAAGTTGTTTACCAATGCCAAGATGCACACATCTACTTTCTTGTACTACTACCAAATTACCATAAACTATGATGTGGATATGTCCATGAACTTGCTTGGTCGCTCGTCCTGAAACCTGTTCATACTTATACATGGTAGGCCATTTTTGTGAAGCGGGTTTCTTGAAAAGTTGTGAAAACTCATGTTTATTATTTTTCATGGCATGCAATACAACAAAAAAGACGCCATGCATGAGTCTCCCTGTTTTTGTAGCCTATTTCTCTCTCTTTTTTCAAAGCAAGGTTAACTTTGTCGACATGCAATGTCTAGAAATAAGTTGAATCTTTGAAAACTCCCAATCATGTTCTCGATATATTGGCTATCTGGTGGGCAACTTCAAAAGATTTTTGTGAAATTTAAAGAGCAATTGGTAGCTCACATGTGGTTCGATATAATTTGACCTAATTTCGACAGACTCCCTCTGATCCATATTAATGTTCATAGATTCATCTAGATTCAAATGTATCTCGTCATGTTTCTGTGCTAGACACATATATCCGAATCTAGACAAATCTGTGAATATTAATTTGAATCGGATACGGTAGTGTAATTTAATTGGGTTAATTTATCTATGAACCTTGAAAACTCAAAGAACCTAGGAATCGCAAGTAAAATATGGATGGTTCGCTATGTCCGGCAACATGGCGCGCTTCTCGCATTCAGTGCCACATTCTTCTGATTTTCTTTACTACTACTCCCTCCGTTTAGAAATATAAGACGTTTTAGTTTTGTGAAATGAATGTATCTAGACGCCTTTTAGTGTATAAGTTCAAGCCGAACCTCTAGGAATCTATACACTAGAAGGCGTCTAGATACATTGCATTCACAAAACTAAAACATCTTATATTTCTGAACGGAGGGAGTAGTACAAAACATCCCCATAATCAGTTGGAAAAGTGAAAAATGTTTTTCCTAATTGTTCGAAACTCCCATGGGCATCATTGTTTACTAGGCCAAGACGCACCCATCTACCCAATATCAGAACCCTATGTAAAAGTGTAGCTAGGGTATACATCGATATAGAAGGCCATGAGCTTATTGGTCGTTCGTGCTGAAAACCAAGAATTATTAATGTTACATCATGGTGGGCTATAATGTGAATCCGTCTTCCCTAAGGTTGTGGAATCTCATGTTTATCATTTTTCTTGGCAATTAATAATACTACTAGCAAAAGTACCCAATTGTAATGAAGTCTCATGTTTTTGTTTTACGCTTTATTTTGTTTGAATGTTTTCCATACGCGGTCAAATTTGTCGGTATGCAAATATTAATCAGTAATGGCATTTTTCAAAACTATAGTTGACCCATGATATCTTGGCTGCCTGGGTACCTTCAAAAGAATTTTGGATATTTTCAAGAGTAATAGTCTATCACGCTCACATGTATTCAAGTTTGACCTAATTTCGTTTAATCGACTTAGAGTCATGCATTTAAGTGCACGTGGAGCTTTATCTTGGAAGTTTGAAAAATACTTAAACTTGGGAACTGTAAGAATTGTCCACTTTGTACGAAATTTTGGTGAGGCCATTATTTCTTATTTTTCTACCAGCAAAAGTACTTCAAACTCACACTTCTGGTATTGTCTACTATATCATGTACTACTATGTACGAACTTTCTTCGGTTTCAAGCCAAATGACCAAGGTCATGGACATACCCTGTCTTCATCAAGATAATGACCGTGTGCCTATATTTTGGCATAGCTAGGTCGGTGCATGTTAGCATGCATGGTAAAGAAGTAAAAGTATTTTTTGGAAGGAAGTGCGATCAATATGGCTTAGAGTTCATAGCATGTGCCATTTGTTTACTATAGTACATAAAGTGGTTGGGTAAATTACATGTTATATTTTTTAAGCTTAATTTTCTAGCTAAGTTCACCCACTCAGACGACTTTCAGTTGATTTGTCGAATTAGGTCTAAATTAATATTCTACAAGTGCGTGAGAGCTAGTTGAATAGTATAACCGAGTGTTAGGTATAACAAAGTGACACATCAGCTATTGCCGGCTTTATACCAGCATGTATAATACCAAACATTTGAACTATAGAACAACTAGCATTACATGCAGCAACCTCATCAAAAGCAAGAAGATTAAACAGGAAAAAAATGAAAAATATTTCTATGCCTGCTTGAAAAATCCTAAAAATTGGGAATTGTAAGAAAACATGGTACACTTAGTCTGAAAATTGGGGCAGTGGCATTCTTTATTTCTTTTTTGGATCCTGGGTACCGTAGGTCCTGAAGGAGAGAGACACTCAAATTAGCGCACTAGGGTTTGTAGTCCTCGCAATGTGGTCTGAGGACCTTTTTGTAATTATTATTATTACTTTTGAGACTTTTTGTATTGGTGTAGATAATTATTAGTCCAGTAGATGGCTTGAATTTCGGGGGGGGGGCGGTTGCTAGAAGTAGATCGGTGTGCCATACCAAGTCACACGTGCGCAGCGTGACGCTTTGGACGAGGAAGAGACAAGCCGGACTGTGCACTGGCGGCTGCAGAGAAGAGATCGATGGAGGATGTATGGTGAGAGCCAGCGAAGGAGAGAGAAAACGCAACTTGTTTTGCGTGCATATTACTACTAGTAGGTCCATATATTTACTACTAGTGGAGTGTACCTCGTGTCAGCAACCCATCATAGCTTTGCTCTGATATCGCACCACCTTCCGACTCCTCCTCCCGCTGCTCTCATGCTGCCTCCTTTTTTTGGAAGGAGCCGCCTCCCTTTTCGAGTAGTACTAGTACAGAAGTGGAGTACTTTGCTTTATAGAGAAAAATATTTCCATCACTTAGAAAATTGGAGTTGTTACTTTTCCTAGTATTTGGGAACTCACATTGGCAAAGCTGTTCACCACTTTCTTGTAGTACTACTACGAAATTCCCATAAACATGGATATGTCCGTGACCTTGCTTGGTCGCTCGTCCTGAAACATGTCCATACTTATACATATTAGGCCATTTTTGTGAAGCGGCTTTTTTCAAAAGTTGTTAAAAACTCATGTTTATTATTCATGGCAGGTAGTACAAGCAAAAGGATGCCATGCATGAGTCCCCCTATTTTTTGGCCTATTTCTCTCACTTCAAAGTAGGGTTAACTTTATCGGCATGCAAAGTCTAGAAAGAAGTTGAATCTTTGAAAACTCTCGGTCGTGTTGTCCATATATTGGCTGTCTGGTGGGCAACTTCAAAAGTTTTTTGTAGAATTTAAAGATCAATTGGCAGCTCACATGTGGTTCAAAATAATTTGACCTAATTTCGAAAGACTCCCTCCGATCCATATTAATGTTCATAGATTCATCTAGATTCAAATGTATCTAGTCATGTTTCTGTGCTAGATGCATATACCCGAATCTAGACAAATCTGAGAACATTAATTTGAATCAGAGACAGTAGTATAATTTAAGTGGGTTAATTTATCTACGAACCTTGAAAACTCAAAGAACCTAGGAATCACAAGTAGAACATGGGTGGTTCCCTACGTCCAGAAACATGGGAACCTCAAAACACTTCTCCATCATTCTAGAATCTTCTCCCTCGTTTCTCCAGACCATGTTACCAAATTTTGAAGTTTTAGATTAGCTAATAATCGTTCACTCTACATGATATACAAAGTACGAGAACCAAATATACACCCATATATTATAGATGTTGATCAAATTCATATTTTTCTGTGCTTTACCTATTATAATTTTATAGTGATGATATCTCAGACGTCTATTATCTGAGTCTCACGTGCAGGGCACGTGCAACTTACTAGTTTACTACTAGCACTACATGATTTTGTTGGATAAATTACATGTTATATTTTTCAAGCTTAATTTTATACTCCCTCCGACCCAAATTAGTTGACTTAGTTTTATTTAGATTCGGATGTATCTAACACTAAAACAAGTCTAGATACATGAATCTAGACAAATCTAAGTCAACTAATTTGGGTCGGAGGGAGTAGCTAATTTGACCCGAAAGTGCATCATGCTTCAATCAACACGTTCGGTGGAATTAAAAGGTTACATCAAAGAATAGAAAATTACATCCAAGTCCATACAATTGGCACAAATGCCCCTAAAAATTAGCTTGGAAAGGTAGTCGGGTCCGCCTCAATTTCAACCGAGCAGCTGAGCCATACTCTTTCTACTACTGTTTGCTTCACACACAAAAACACAGCACACACCTACGTGTTATTCATGGTCGAAGGGACGAGATTGCTCGGAACGAGTAGAGGAGCTCACTGCCCCCCTACAGAGTCAATTCCCCCAGCCACACCTTCGTTGGCCACAGGTTCCTCGCGCTCGAGCTCGAACTTGAGCATGTCCTGATGGTGAGCAAGGGAAAGCATAGGATCGATAGGCTCGAGGGGCCCCAGGATGGCATCGTCTGCCACAGCCACGGCGACCTGGAGCCCACCCGAGTTGTTTACCCCGGTCGCATGCTCGCTTGCTGCAAGTTCCTCGTGCGCGAGCTCGAACTCGAGCATGTCCTAATCATAAGAAAGGGCCAGTATAGGATCAATAGGCTCGAGGGGACCCATGACGGAATCGGCCGTGGCCACGGCAACCTGGCGCCCACCCGAGTTGTCTGCCCCGGTCGCATTATCGTTGGCTGCAGGTTCCCCGCGGAAGGATTGGTCGTTGTCTTGCACAGGCTTAACTTGGCCACAGTTGATGTCCAGCTAGAGCGCCCGCCCGGACGCAGCTCCGTCACAGTCGAAAGGGATTCCCACCGGGACCGGCGCTTTGTTGTAGAGGTCCAATTTTGTTCACCTGCCGTGTTGACGCCTCCGTGATGCGGCCAACGCAGGATCCGTAGCCTCGAGGGGGCCAAAATCGCGTCGTCGACTGGCAGGGCCAACGCACGTTTACCGCGAGCGACCAGGCGCTCTACAAAGGTGGCTCCAACGGAGGCATGTTCTCGCCTGATGAACTATTTCGGGGCCTGGCCTCGAGCCGAAGCAGACCTCCAAGGATGATGCAGCCAATCCACCGGGATTCCTTCAAGTATTTGTGAGGGTAACATGCCTTTGTTGGAAGAAAGAAATTTCACTAGAGAGTAGAGTGAAGGAGAAAGTATAGTACTAGTAGTAATACTAGCGGTGCTACTCAGTTTTGACCCAGCATTTCTCCAGGGAGTACTTTTTTAGATGCTCCAAGGAGTATGCAGAGCGACCGCTTGGCGGCACGTGTGTTTTTTCGCAGTCGGTGGTTGTCCGGGGCATTAACTCACAAGAGAAATGTCATATCGGTACTTGTAGCGGCCGTACTTTCAGCTGGCCATAGTCTAATCAGATAGTAGGATGAGTAGTACTATACACTCTCGAAACAGAGGTGGCGAGCAGCTAGCAGCTCGAGCAACGAGTCTGGTAAATTCTTGGAGTATGTACTCTAGTATATAGTAGTAATAAGTTGCACATGCCTGACCGTACAGTATGTCATATTATCTCAACTACTATAATGGAGCAGTTTTGAATTGGATCCATAGCACCAATCCTGACCGTTGGGCTGTTACATCCAATGGTTCAGAGCATCTGGATTCATGTTGAATAGTATCTAGATCAAACCCCACCATGCATGTTCTAGAACCATCATGTCACCACCCCAAAAATTTCATAGCACAGTAGACTGTATTCTCTCTACCACTATAATGGAGCAGTTTTGAATATGATTGATCCATAGCACCAATCCTTATCGTTAGGCTGTTAGAAGTACTCCGACACGTGAGACTCACATATTCATATTTTTTGAGCTTTACCTATATTATATAATCTTACCACACTATATTGTGTACGTAGTACTTTGAACTTTGAAAAATCGATCAAGCCTGGCAAATCCCAACATTGCAAACCGCTGGATCTTCTATCCATGCTAGCATATAGAATATTCCATTGATAGTCTTTAGCATAATGAACGCTATGCACAAACCTTAGAATGCACTTCTCAATAATTCTAGAATCTTCTTCATCATTTCTCGCGAGAATAACGAGTAATAGGTAGCTAGTAGTAGTAGGTTGATTTCTACATGACACAAGGTACAAGAACCAATTATACATCCTATACTTTATGGACGTGACTCAAAATTATAATTATTTTTCAGTGATACCAACACAATCTCTTTCATCATTATAGTACGTTGATTTCTACATGACATAAGGTACAAGAACCAATTATACACCCTATACTTTATGGACGTGGCTCAAAATTATAATTATTTTTCAGTGATACCAACAAAATCACTTTCATCATTAATTGTCGTGACACATAAGCATTTTCCATGCATGTAATAAGGTCTTTGACAATGGGGGAGTCTCTTAGCGCGGTATACTAGGCAAAATGCTTTTGTGGCATGTCAATTAGTAGCTAAGATACACCCCTTGCATGTAATCATAGGCAAAAAGAGTTGATTGCCCAATAAAATGCATGCATGAGAGAAAAATATTAAATTAAGATACGACCTCTAAATAGTACAATGCATTGGAGAGATTGTCTATTAGGTATTTATAACTCCTATGGTAACGTGCTAAGCTACACCCCATTGTGAAAGGCCTAATGCATGATACAATACGTACCACCTGATACCCCCATTGGGGCTAATCTCATACTCTCATCTCAAACAGAGGTAGAGTAGTAGTACTAGTACCTCCATCCCAGAGTAGTACTGGAGTATAATATTTAGTCTTCCACGTATCCTTAGGTTGTCAAAGTGACATGTACACTGGGTCAGAGGGAGATAATTAATCGGGGAACACAGCGCTTCCCTAGTTTTCTCCGTGTAGGTCTCTTGCCAAAGAGATAAGGTATTGGTTCATGGTCACTGAATTTGGATGGACGGACAATATTGCCTAGAGTGATATGAGGAGTCTAGTACTCCTAGTATTTAATTATTGTACCAGTCTCTCTCGCTCGCTCTCATCAACCCTCTCAGATCTGCGCTCCTTCCTCTTTTCTCTCGCTCGGTCTCAAAATCCCTCTCAGATCCGCCGTAGTTGAAGAAGACGGCTCTATGGCGGACGAGTGGTTTGAAGCTATGATTGACATGAGTGCAATGAGGCAGGTCTTCAGCTGCAGGCTGTGTTCTCAAATTGTTTGTCGTCCCGCGTACATGGTTATTACTACTTCTTTCTGCATGATGTTTTCCACACTGGTTCGATACAACTCTTGTTTTTGGGCTAAATCTCTTTTCCTTGCACGAGCAGTGCTTTGGAAAGGCCGCGGCGCACATTTCATGCACACAATGTGTTGGAAAATTTTCTGATGGCCAGTGCCCGAGGTGTGAATACGGAGGCGTCTTCAAACCAACCACTACCGTCGATCAGATGTCCTCAGGAATGGAGCGCAAGTGCAGCAAAAAAGGTTGTGACATGGCTGGCAGCTTCTTCGAATTCATCGAACACCAGACGGCGTGCCCGCACGGGTAGAGGAAGACATAGGTTCTTGACAAAATAGAACCGTATGATATTCGGGTGTCTATGTGTGTGCTAATTCTCTCTAGAGTATGGTTTAGTTTCTGCCGTGGTTGTGTTGTACCTATACTAGTTATGTTATGTACAAATTGAATCATCATCGCATCCACATAGTTTCCCTCTTTTACCGATAGCAAGGGGAAGTACCACCAGCATGTGCATCTACATAGTTGCTCTCTTTTAACTAAAAAGCTTGGAAATCCGTAGATCTTGGGTGGCCCTCCACAGCATATGCAAATATCGGTGCCCAAACCTGTTCTCACCCATCCGGCACCGGTGCCTATGCTGCACAGACGACGCCACAAAAAATCAAGTATATGTTAAAATATGTGTCTTCCCTGTCCAGCTCAAGAACACTTCCTCTATTTAATGCAGAGACAACAACCATCCCTCTCGTCACGTGGGAGTAACTTGCATGTACATGCAATGCCAACTAAGCAAATTGGTGACATGGCATGATAATTAATGATGAAAAAGAGGGAGGTATTACCATAACATCACACATTTATATGAGTCTAGAACCTAATTAATTAGGTCTTGCATGACACCACACACATGTTATCACCCACTATGAAGACAATAACATATGCAAGTTACTAGTATATTTAGGCTGGTCATGG
Organism: Avena eriantha; assembly: GCA_910589775.1. Classification (NCBI taxonomy): domain Eukaryota; kingdom Viridiplantae; phylum Streptophyta; class Magnoliopsida; order Poales; family Poaceae; genus Avena; species Avena eriantha. Next base: position 307,285,384 of record OU342741.1, on the reverse strand, counting down.
TGGGGAGTAACTTAACATGCATGTGTTTCTAGTCTAAGTTACTACCTCCATTTTCGCGAAATAAAATAAAATAAGTTACTACCTCCATAGTGGAAAGTAACATAGGTGTGGTATCATGCAAAGTCTCATTTATTGCAATGTAGACTCATTTTGTCTTGAAATTCTGCCGCAAGTGCACTGTGTAGTGAGGAGAGAGAAACAATGATTTTCTAGTTCTTATGGCCGGGTCATACTAGTATGGTCGACCGCAAGATTTCTTAGCTTAAGACCGAGTGCTACAATGTTTAAATTCCACTAAGGCCGGCCACATGTGTCTTATATACGACCTTATTGTCACATTGGAGACGCCCTTATGGTAACATAGCTAGTTACCCCAAGGCTCTCTATCATCATTTAATTGCATGCCATGTCATCTAAATGCTTAGTTGGCAATACATGTAGGACTATGTACTACCCAAATTACTCCCACTAGCACTATGACGAACCTAAATAGAACCATGAAGAGAGGATGAGCCAGGAATGACGCTGGGGAGTGACGAGGTAGCGCATCCCCGCCTTTTGTTCTAGTAGTCCACTATCAGGGTCCATTTGATTCCAAGGATTTTCCTAGGAATTTGTTAGGATTAAATTCTATAGGAAATTTTCCTATGACGATTGTTTGATTTGTAGGATTGATTCCCAAAGGATTTTTTCCTAAGGATTCCTTTGTACAGTACTAGTTTTCGTAGGAAATCAAACATTCACCCATACCTCTTTTTCAGATTCCTACTATGGTGGAATCAAACACACTTTGGTGCAGATGAATTCCTATAGGATTGGAGTGAACATGACAATGCAATCCTACATTTTTCCTATTCCTACGATTTTCCTATCCTACAAATCAAACATGCCCTCACCCATTTCCCCTGGCCTCTTCCCCCTCATCCAGGCCAGCACCATGGACTAGCCCCTGCCCCCTCCCGTCCCCCTCCCCTCCCCCCACCCCCAAAAAAATCCCCAAATGGTGGTGCCGCCGGAACTGGAGCGCTCCTCATAGGAGCGCATCATCGAGTCTGGCCCCCATGTCTTCCATTCATGCCACGTCTCCACAGCCACAACCAACTTCTCTGTCTTCGAGCCGTAGTTAGTTAACACGGCGACTTCGTACACAATGACACTAAAGATCTTCTTCTCGAGGACGTACAAGCTCAGGAGGATGCCTGGATCCATCTCAGCCCCTCTAGAGGAGGACGATGTCGTGACCATACCCTGTGAAGAGGAAGTGTTGAATCTCAGCCTGCCTTCCAGCAAGCTGCAAAGAGCGAGCAAGTTCGTGCGAACTATGCGCAAGGTTCTTGGCCGTGTATGGCTGCTGAAGAACCTGCAACTCACGGCGAAGGAGTGGGGCATCATCATGTCGTACGACATTCTGCAACGGCTCTGGCTTGAGGCATGTATGTGGGTCGACAGGTTCCACTTCGACCTAACCCTCAGCCTAAATCTCTGGCTCATCGTCAACTTGCCGGCGCTTCAAGACAGTTGGTACCTGGTTGAGCAGGAGGATGGCCACTGCAGCATATGCATGCAGGCACTATCGAAGCGCACAACGGTGCATCTCCGGGATGCAACCATCCGTACCACCTCAAGTGCATCTTCACTTGGTTTGAGACCAAATCCAACTGCCCTATCTGCTGAGACAATGTGCTCGCCCATCTCTACTGACACGAGGTGCATATGCCCCCTTCTATATGAAACTGGTCATGTGGTTGATAATTAACTAATGTACTGAACCAATGTTTCTGCTGCATGCCAAGTGAACCTGTTCTATATATGTTTACACTTGTCAAATTAGCTTAATCCAATTTAGACATGGAAAACAATTAGTCTATGATTACAATCCAACAGGAAATTGTCATCATGTCTCATACATTTTACAAAGATAAAACCAATACGAATCACTGTTCATCATATCACTACATAATATGAAACAACAGTCTAATCATCGTCACCATCATCGCTTTTGGCACCGCCGGTTCAAGATCCACATATTCCCACTAGGTTGGATCTTCTTCCCCTTGCCATTCATCATACATGTCCTGAGATTCATCATGTAGAACCAGTTTATTCCTGTCTTTGTCGACTACACTAACCTTGACAGTGAAATCTACTTGTCCATCATGCGTAGAGCTGCCTTTGGCAATCAAATTTTCATCGACGTCAGCCAGTTCAGTTACCATACAACCCATGGGATCATCTTGGTGGGCAACATATGTGGTGACTGGCTCGTCATACTCATTCACATCATATGTGCTCCTTGCCTCAAACTTTTGCACATATTGCCAGTCCTTATTATCTATGTCATCCAAGAAAATTACCTTAGAAGCTTGAGTTACAAAAATATAAGGTTCCTCCTTGTACCACTCAGCAATAGTATTGATTGATATGAAATTCCCATCATTTTTGGGGCCTCTTTTCTTGTTCGGATCTTGGTCATACCAATAACACTTGAATAGAACCACAGATCAACCACCAATCTTGTCGTTATAATTCAACTCAATAACCTCTTTTATGCGACCATAATGATCATAGTCATCTGACTTCTTCATTTTGGCTGTCAAGTGCTCCCCACTAGTCGTGATGCCACTGTTTTGTGTCTTTAGATGTTTCTCACGCTTATAAGTGATGTAGTGGATACCATCGTTATTGCAAGCTGAAGCTGTCTATACTCTCTTTGCCGAACAACGTGATAGGGCATAGAGACCATCACTAACATCGCCCGGATTTTCTTCACGCAGCTTCATGATCTGTGGTTATACAAAATAATCAAGAGGTCATCTCATGTGCACAATTCGTATGCAATTCAAAGTTCAACTGACCATCTTACATGATTCCTAAACCATTCCTGAAACCCACCCCACATACTAGTGCAGCATAATCTTTTCCTTTGGTTGCTTTAAATAACCTACAAAAACGATACTCAAGTAAGACATCTGAACATATCTTGCTACAAGTTTCATTTCATATATGTGAGGATATGTATGAATAGTGCTCACGCAACAAAGTTTTCAGCCTCATCAGTGTTATTCAGCACATACCAAGTAAGTTGGTCATATTCGTACTGCATTAATGTTCTATGTTCCTTGTTTCCTACTAGGCAAACACTATGGTTAAAAATATATTTTTCAACTTCTTCAATTCTGCCACCCATACTGGATCTCGGTTTACGATCAGGAATGTATCTTGAGCAAAATGCGAATGCTTCAGCAGCAATGTATGCCTCTGCAATGCAAGCCTCTGCTCTAGCCTTGTTCCTGACAGTACCCTTGAAAGTGCAAAGTCGACGTTCTATAGGGTACATCCATTCGTACTGTACGGGACCTCTATAAAGTGCATCTTCAGTCAGATGAACAGCCAAATGCACTATTACATCAACGAAGGCTGCTGGATATATCAGCTCAAGCTTGCACAGGATTTCTACTATGTCCGTCTGAAGACGCGCTACAACTCTTCTGTCTAGAGTTTTGCTACAGATTTCCCTAAAGAACTTTCCCAACTCTGCAAGCACGTTGTACAAATCCTTGTTCACTAAACCTTTAATGCCAAGAGCCAAAAGCTTTTGTAGTAGGATGTGGCAATCGTGAGTTTTTCAACCCTTGGAGCTTGTTCCCCTTTGCATTGATACAATTTGCAATATTGGAAGCAAATCCAGATGGGAACTTCACACCTCGGAGGAAGTCACAAAATAGTATCCTTTTATTCATCGGCAAGGTAAATTCCGCACCTCGAAATTTGTAATGTTTTTCACTGCCCTTATCAATTGTATCTCCAGGATGCAGCTTCAAGTTGTTGTTAACATTGATTTTTTCGCAGTCAAGCCTAGGATTATAGCTATCTTTTGACTTAGATGGAATGTTGAGTAATGTGCCTATAATGCTGTCACATATATTTTTCTCCATGTGCATGACATCAATATTATGTCGAAGTGTCTTACCAGCCCAATATGGCAAGTCCCATAGAGTGGATCTGTGCTTATAAAATATTCTCGGTTCCTTTTCCTTCCCTTGGGAATCTGCTGCTACTTCCTCCGCTCTCTTCCATTTGGATGCTGCTCCTACTGTCAGTGCATCTTCTGTATTCTTTCTTTTACCTCGCCTAGCAACTGGTTGTTTTCCTGGTTTGACATTTCTGACCTTTTGTAAATACGCCTGCAACTCAGCGGCAATGAACTTTTGTGGTGGAGTGCCATATTCAGTCCTCTTTCCATAGAACTACAATTTTTCAAGTTTTTTCGGAATTTGTGGCCTTGAGGAAGAAAAACCCGGTGGCCAAGGAAACCAGTCTTATTTTGTAGCCTCACTGTGACATGTTTTGTCTCACAGCGAACACATGCGTTATAACCTGCTGTCACTCTACCTGACATAGTGCCACGAGCTGGAAAATCATGGGTGCAGAATAACACAGCAGCACGCATAGGGAACTTGGCATCTTCATGGTTGTTGGCAAGGATATCAAGAGTCATGACACCCTTCCATAGTTCCTGCAAGTCTCGTATAAGAGGCTTCATGAATAGATCAAAATACTTCCAGGTGATTTGGGACCTAGGATGAGTAAAGCCAGCAAGCAGTTCGACTGATCAGTCCATGCCTAGGGAGGCAGGTTGTAAATTGTAATACGTACTGGCCACATGTTGTACGAGTTACTCATGTTGCCAAATGGTTTAAATACATCTGTAGCTAGGCCAAGTCTCAGGTTCCTTGGATTCGCTGCAAATCCTGGATGGGCCTTGTCAAAGTTCTTCCATTCATTGCCATCAGCTGGATGTCTGAGTAAGTAATCATCTGGCTTGAGAATCTCTTTGTGCCATCTTGTTTCATTAGATGTTTGTTCTGACTAAAACAACCTCTTCAATCTATCTATAATTGAAAAATATCTTAGAACCTTACAAGGATCTTTCTTCTTTTTATCACCATTTTTCTATCTTGATTCGTTACATACTCGGCATTCATCGAGGTTTTCATAATCCTCCCAGAACAGTACACAGTTATTTGGACAAAAATGGATATTCTCATATGATAGTCCAAGTACCTTGATGTACTGTTTCATCTCATAAAAGGATTTTGGCAGTCCTTCCATAGGGATTGACTCGCTGTACACCTTAATCGTTGAATCGAAAGCTTTGTTGCTAATCTTGTTGAATGACTTCTCCTTTAGTAATTTCATTACCAGTTCGAATCTTGAGATACCAGAATCAGGGTCCACTGAACACTTGGCATCTTCTATCAGGTCAGAGAAAAGTGATCTTATAAGAGAAGGAGCGCCTTTTTTGCTTGTAGTGGGGTACAGGTCCCTTAACAAACCAGAAAGGTCCTCATCCTCAATATGATGAGCTTCAGGTGGATCAGCATCAGCTAGAGGATCAAGAACAAGCTGATCATATGCTTCACCTTGTTTAGTCCACCTAATATATGTGCACTGCATCCCATTAACAAAAGTATGGTTTGCGACTCTGCTCTGACTCAGCTTTTTTTAATTAAGGCATTGTTGGCATGGGCAAAACACATCCGAGTCATCGTTATGCTGTCTAACAAACTTCATGAATTCATTAACACCTTTCCAATATGAAGGTGTTGCTTTTTTCCATATCCAATATATGTCCATCTGTTGAGGATAGAGATGGTTAGAAGCTTTCAAGATATTTCACCGAACAGGTTGATTACAGATCTAATTAAACCAAGATATCTGAGCAACCCTGATTGAATATAGAACTATAAATGCCACGTAATTTTAGCTTATTTCAGAAATTGAGTGCAGAACTATGTTACATATTTGAGAGAACAGATCGACTGAGCACAAAATGACAACCAATTCGAACAAACAGATCAAATGCAGAACAATGTCAAACGAGCAGATCGAGTATGAAACTACTTCTAGGGAATGATTGAACGAACTAAGGATATTATAACCGTACCATGGAGATCGATCAGCTGACCGCCGGCGTGTGTGCGTCTTGAAAAGAACGACACCACCGGCAATGGTGTCAGGCCGTCCCGGCTGATAGACGGAGTGTGAATGTTTTGGTGCGCGGATTGTGGTTTTGACCGCCTGCGCGTCTCCAAAAGAATGGCGCAAAGAGACAATAGCTGGCTGCTGGAGTGAAGGTGCGAGTGGGAAATTTTTGGCACGCGCGGGGTATGTGTCCTAGTTGTCAACAATTTTCATGCGAAAATATCGGCCAAAATTTCTCTCTCGTTTTTTTCTTCCTTGTTGAGGTCTAGAATTTTTATTACTGAGCCCATAAAATTAGACTATCAAACCCAATCATAGCCCAAAACCTTCAATTTGGCCTTTTCATTGTCTTGTAGCCGCCGACCATAGCGCATTCAGTTTCGGAGTGAGCCCATGAAGAATAGGGCATCCGCCCCCAGTTATCCTAGAATCTTTTTAATTCGGCCTTTATGGTCATCCCCTTCCCCAGCCCCCTAGAAAAAGCTCCGCCTACCTATGTTGTTTTGTTGAAACTACTGCATTACTATTAAGTTCCACGTACCTTGCACATGCGAACCATATAGTAGACATATGACATATCATCACTATATAAAATTATAATAGATAATTTTCAAAAATATATATAATTTGATCGACATCTATATAGTATGTGTGTATATTTAGTCCTTTACTTTGTACCATGTATATTTAGACCTAGCAACGGACCGATGTTAAAACAGCGGATGGGGCTAAAAAAAGTCCATCATGCGCATGTTTCATTTACAGAGAGGCTGACACATGGGACCCAGCAGCGTGGCCTTACAGAGATGCTTCATCGAGCAACATTGCCAAGTTCGAAATAGGGAGGCGCGAGCGAGAAAAAAGTCCAGCGTGGTGAGAGGCTAACATGGAGGACCCAGCAACATTATCAAGTTCGACCCGAAAAAACAGTCCAACATACACACACGCCTTTTCAAGGTCAGGGAACTGTTTTTTAGCGCAGGGTTAGGGAACTACTGAGCACAAGCCAGTGAAATTTGAGAAAGGATCCCATGGAGCATAGGAAAGAACATTGTAATTCGGCCTTGTCAGGGTCAAGGGACTGCTTAGCACAGCCTAGTGAAATTTAAGAAAGGAGCACATGGAGTATAACGCATGTAGATGGACCATGTAGAATAGCCAAAAGTATCTTTAATTTAGCCTTTTGAGCATTGGCCCCTACCTCTTAAAAAAACTCTGCCTCCACCTCTTAAAAAAACTCCGCTATATTTTTGTGAAACTAGTCCATTATATATGTGGCATTTTATAAATTGAAATGCTAGGAGGCTTCCCATTTATTTTTAAAAATATAAACACGTACACACGACATCTTTTTAAAAATATTAAATAATAACTTGAAGGTACTAAGGAATGTTTAATAATATATTTTCTATAAATATCTTTGGCGTAGTGGTGACACACACAGTTTAAATCTATTGGAAGTCCAAAACAGTAGACGCGGCCGAAAAAAAGGTCTATCATACATACACACATTTTATTTAAAGATAGACCGACATGTGGGTCCCACCAGCGCGGCCTTATATAGGTGCTGTATCGAGCAACGTTGCCAAGTTCGAAACAGGGAGGTGCGAGCGAGAAAAAAGTCCATCACGCACACATTTGTTCTAATGAGAGGATAACATGGGGAGACCTAGCAGCTTGAAAAAATGGCTGATGCAGCGAGCAACGTTATCAAGTTCAAAACACGGAGCGCGAGCAGAGAAAAAAGTCAATCATACAACCGATCCTTCTAATGAGAGGCTATCATATGGGACCCAGCTACGTGACCAAACGGCAGATTCGTCAAGCAACACTATCTAGTTAGGAATAGGGTGGCACTAGAGTAGAAAAAAGTCCGTCATACCCACGATTCTTCTAATGTGAGACTGACATAAGGAACCCACCAGCATGGCTGATGCAGCAAGCAACGCTATCAAGTTCGGAACACCGAGGCGCGACCGAGGGAAAAAATTCTATCATACACATGTTTCTTCTAATGAGAGGATGGCTTGTGGGGTCTAGGAGTTTGATTAAATGGCTGATACAGCGAGCAACGCTATCAAGTTCGGAACACGAAGGCGCGATAGAGGCTAAAAAATCCATCATACACACGTTTCTTCTAATGAGAGGATGACATGTGGGGCCCAACATCGTGATTAAACGGTAGATGCATCGAACTGTGCTATCAAGTTCGGAATAGGGTAGTGCGAGCCAAGGAAAAAAATCCATCATATACACATTTCTTCTAATGAGAGGATGACATGTGGGGCTCAGGAAGTTGGTTAAACGGTAGATGTGTCGAGTAACACTATCAACTCGGAACGGGGTAGCACCAGCGAAGGAAAAAAAATCCATCATACACATCTTTCTTCTAATGAGAGGATGACATGTGGGTCCCAGGAGGTTGATTAGACAGTAGATGCATCGAGAAGCGCTATCAACTTCGGAACAGGGTAGCGTGAGCGAAGGAAAAAATTCCATCATACACACGATCCTTCTAATGAGAGGCTAACATGTGGGACATAGCAGACTGACTAAACGGCAGATACCTTGAGCTACGTTATCGAGTTCAAATCCGGGAGGCGCGACCGAAAAGTATGGTCCGCTAGAGACACTGACGTTCGGGACCCACACGCCTCAAAAGACTTCGGCGAGTCAACATCGCGCGAGGAAACGAAAATCTTGCTTCTTCCACGCGCCAGCAGAGTTTCCTCCATGTTTTTAGCAGATCCGTCGTAGTAGAGGGCCGCGGAACCGGAAAAAAAAAGTTTTCCATCGGCCACGGTCGAGCCGAGAATTTCGTTGCGGAAGACGCGCCTTCTACGACGACCGTCGGGCCAATTCGTTGCGGAAGGAAACTTTTCTTGTAGTGGATCTTGGTATTTTACGATGTTCGCGCGCACATTTTATGTATGTTTTTACCAGGATCAGGACATACGATGGATCCAATGGATAAATTTCTTGAAGCAGTTGTACTATGGAGGAAAGGAGTCAAAAACAACGTAAATCGCTTATTTGGGAAATATTAATAATACCAGAAGAAAACTAGAAGCGAACAAGGGAGGCAGAGAGCGCAACGACCAACTATACAGGCAGAGCAAATTCTCCGACTATATAGCTCCGGCCGTATAGTTAGCGTTGCCTCCGCCTTGTTAAATAGTTTCACCCCATGCAATTGGTTTGGGAAGACGACATACAGTAACACCAGAAATCATAGAAACCTCACCTCCGGAAGGCATCTGGAGGGGGAACTCATCCACCAGGGATCCATCTTCGCCCTGCGCAGATCCGGGAGGCTAAGGCATCGATCTTCATCATCCGTCGATGCATCACCACCATCTCCATCCATCCCATCTACATCTTGTTTAGATCTTGTTGTAATTCCTATTCTCGTTGCGGATTTATACAAGTACTATTCATCTATGTGTGTTTCCATTACAATTGCCATGATGTTGATTGCCTCCATGTCTGAGTAGATCATTAGTTCTTGGGGAGATGGAGAAACCCTAGTATGAGATTGAAATAAGATAAAGTCTATTATGATATTCATCGCTGTGACCATGTGTTAGATTTTCTACATCTTGATGTTGAGAGAAGTCTACCTCTCAATATTTTCCTTTTCCGGGGACTTGATGGAGGAAACTACTTGTTGGTAGATGGAGGCATGTTAGCACTTACAGTGACTATAAAGTTGTTGGCACCCCTTACGTATCAACTTGGGAAACCGAGGAAACTCACGGAACACTATCTATGCCATGGGATACCTCCTACGGGATTACGTCCCTTAATAGTGCAGTAATTCGATTGATGTCAATTGCTGACGGCTGTGGTTATGAGGATGATGTGAGCAGCGGTTGCTGCCTATTCGTCCAAATATGGAGTTCCTCCCACACATACATAGTTAAGAATGTTCATGATGATAATCTTTATCTTAGCTCTTTACAATACTAGTGGTGTATCCGCTACTCCCTGGGAACACCTTTCTCCCACTATAGTTCCAATCTCTCTTACATACGCGATACTTACTTTATGTACTCGGTTATTTTACTTTACTTTATTGCTCTTCTACCCAAAACCCAAACACACCTTTTTACACAATACTCGCATTTTATCTTGTCACTTAGAACTTTATCTAGCATTTCTAACATAATATTTATTTCAAGAGTTATTAGACTTCAGACTCATGCTCCCTATGGGATCGATATCTTTATTTTAAAACTAGCTACAAACGATCTGTGATCTTGCAGTCATCAAGCTATTTTCTAGCGCCATTGCCGGGGAGCTAAGCACTATAGGTCTTTTAGTTTTTGCTTATTTATTTTTGTCTTGCTAAATTTTGTTTTGAGTTATAGGTATCCACCAACATGATGGAGTTTGAGCATATAACTAGTGCTAACGCACTCAACCACTTTGGGAAGCCCTATGATATTTATTAAAGAGACAACTCCAATGAGAAGACAAGGAGGTTTGAAATAAATCCGGTACTACTTAGTATTCTACATCAGAAGTAATTTACTGGAGATGAAGAATATCCTGATCCATATGAGCATATTGCATGTTTTAAAGATATATGTGGCACTTTTATATTGACATGATATACCATCGATGAGGTAAGGGTTAAACTTTTTAGTCAAACTTTGACAAGTACATATCTCTCATGGTATAGATCTCTACCCCCTTAAGCCACTACTACTTGAGATAATCTAGCTTGTTAGTTTTTATCAAAATATTATCCATTATCAAAATCGTTTGGAATTAGGCGTCTTATAATGACTTGGAAGAATCGTGCTAATGAAGGAATAGTAAGAACTTATATCAAATTTAAATATTTACTACGACTATGTCCTCATCATGATTTGCCTGAATGGTATTTACTACATATCTTTTATGGCAGTTTAATTGAACCTAATGAAATTGAACTAGACTCTTTCGCTGAAGGAGCCTCTATGAATCTTCCTATACCTAAAGCTTGGGCTTTACTTAATAGAATTCATGATCATAGAGTTTCATGGAATTTTGGTCTAGGAAGTGAAGTAGGCATAGAAATAGAGCATGATTGTATTCATGACTATAATAGAAAAGTGCATGTTAAAGAACTATCTAAAGAACTTTATTTAGATTCAGATCTTGTGTTGCAAGTTGTTAAAGCTTTTAGAGAACATACTAAAGCTCCAAAGGAGGGTCCAGTCAAGTATGATCTACTGCCTGAACCAGAAAAGAAAAAAGAAGATGAAGCAACACTGGCCACCGTAGGACCAATATATGAAGTGCCTTTCCCTAACACTGCACAAAAGCATATTCTTGAATATGAGCAGGTTAAAGCAGTACAGGAAAAGAGGGAAGAGGAAAGCATGCTAGAAGTCATGGAACATCTGGAAGAAACCAAAGACGAAGGGGTAACCAAGGAAGCAATTATGTCTATGTAATCACACTGTAACATAATTGAACTTGATGAAGAGACTTCCGTATTGGTTGAAGGTAAAATAAAGGTAAAAGATGTGGGTAAGCCTATTCTTCCCTGCATATTCAAAGAAACCTCTCATTACGGTTTATGTGATCTTGGCACCAAAGTTAATGTTATATCTTATGATTTTTACTTAGAAATAAAAGAAGAAATAGAACCGGCTACAATTGAAAATACTGATATAACTATTATTTTAGCGAATAAAAACCTGAGAATTCCAATGGGAGTAGTTGACAATGCAACTGTCACAATTGGCAACAAAGATTTTCCTATTGATTTTGTAGTTGTCGATATGCTAGCTGACACTCTTTGCCCAATTATATCTGGATGGAACTTTTTGGGTGATATAGGTGCCTATGTTAACTTCAAGAAGGAGATTGTGTCTCTTAAGCTTGAGGGAATGGAAAACAAATTCCATTTCTCCAAATTTAAAGACAAACCTCCACAAATACAAGAAGAACAGAGAACTATTGAGGAAATGGCGGCTCTTTTCTTAGGTAATCAAGAAGAGGAAATAGACGAAGATCCAAATTATGAAGAAATAGTTATGGAGGACAAGTCCCTGGGAGAACTATAAAATGAATACGATTTACAACCCGTTTTGGGACCTCCAACTGATGAGGCTTTTGAAGAGCCAAAAAAGAGACGGGACGAGGAATTACCACCCCCAGAGTTAAAGACTCTACCATAAAATCTTAAATACAGGTTTTTAGATGATACCAATAAATTCCCTGTTATTATTAGTGCTAAACTTTCAGGAGAAGAAGAAGAAGAACTCATGAGGATACTTAAGGAGCATCACTAGGCCTTTGGGTACTCAATGGATGACTTGAAGGGTATTAGTCCCATGATAGCTGTCCATCGAATATTCATGGAAGAAGATGATGCTAAACCAGTTGAGAAATTCAATAAAAGACTGAAGCCTGAAATGAAATATGTGGTTAGAAAATAAATTGTACGCCTATTGGACGCAGGTATAATCTATCATGTTAAAGAAAGTGAATGGGTAAGTCCTGTTCACTGTGTTCCTAAAAAGGGTGGTTTTACTATTGTTCCTAATGAAAACAATGAACTGATACCTACTAGAACTGTTGTTGGGCATAGGATGTGCATAGACTTCAGGAAATTAAACAAATAAACTAGGAAAGATCACCATCTATTACCATTCATAGATCAAACTTTAGAAAGGTTAGCAAACCATACTCACTTTTGTTAATTGGACGGATACTCTGGTTTCTCTCAAATAGCTATTCATCCGGAGGACCAACTTAAAACAACTTTCATAAGTCCTTATGGTTTATATGCTTACCAACGTATGCCCTTTGGTTTATGTGATGCTCCAGCTACTTTTCAAAGATGCATGACTACTATTTTTGCTGATTTTATAGAACTTATAATGGAAGTATTTATGGATGACTTTTCTATCTATGGAACTTCATTTACTAGTTGTTTAGATAATCTCAAAAGAGTTTTGCAGCATTGTGAAGAAACTAATCTTGTTCTAAACTGGGAGAAATGCCATTTTATGGTCAAAGAAGGTATAGTCCTTGGACACCAGGTATTAGGTAAGGGAATTGAAGTGGATAGAGCTAAGATTGAAGAAATAGAGAGAATGCCACCACCTAGGGATATTAAAGGTATAAGAAGTTTTCTTGGTCATGTGGGTTTTTATAGAAGGTTCATTAGAAATTTCTCTGGAATATCAAAACCTTTGAATAACCTCCTGCAAAAGGGAATAGGATTTAACTTTGATGATAAGTATCTTGAAGCCTTTGATAGACTCAAAAATTCTTTATCTCGCGCTCCTATTGTTAAACCACCTATCTGGGATACAACCTTTGATTTAATATGGGAAGCGAGTGATGATGTTGTAGGAGTAACTCTAGGACAACATTTTGGTCGTAGATTTAATATTATACATCTTGCTAGTAGAACTCTCAATGGTTCTCAAAAGAACTACCCTAAGGAAGAAAATGATGATGTTGTGATAAATTTCATTCCTATATAGTTGATGAAAAGGTAAGAGTTCACACGGATCATGATGGCTTAAAAGAACTCCTTGAAAGGAATGACCATAAGCCAAGGCTGATCCGTTGGATTCTTTCCCTTCAAGAATTTGAGCTACAGATTATGCAGAGGCAGGAAATAAAGATGTTAGATGCAGTGTCCATGTTTTCCTAGCAAGACACCAATCTTATTGAGATGAACTTTAGTCCTGGTGATTCTCATTTACAGGAATTATTCAATGAACTAAGGTCAATTCCTCCAAAAGAGAAGAAGTCTTTGTTATGGGAGGAATTTTCCATCCCCGAATAAACAATGGTAAGTGAAAGGTAAGTGTTCTTACCCAAATAAGTGATTTATTTTCACAATTCTTACTCTTAAAAATTCTGCCTTTGAATTCCTTGTATTTTTCTGAAGTTTTAGAGGGGTTTTTTTCCAACTATACGGGCAGAGCTATACGACCGGAGAGGGAGCTCCCGCCATATAGTTGGTCATTAAACTCTCTATATCATCTTCGTGAAATTGTTTTCGCTATCTGAGCCTATACGGTCACAACTATACGACCGGAGCCAAAAATTCTGGCTGTATAGTTGGTCGTTAAACTCTCAGATGGTTTTGCTTTTTGATGTCTGTATCTATACGGTCGCAACTATACGACCAGAGCAAAAATTATGGCCATATAGTTAGTCGTTAAACAAACTCTCAGACACTTTTGGTTTTGATGTATGTATCTATATGGTCGCAACTATACGACCGGAACCAACAATTCCGGCCGTATAGTTGGTCGTTAAACTCTCAGACACTTTTTCGTTCGATCTTTCGTTTAATATTCATGAAAAAATGTTATTGTTGGTTCCAAGTCGTGATTTAATTGACCTGGACTCGAGATATTTGGAAATATCTGCCTGGAACCAACTATACGGCCGGAGCTATACGAGCCGCGCCCGTATAGTTGGTCGTTACGCGGCAGGACACTTCCAAATCCGTGATTTCTTTTCCTGTTTTGTTCGGATTCTTTTCTTTGGAGACAATTTGGTGTTCCTCACGAGTTTTACCGACCTCTGACCCCCTTATATACTACCATTGTCTCTCTCTATAATCATAATCTCCAGGAACAAATCTAGCAATGCGCTACCCCGTCCCAGGCTGTGGAAAACCCATGGGGCTCATTGCTCCATCCAGGGACCGCTCAAGTAGCCCGTCCATGGAGGACGATGATGAGGTGGAGAGGTTTAGCCCAAGGTACAAGGAGTACGTCGAGCCAAGCCACTTCAACAATGATTCCGACGATGATGTGGTTGACGTCTACATTCACCGTGACGTCTATGATCCACCTGAGATCAATTGGGAAGCGATGAAGAAAGCTCAACAAAAGAGAGAAGATCGGAAACCACATAGAAAAGGGCGCATGGAGATGGTCAAGTTCATCACTACGGATCAAAGGCCACACAAGCGTAAGGAATTATGTAATATTGGTGCAGGTGCTAGCAAGGGAGTCGAGGTACCACTCGAGAAGTCAACCATTGGTGCTCGCATTAAGGTCAAGCCTCAAGAAGAGTGGAGATACGGTTTCCACTTCCCTGATCCATCACTTATGGATGAGGAAGAAGAAGCTGTACTAGGACCAAGGATTGCATACGTGCATTGAAATATATTAGAAGCAGGAGCTACTCCATCGCGTTGAAGTCCGCCACCGTCTCGATGAGATGGAAAAGAAAGAAGACCTATTTCCATTGGTGACTAAGCTCGTTGATAGAATGGACACTCTGCAGTCTGATTTGCGAAGGTGCTACAACCGCATAACCACTTTGGAGGAGACCACAAGAAGCTACACATTGCGGTGTTATATTCCATGGTTGATCTACAACAATCACGGTATCAAATAATCGCAAGGGACTATTTGATCCCGCCTAGCTTGGTTCCAAGCTTGGGGAGATCTTTAAGACCCTGTAATCTATCTTATAAGTTTTATTACTATTTTTCGCATTAGTTCAAACTATAAATAAAGTTTGCATCATTAGAATTTCCTTCAGGAATAGTCAATCCCTTTTATGAAATTCCGAGTTTATTATTATATATGGAGCAATGTTGAGTTTGTGTTTGCTTTATTTGATATATGAATGGCTTGAGTATAATTTTACTTGCACTTGATGATAGCAATAGGAGTCTTCCACACCATTGGTATTAATAGAACACCTAAAGATAATTTAGTCAATATGTTGTAAGTCTATGGTTTGATTTACAAATAAAAATTATCTACACAATTAAGTTGAAGAAGAAACCTTGAACAAAGGAAAATAAAGTGCTATCAAAATAGAGTGGGAACAAGTCGAGGTAGAATCTTCAAGTCATAAGAATGCTTCATATATATAGTTGGAATTTGGTAATTGAGATCGTTAAACTTTCAATTCCTCCATGAAGTGGAATATATGGCTAGCTCCTTTGCACAACACTTAAACAAAAGTGTAAGCATATATATACAAAAGAAAAGAAAAATAAGAATAAAAAGAGCGAGTGTGCAAAGAGAAAGTAGGCATATACCACTGAGTTGTAGTATGACAAAGAGATACTTTTGAGATTATAAATCTTACGCTGATCCTAAAACATTTGGGACTACCTCGTTAACTCATTCGGTTGAACCGGATTCTTTTACATTATGTTGAGATTCATATTTTATGAACTATTGATCACTAAGGTGTGGAAGCCTTCTAATACTATTCTGATGGTTCGAGTAAGGTACTATTCTTGAACTTATTCCTATGTACCATATATGATAAACACATGTTGCAATTGCCTCATTTATTTTATCGACTCAGCTTCATGAATATGAGGATCACATCCATTAAGCTAGAGCTTGCTCCGGATGAGCAAGAGTCTAAGCTTGGGGAAGTTGATGAGTGCATATTTGCATTATGTTTTACATTATTATTTTGCATTGTAGATGTAGGATCTTGGTATTTTACGGCGTTCGCGCGCACATTCTATTTCTGTTTTCACCAGGATCAGGACAAATGATGGATCCAATGAATACAATTCTTGAAGCAGTTGTACTGTGGAGAAAAGGAGTCAAAAACAACATTAATCGCTTATTTGGAAAATATTAATAATACCAGAAGAAAACCAGAAGCGAACAAGGGAGGCAGAGAGTGCAACAACCAACTATACAGGCGAAGCAAATTCTCCAATTGTATAGCTCCAGCCGTATAGTTGGCGCTGCCTCCGCCTTGTCAAATAGTTTCACCCCGTGCAATTGGTTCGGGGAGACAATATACAGAACACCAGAAATCGTAGAAACCTCACCTCCAAAAGGCATCTGGAGGGGGAACTCATCCACTAGGGATCCATCTTCGTCCTACGCAGATCCGGGAGGCTAAGGCATCGATCTTCATCATCCACCACTGCATCACCACCATCTCCATCCATCCCCTCTACATCTTGTTTAGATCTTGTTGTCATTCCAATACTCGTTGTGGATTTATACAAGTACTATTCACCTATGATTGTTTCCATTACAATTGCCATGATGTTGATTGCCTCCATGTCTGAGTAGATCATTAGTTCTTGGGGATATGGAGAAACCCTAGTACGAGATTGAAATAAGATAAAGTCTATTATGATATTCATCACTCTGATCATGTGTTAGATTTTCTACATCTTGATGTTCAGAGAAGTCGATCTCTCAATATTTGCCTCTTGCGGGGAGGAGGAAACTACTTGTTGGTAGACGGAGGCGTGTTAGCACTTATAGTGACTATAAAGCTGTTGACACCCCTTACGTATCAACTTGGGAAACTGAGGAAACTCACGGAACACTATCCATGTCATGGGATACGTCCTACGGGATTACATCCCTTAATAGCATAGTAATTCAATTGATGTCGATTGCTGGCTGCTGTGGTTAGGAGGATGATGTGAGCAGCGGTTGCTACCTATTCGTCCAAATATGGAGTTCCTCCCACACATACATAATTAAGAATGTTCATGATGATAATCTTTATCTTAGATCTTTACAATACTAGTGGTGTATCCGCTACTCCCTGAGAACGCCTTTTTCCACTGCAGTTCCAATCTCTCTTACATACGCGATACTTACTTTGAGTACTCAGTTATTTTACTTTACTTTATTTCTCTTATACCCAAAACCCAAAAACACCTTTTTACACAACCTTAGAAATTTATCTAGCATTTCTATTATAATATTTATTTCAAGAGTTATTAGACTTCAGGCGCCTGCTCCCTGTGGGATCAATATCTTTATTTCGTAACTAGCTAAAAATGATTTGTGCTCTTGCAGTCATCAGGTACTCATACCAAGAACGAGGAGCTTGCTTTAGTCCATAGAGTGCCTTATGGAGTAGGTACACATGGTTGGGATAGCTTTGTCTATGAAAATTGGGGTTGAGAAAAAATGCAACCTCTTTCAAGGTACCATTAAAGCACTTTTCACATCCATTTGATAAAGGTTGAAATTATGAAAAGATGCATATGCAAGCAAGAGCTAAATAACTTCAAGGCGAGCGATGAGCGCAAAGGTATCCTCATAGTCCATACCTTTGATTTGGGCATACCCTTGCACCACCAACATTGCTTTATTTCTTGTGACGGTTCCATTCTGATCTTTCTTGTTCTTGAACACCAATTTTGTCCCAATGACATTAGAGACCAAACTTCATAGCAGCTGAAGCACTGATACATGTAAAATGCATAGATGAACTTTGTATTTTATTCTCACATATCCCAACATATTTGCATCATATTAGTAGTTATAACCCATGTTCTTAATGATTTTGGGGATTTTCTAAATAATCCACTCTCCTCTGGTTCTAACTCTGTCTGGTAGAACATACCTTTTGTTATTATTTTTGACTTTACAAGAGCTACCAGACTCCAAAAGGGAAAGGTTGGAGAGCACGCTTCGGAATTTTCAAGGAGCATCTAGTAGGCGAAAGGAGGTCACCAGTAGCTTAATGGGCTGGGAAAGAGGCCCAGTGGAAAAGGATACTATGTAGGCCACGCCACGTACCCTCTTTCCCACCTTGTTGCTCGGATGCCGTTGATTCCACCACCATCCTCTTTGTCTTGACCTAAAACCTTCTATAAAAAGGCTCCCAACACGATCTCATATCATATGGAGGTTGAGATAAAAAAACCACAAAGAAGAGAGTATGCAGCTGACATAGGTATGCCCTACGGGCACCTACTATTGGCCTACCTGGCGCAGCCCAACGGAAGGCCCATTTGATGACCTACCAAGGTTCATGACGCCCATGACGATTCGGGCGGTGCGGAACCTACAAGAACACAAACTCCAATTGCACAGGACAAGGAAAGCTCAAGACTAGAGTTTGAATCCAACTTATAACCAACTCATATTGGTACCTGAGACCTAGCCTCCCATATATAAAGGCTAGGAGGGTCCAATGAGAAGGAAACTCCCACAATAGACAACAGATCTAGACACCGCAAACCCTAGCACATACACTCACCAGACCTAATCTGCACGCCATTACCATCAAGGCACCTTGTAATCCTTCAGATCTCAATTAATCATGAGCAGACAAGAAGGAGTAGAGCTTTCCCTCTGGGGGTTGAACCTAGGTAAACATCGTGTCCCCGTGTTGCGTGTCTGTTAGCCGATGAAGTCTCCAGCGCGTTGCTCTTTCTCTAAACCCAAGTCCATAACAATTGGCATTGATGTGTTAACCCCATGTCAATTGGCGCCGTCTGTGAGAATTGCATGCGCTGACGTTGCGACTTCGGCGGCTCCATCACTGGCAATCTATGACTCAACGATCTTTAGGGAGCGGATCTACTTCGACTCTTTTGCCATCAAACAGCAGTCGGATCACATCCGGTCGATTCACATTCATCGGCAGCGCGGTTAACTTCATATACACCAACACGAGCTCAACTTCAACACTGCCCTTGCGGATCAGCCGATCGGATCTACACGGTGTTTTTCTTTCGGCAAGCTACCATATGTTGGATAGTCTGGTGTCACAATATTGGGAATTGCATGATTGATTTGGTTGAGGAAGCTAGATGGTATCCTTGTCGCCTTGCTGGGTAGTAAAGCGCCACAGAGAACATCGTAGGGTAGCAACGAAATCAGGCAATCGGTGGATCAAGTCCCTACGAAACATGTGCATCAGACAAATCAATCAAGTACATATATCACGCGGCTGCTGCAGCTACTATATAGTTCGCTTGTCAGATGGCGCGCGCGTACGCGTAGGTTTCCGTGGTGGACGAGACATACACCAAGGTCCAGAAAATCCCAATCAGATATGTTCTTGCAACAAGTCCTGATGCAGCAGTCAAGACATGTGAGATTTTTCAAGTACCAAAGTTTCAAGCCGCCAAACAAAACATACGGAAACTACAATTGCAAGCATTGCACGCAGCCATAGGCATGCCAAAATCAAGGTGGAGCAGTATGAGTCGGAAAATAATTGACCGTGTCCAGGGAACCTTGTTTGATGCATAAAAAAGAAATGAGTTTGGATCGGATCGTAGCGGTTGATCAAAAAAAATGGATAGCTTGGAAACTCGACTACCCCACACCTCGTAGTACAACTACAAGAGCTTTGGTTATACAGTTGCCATAGGTACAAAAGCGTTCAGTAAAAAGGTAATATTAACAAGATGGCGAGTGGTATCAACATTAAATCCCTATGAGACCAGTACAAACATGACGCTGAAATCGTAGAGACGACTACTCTGTCTTGGCCGCATTCACTGTGTACTCCACGTCGACTCTGATACGCTGAGTGATTCCACTTCCACCGTGTTGACTCCGTCCACCACGCGACTCCGTCGACCTCGACCACATGACTCGTCGCTGTGTCGACCCCGTCCGACTGTGTTGACTACACCCGGGGGTTGCGTCGAATCTGCTGCATGACCCGCCACGGTATTCGATTCCGCCATGTGACTTGTTGTGCTCTTCGGTTCCGGCGATTCGGGGGCTCCTTCGGCCATGGGGACTAGCCATGATATTCGGTTGCGACAAATTGCTACCACCATCAGATTTGGCAAACCGCTGCCATGTCGACTCTGGTCCGCTGCATCGGCTCTCGAACACCGTCTCGACTACATCGACCATATTGACTCTACACTCGGGGGTCCCTCAGCATCGGCGACATGCTGCGGTCTTTGGCTCCAGCGACGCGCTTCTACCTTCGGCTCCGACGTCCCACTACAATCTTCGAGTGCGGCGACCCGCTGCAATCTTCAGTTGTGGCAACCTATTACCGCCATCGGCTCCGGCGACCCGCTGCGGTCTTCGGTTCTGGTGACTCCCTGTAGTCTTCTACTGCGGCGACCCGCTGGTCGCATCGGCTCCCGCGACTAGGACCCACAGATTCTCACTACTCACAGTCGCTTCAACTACGCCCGCAGCTGCATTGATATCATCCACGGAAACTACTAATAAAGCTAAGTTTTCCTCTACTCATAATTGATTTTTAACTCGCACTCGAAACACTGGAGGGCTGCACCCTCTTCAAGTAACCTGAGTGCCATCGACTCCAGGCACTCGTGCACCTCATACGTGATAGCCTGAGTAGCTGATTCTACCTAATCGTCCAATCCTTGAACTCCGAGTACCTCGGTAAGATACTGAGACTACGAGTAATCAGGCTAACAAAAAGGCCTAGCATATAGTGCAAAAGTGTCGACTCAACTGGCACTAGAATTTTATTTTACAAGCCAAAAGACACATATTATTTATAAGATACAAGTACTTCAAAATTGCTTATGTTTTCTGCAGCTTACAAGGATGTCGCCTACGTCGAGCTATTCTATCGGGTCCTCTAGCAGGAAACGACAAAACAACTAGCTACACCATAAACTCAAGACCCGAGTCTAGTCCCTCCTCGGATGGTTGCATCACTTGATGCTACAAAGACACGATGTTGGCCACGCACCCAACAGAAGTGGCGTTGGCCGCACATCTAACAGAAGCGACTATGTCGACTCCACTCGCAATGCTACATGACTCTACCCATTAACTCCGACTTCATCGTCGACTGTTGGATCCTTATGTGTGAGACACTAACTTGAGGCACTTCAGGGTCAGTGGTTTCTCCTCACATGATGTTCAATTGCGTCTACAAGATACAAGCCTCAAGTCTCTGCTTGAGTCTATGACTCTGCCAGACACTAGGGGGCTACTCCCATCTGGAGCGCTGGTCGTGCACTTATAAGATCTTCGAGTGCCATGCTCAGATTCCTCATTCGAGTCTATAACTCGAACGAGGACTCGAGGGCTACTCCCATAGGGCATGCTGGTCGTGCATTCGAAAAAGTGCCGGTGTTGATGGCGTTCGCAAGATCATATGAAGTACTTTCGGATCTTTATGTCTACGCAACTGATGACTACAAGTCTCTGCTCGAGTCTATGACTTGAACAGACACTCGGGGGCTACTCCCATAGGGAGCACTAGTCGCGCATCCTATAGAAAACAAAAGGTTCACAATACGGTCCATTGTGTCGACTGTGTCCATGATGTAGACTCCTCTACAACAGTCGAACTCATTGGCAACTTCACCCGCTATACACTACATTCTCAGGTTCAGAGATAACATCTCCCTGACCACCCGAATAGTCTCCGTGGTAATAAACATTTGGATGTTGTGTCTATGACACAAAGATAAGACCTAGAGATACAATCTGATGGCCTGGCAACCGCATCCACTGCGCTCTACCAGATAAATACTCCGCCTGCAGGCATGGCGAAAATCCTGACGGACACGTTGGGTACATACTTATAAACGAGAGTTCGGCTCAGTAAGGCCTCCACGGCATGAGTCGAACTACGCCAGCATTTTCCGAATTCGAGTCCGGGGACTTGAGTTTGAGTAGGTAGCGTTGTTTTTGCCCTAGAGCAATTAACTGGTCCCGATCTGTCGAGTGCACTAGGCATGTTTACCATTATCCTTATGAAATACTACAAATTCGATTGACCCGATGAACTTCTAGGTGAAATGCTTCGCACTCGACACAACTATCGACTCCGACATCCTAATGCAAGGCTCAAGACAACTAAGTCTCCACCTGAATATGCGATTCAGATAGACACTCAGGGGATACTGACATATGTATGCCCTATAGTCACCTACTATTGGCCTACCTGGTGCGGCCCAACAGAAGGCCCATTTGATGACCTGCCAAGGTCCATGACGCCCATGACGATTCGGGTGGTGTGAAACCTACAAGAACACAAACTCCAAGAGTGCAAGACAACGAAAGATCAAGACTAGAGTTTGAATCCAACTTGTAACCAACTCATATTGGTACCTGAGACCTAGCCTCCCCATATATATAAAGGCTAGGAGGGTCCAACGAGAAGGCGAATCCTACAGTAGACAATAGATCTGGAAACTGCAAACCCTAGCACATACATCCGCTAGATCCAATCTGTGCGCCATCACCATCAAGGCACCTTGTAATCCTTCGGATCTCCATTAATCATGAGAAGACAAGCAGGAGTAGGGTTTTCCCTCCGGGGGCCTGAACCTAGTTAAACCTCGTGTCCCCGTGTTGCTTGTCTGTTAGCCGACAAAGTCTCCAACGCGCCACACTTTCTCTAAACCCAAGCTCATAACAATGGGCATTGACGTGTTAACCCCACATCAGTATCCCCTCGTCGGAGGAAGATTGGAGTGGGAACCGGCTCCGGTGGTCTCTCCTCCTTCAGCAATGCCTCCTCATTGATCTCCACGATGAGAGGGGTGTATTCCACACCTAGACTATGGGTTCGTGGTGGTAACTTGATCCATTCTCTCTATGTATGAGCATTATTGAAGTCATATTCCGTGTATTGCATGATTATGGATCTACCTATTAAATTCCTATGGAGGATATTTTGTCATGAGATGGAAGTTTTTATGCAGCTACTGTTGTGTTCGGTATTTATGGTTTGTCTTATTCTGAGATACTTCTATGATACATGTAATGATTCCTATTCATAATGTCTTGTTTACCCATGTCATGAGGTGCTTGACAACACCAAGTGTAGGTAGATGGGAGAGATGCGGTAATGTGCACAACAAATAAATCATTTCACTAGTGCTTAGAGTGTTTACAATTAAGGAGTATGATGTATGTAGGTAAGCAGTGACCGAGTGACAAACGACATATGTGTTGAGTAACATCATTGCATCCAAACATATTTTATCCAGGGGTAAAAAGGGAGAAGTATGCCATGGTGGAGCGACAATAACCACACGCTAGCACATATTGGTACTTCTTTTAACTATGTGTTTTAGGACATGGAGCGACCATAAAAGTTACCATTAAAACATGACAATCGTGTGTAAGTTTACTATCTATAACATGATCACCACCATAGATGGAGAGAGAGAGGATTGAGTGAACCCATCTCCATTGTTCCTATAAGAGTAAACCACTGTCTTGTCCTCTTATATTTAGAGGATTGGGACACTTTTACATTACTGTTTTTTTGCACTTTACTTTCTTGTATTAAATCAACCTCCTTATTCCTTTAACTTGTTTGATGCATAAACAGCTTGAACTTGTGACACTCTACTTAGAGAGAGTAAATAGATTTTCCTTCTTGATCCTACGGATCGATACCCTACTTCCACATTGAGAGGTACTACAGTGATCCCCCTACTCTTGGGGGTTATCATGTACTTTTTGGCACTGTTGCTGGGGAGTGTAGTGCTAAGGCTTTTATTCTTGTATGCACTAGACATTAGATTTACTTTTAGTTTTGCATCTAATTTTATTTGTGTTTTATTTAATATCTTGCAATCATCTAAGCTTGGGGAGGTTTACTTCTTTAACTTGTTTAGTTGTGAGTTTTTCTTTAGTTTACTTTCAGTTTTGCGTGTTAGTTTAGTTTACTTTTAGATTTGTACTTACTTTCCTTATATCAAAAACACATAAAAATTATTGTTACTATGAATGACATGGATGAGATTTTAACTGAGGAACATAGGTTATTAAAAGAAGGTGATTATATATTTTCTCAAGAAAGATCACATATGAAAGAATTTGTTGCTATTTAAATAAGATTTCTAAACAACTACGTGAGTTACATAATGCTTCTTGCTATACAGAACAAAATGATAAGCATCTCTACTATCAATGCAAGTGTAGTAATAGCTTTATAATTGCCTCATACCATGAGAACACCATGATTACTTTGACATGAGACTACCTGACCAGTTTGTTGCCTTCATGGGAGCTCATGAGGTGGATTCCCTTATTAATAAAATGTATGCATCTTGTGCTATAGCTCGTGATCTTAAAGAAATAAGTTATATTCTCCTTACACATTTCAAAGAAAATTTTTGTGATAATGCTTATGTTATTGACTATGCTACAGATATTTTTACTTCCATGGGAAGTACTAATGTTTTGCAGGAAGAAGATGACAAAATTCTAAACTTAGGGTTTCCCATGCACCCAATAGGAGAGGAGAGTGATGAGAAATAGAAGATGGTGAAAACATAAGCTTGGGGATGTCCATGCATCCCAAAAAAGAAGATAGAGAATGAAGAGCAAAAGAATATGGACCTACCATATATGACAGTAATTCTCAGACTTTTATGGGACTTGCTACTATGATGATTCTAATGATGATATTCCTATAAATTTTGAAGTTCCAAACAATGAATTTAATAATAACTAGACCTCCATGCGCCCCCTGGGGAGTGACTGTAAGAGAGAGTGTTTATACATATGTGAAGCAGTTTGTCTGATAAGCAAATCACTTAGATACAATGTACCAATGATAAATGATCGCGAGAAAAAAAACTACGCACGTGAAACAGTTTGTCTGATAAGGAAATCGCTTAGGCACGTGGCGCCGATGATAAATGATTGCGAGAAATAACGCTTATATTTACACACGTTAGAGTTAATAACAAATGACCGAATAGAACGCATACGTAGAAGTGACTTATATGACAAATAAAAAACATAAACACATGAATAATCTACTTAGTAAATCATTTGAACATCGCTTATGATAAGCACTTACTTTTCTTGCCGTGATTGTCCTTCGTGGCATAGTCATTGATAACGTTAGAAGCAAATTGATCTTCTTTGATAGAATCTTCCAGCACGGGCGCCACTGCATCATAAGCAAATACTGTATGGATCAGTGTCAATACATGCGTACGCGGTACGCTTTCCTGGACATAGGAACGTGATTGCATGCACGTTTTTGTAGCTAGAATGTGCGGCGAACAACTGTCGCACACGGGAAGAGCTCTAACGTCGTACGACGAACCTATCATGACCGCCCTAGAGGCTCTACGTTCGTCTACCACAGACTCAAGCATACGAAACTTTGCAAAACAGAAGTAAAGTTTTCGTCCAAGATAATAAGTCTAATAATAACTGTACGATTCTAGTGAGTATAGTTCGCGATGTAAGGCTATAACAAAATTGCCAAACATGAGAATACGAAAAGCCTGAAACGAAGAAGAGGTGATAAAAAATCTGACACACAAAGATGACACGAAGGTCATATGTACGAAAAGCGTATAAAAACGTAAGAGAAAAAGGACAAACGCAAAACACAATATATTCATTTACATATCCAAATAAACACACAAAGACGGTGTAGCCAATGTTCAGGCTATTAGCAAAATAAGTATGATTTAATGCAACTAGCTATTTAAAAGCGTTGAAATAATTCTAAAGACAAAACGTATACACCCCAAAAACGTAAATATCTTGCATAGAGAGATGATGATTGAATGACAGACGCATAAAGACAACGCGAAGGTTGCACGTCAAAAAAACAGAGACAAAAGCTAGAAAATGTCAAGCACAGGAAGACAATTCATCTTTATTACTGAATCTGGATGAGCACACAAAGAAAGGCTAGCCCAGAAAATCACATCTTTTCTCAGTAGCAAATAGGAAAATTATAATTTCGGACTGAAAAAAATCACATAAAAATGTATGTGTCTTACATTCTGAATAAACTCCTCGTACAGAGGGCTAAAAACTTATGTCTATATCCCACATTGTGAGAGGGCTATGAGGTAAAAAACCTCGCGTACCCTCTAACGTCGTCTCCTATGTGAGAATATCATTTTGCGGCCCGGAAGTTGGGGTGTCCAGGCAACGCGGTATCCAAGTTTCCTGAAATCATCCGCGATGACTACAGTTGGTGCGCCAAATACTCAGAGGGTCTTTTTGGCATGAATTCAACTTTACATTTCAATACAAAAATCAGGCTAACGACCGTCAAGTTGGCCCCCTCCTGTCAGTTCTCACCGTTATGTCGCTCCCATCGCTTAGGTGTCAATTAGGCTTGCAGCATTGGCGCCTGCATCCATTACGCGTCTTCTTCTTCCCTGGAGCGGCAATCCGTGGGGCGTCGCAGCCATGGCGCAGAGCTAGGACATGGACGAACCTGCTCGGCCCAGCTCTCCTCCCTGTAGGCTTGCAATGTTGGCGCCTGCATCCATTACGCGTCTTCTTCCTCGGAGCGGCAATCTATGGTCGTGGCCATGGCGCAGAGCTGGGAAGTGACGAAGCTGCTCGGCCCCGCTCTCCTCCCCATCCCGAGTCGGAGCTCTCCCTCACCATGGACGCACCCATGGCACGGTCGGGGACAAGAATTGGTTCCCGGTGAGATCTATCACCTTGTCGACCATGCTCGGTTCTGTTTTCCTCCTCTAGGATGCAAGCTCGCCGTCGTCGTGGTTGCACCCACACCAATTCTGCTAGCTCTGCCGAGGTCTCTGTGGTAGCTCAAGTACTGGGGCTCTCCAAGTTCTGCCATGTTGGGCCTGTAAGTGTTGTTGTATGTTAAACTAGCAAATATCTTTTGTTCAAATCTCTTGGGCTGTACCAACTTCATTGTGTTTAATTATGAAAAACAAAATATAAATGACTTTTCTCAATTTCTCGCATAGAAAAATGCACAGCTAATTTCATATTCTCGCAGGAACTGGCCCCACTTGTTGAACCGGAGGCACTGCCACGATCTCCACATAACCACGGTGAGTTTTCGAACCGAAAGTTGCAGTTACCATGTTTCTTCTGCAGTCATTCCTCTTCCTCAGTCATTCCTCTGCAGTTTTTCCTAGGTGCTTCTTCTTCCTCTGTTCTTGAACCGTCGGTTCATCTTCTTCTTCCTCTCGCAGGCAGTTCCTTTCACCCATTTCCTTGCAGGCATGGACGATGGGAAATGCACAACAGAGACCCACTTGGTCCATGCCCATGGCACCACGACTTTGACAGTGGTGTACACAAATGATGAAGCGACTGTGGAGACAACTCTCGCCAGGTTTGAGCAATTGCTTGAGAAAGAGAAGCACAAGTTTGTGGGGCTAGACTTGGAGTACACCCATGCAAATAAGCGAAAAAATCCTCCACAAGAGATCGCTGTCGTGCAAATCGCCATACATGAGGAGGTCCTCGTTTACCACTTCTGCAGGTATGTGAAATTTAAATTTGAGATCACCACTTCTGCATCCCTTGTTCCCTTACATCCCTAGAACCATCTAAGTGCAGGAGTAAACCAACTGAGATGCGTTGTCCGGCTCTGGTCGAGTTCTTGTGTAGGAAAGGGATAATTTCCACTAGCGTGGATATCACAAATGACACAGTTATGCTTTCTCGTGCATTGATAAAAATCCCAGAGGGACACCACATCGACATCCAAAATCTGTACAAGATTAAATCATACCCAGCGAAGGATGGCATGGGTGATTTGGCAGCGGAAATTATCGATAAATCCTATGAAAAACTGAAGAAATTGAAGCGACTCGATCACGACTACTGGGAGTGGAAGCCGATGAGCCAGGTGCGTCTCGAGTATGCAGCCAGAGACGCCTACATGGCATACCAGTTGTACAGTAAGCTCATTACCAAGAAAGATGGGATAGTTAAGGAGGGGTTTTTCGCGAGAGAGCTATGCCTTGGTTGCAAGCTAGTCTAGGAGAAGAAGTGTGAGGAGGATAGAAAGCGGTTTCAGGACGAGCAGGGATCTTGGGACGATGGTGACATCAAGCGGCTGAAGGGGAAGCAGGTCAAGGACGACAACAAGTGGTGGTGATACATTATGTGTTTGAACTAGATTTTAGTTTCTAGTTTATTATGTGTGTGATACATTTAGTTACTTCATTACAAAATTTTGACCAATTTAACTTGTTGATGTATTTCTTGACAATTATAATATAATCGAGCACTAGAAATAGTTTGTAGTGTGCATGAGCATGATTAGTAAATATAAGTGAACACTAGAAACTTTAAGGCACTACATATAAAGGAATAGATTAATATATAAGGTTCACCAGAAACACCACGGATATATTGTCTTACATGACACACACAGGTAATAATTAAATAGAACAAAATAAAAGCAGGGGCTACAGCAGGAGGCCGGGACACGGAGATGCCTAGCAGGGCAGGGGTTTATCAGCAGGAGGCTGCGACAGCCTAGTCGATGGGATACATGCCAGTCCTGACATACTCCCGGAGGAATTTGCCGTATGTTGTGTGCCGCGCCAAGTTAATTGTCCTATGGCTTCTGCCTCTACCTCTGCCAACGCCCTCCGCGTGCTAGATCATGCTGTTGAGGAACACGTTGATTGCTCTACCACAGAATGGGTAAAACAGTCTCCCCCTACGGTGGAAACGGATTAGCCCACACCGTAACCACCTCAGCACGTACCGGCTCTTGTTGTCCCTGGATACCTTGCTATCGTCCACTTCATCATCATCCTCCTGTTGATTTTTAAGAACATAACTTAGAACTTGTACATATGATTGGATTGTATTACAACTCAAGAATTGACAACATGTATATGTAAGACAATATATCTGTGGATATCAAAGATAAAGCATCTCAGCAATAGTTTGATCAGTTCATATATCATTTCATCTCAACACAATGACAAATAATTGCATCAGAGTGAATGTAGGATAAAGATTGCGGCCTCATAAGTTTATTCAGGGATGGCGTGAGTGAACCAAGTAACAATTGCACAACCTGTAATGTTGTTATACATCGCCCCAGGTTCACTAACTCGTCCCTGAAAAAATCTGACACAAATGTGTCTACCTCTCTTTTGGGGCAAATTTGAATCATTGGCCATAATAAGAAATTGAAATGTAATCGTACAAAACATTATTCAGGGATATACATAGTCAGGTACAAAAATCAGCCTAAATATTGTAATTATAAATAAAAAACTAAATAATTAATCTTCAGGTGCATGTTAAAAATACTTATGATCAAACCATTCATATACATATGCATCATACCAATCATTAAAAGATCAGAAACAATTCAAGGATCATATATGTAGTTCCATATGAGAATAAATCCGTCGCCGCCGATCGAATCATATATATACTACCCTACTTCAAGAGCAAAAGAATATGTACACGATTGAGGAAATCCTATGTATGAACAGTGAAAACTGCGGCTACGACTAGAGAATCTAGCAATGTAGTACCTCGGACTCCTCATTAGGGACCTCCTCCTCGAACTCATCATTCTCCGTGATTGCGTCGAAGATTTCTTGAACTGCGATGGGGTCGTCGATGTAGATCACCGGATTGCCTCCGTCTGCCGCCTGCCCCCCATCCAGATCTGTCACTGGCACCACGACGTTGTCGGCTACCTGCTGCTCGGCGGCGACGGCTACTACCTGCTGCTCGGCGGCAATGGCTACCACCTGCTACTCGGCGGCGACGGCTACCAACTGCTGCTCGGCGGCGACGGCTACCACCTGCTGCTCGGCGGCGACGGCTACTGGCTGGACGGATGAGTTCGCACCCTTGATGGCGCGTCAACGAGCGGCGTTCGTGCCCGGAGAAGACGCCTCCGCCTGCCTGGCGTCGACCGAGCCATCTGCTGCTATGCCTTCAACTGGCTTCACCTCTGGATCGTCTCCATGCGTACGCTTCATGGCGCACCAAGGGAAGGAGGTAGTGCAAACGAGGGAGCTTCGGCGCACGCGGCAGGTGTAGATTGGGGTATTGGGACTAGACAGACTTGGGGAAATGACACGAGCTCATGGAAGAAGAAGGTCGAGGGGGGTTATAAACACCGGACCGTTCATAGTCCTCGAGTGGACACATGTGGTGGGCGGGGGGCAGGGGGCTACCACGATCTCCACCCTTTTTTTGGTTCCCTTTTTTTGAAACAGCCACGGTCTCCACTTTAGAGCTGCATTGAAAACACGCTCATGGCAGACCTCGATTCCACTGCATGCAAGTGGTGCGGAACTAATTTCTAGCAATGTTAGATCTACTCGAGGGGGGCCCTTGACTCATGAAATTTACTAGCGGTAGGGCCCGGTTGGCAATAAATTGCAGCGTCCCGTCGACAACCATGCACTCGATGACCCTGTTGCCCTATGCATGAGTTATAGTAGCAGTAGTAGGCTTTTCAGACTTGATTAAACTTGACATGACCGCTCAACAACTTTTTCCATGGACGGCATCGTGTTCCTTCCTGTAGAAGTCTCGCGGAGGGAGACGCCCGTGTTGTCTCACGCTGTACTGTGAAGGGCACGACGTGTGCAACGATCATCGTTGAATCACACAGAATCAACGGTTGGTGCGCACGATCCGCGTGACAACTATGACAACCAATCAGGGAGTAGCAGACAGGGTGAGCACATGTTTGGGCTTCTACGAAAGATAGAGAGGGGGCAAAACTAAGTAGTACCACATAAAACCAAGGGAAAACTGAGTAGTATAAAAATGGAAAGTGTCTTGTACAATGAAATACATCATGGAATACATCAAATTATGCCAAGAAAGATCCACTAGAGTTCATTGGATGTGTGTTCTTCTAATAAACCACACATGGATCCACTTGTGTCATTGCATGTGTGATCTTCTAAACAAACCACATAAGGATCCACCTATGTCATTGCATTTCTGTTCTTTTCATGAACCACACCCAGTGTTAGTGCATGTCTGTTCTTTTCATGAACCACACCCAGTGTCACTGCATGTCAGTTATTTTCATGAACCACATAAGGATCTACCAGTGTCATTGGATGTGAGCCCTTCTCATGAACCACACATGGATCCACCGGTGTCATTGCATGTATGTTCCTCTAAACAAACCACATAAGGATCCACCAGTGTCATTGCATGTCTGTTCTTTTCATGAACCACACCTAGTGTCATTGCATGTCTATTCTTTGCATGAACCACACATAAGGATCCACAAGTGTCATTGCATGTCTGTTCTTTTCATGAACCACACATAAGGATCCACAAGTGTCATTGCATGTCTGTTCTTTTCATGAACCACACCCAATGTCATTGCATGTCTGTTCTTTTCATGAACCACATAAGGATCTACCAGTGTCATTGCATGTCTGTTCTTTTCATGAACCACACCCAGTATCATTGCATGTCTATTCTTTTCATGAACCACACCCGGTGTCACTGCATGTATATTCTTTTCATGAACCACATAAGGATCTACCAGTGTCATTGGATGTGTGTTCTTCTCATGAACCACACGTGGATCCATCGATGTGATTGCATGTCTATTCCTCTAAACAAACCACATAAGGATCTACCAGTGTCATTGCATGTCTGTTCTTTTCATGAACCACACCCAGTGTCATTGCATGTCTGTTCTTCTAAACAAACCACATAAGGATCCACTAGTGTCATTGCATGTCTGTTCTTTTCATGAACCACACATAAGGATCCACCAGTGTCATTGCATGTCTTTTCTTTTCATGAACCACACCCAATGTTATTGCATGTCTGTTCTTTTCATGAACCACATAAGGATCTAGTGTCATTGCATGTCTTTTCTTTTCATGAACCACACCCAGTATCATTGCATGTGTGTTCTTCTAAACAAACCACATAAGGATCCACCAGTGTCATTGCATGTCTCTTCTTTTCATGAACCACACATAAGGATCCACCAGTGTCATTGCATGTCTGTTCTTTTCATGAACCACACCCAATGACATTTCATGTCTGTTCCTCTAAACAAACCACATAAGGATCTACCAGTGTCATTGCATGTCTGTTCTTTTCATGAACCACACCAAGTGACATTGCATGTGTGTTCTTCTAAACAAACCACATAAGGATCCACCAGTGTTATTGCATGTCTGTTCTTTTCATGAACCACACATAAGTATCCACCAGTGTCATTGCATATCTGTTCTTTTCATGAACCACACCCAACGTCATTGCATGTCTATTCTTTTCATCAACCACATAAGGATCTACCAGTGTCATTCCATGTCTGTTCTTTTCATGAACCACACCCAGTGTCATTGCATGTCTATTCTTTTCATGAACCACACCTGGTGTCCCTGCATGTCAGTTCTTTTCATCAACCACATAAGGATCTACCAGTGTCATTGGATGTGTGTTCTTCTCATGAACCACACGTGGATCCACCGGTGTCATTGCATGTCTGTTCCTCTAAACAAACCACATAAGGATCTACCAGTGTCATTGCAGGTCTGCTCTTTTCATGAACCACACCCAGTGTCATTGCATGTGTGTCTTCTAAAAAACCACATAAGGATCCACCAGTGTCATTGCATGTCTCTTCTTTTCATGAACCACACATAAGGATCCACCAGTGTCATTGCATGTCTTTTCTTTTCATGAACCACACCCAATGTCATTGCATGTCTGTTCTTTTCATGAACCACATAAGGATCTATCAGTGTCATTGCATGTCTATTCTTTTCATGAACCACACCCAGTGTCAGTGCATGTGTGTTCTTATAAACAAACCACATAAGGATCCACCAGTGTCATTGCATGTCTGTTCTTTTCATGAACCACACATAAGGATCCACCAGTGTCATTGCGTGTCTGTTCTTTTCATGAACCACATAAGGATCTACCAGTGTCATTGGATGTGTGTTCTTCTCATGAACCACACGTGGATCCACCAGTGTCATTGCAGGTCTGTTCCTCTAAACAAACCACATCAGGATCCACCAGTGTCATTGCATGTCTGTTCTTGTTATGAACCACACCCAGTGTCATTGCATGTGTGTTCTTCTAAACAAACCACATAAGGATCCACCAGTGTCATTCCCTACCTGTTCGTTTCATGAACCACATAAGGATCCACCAGTGTCATTGCATGTCTGGTCTTTTCATGAACCACATAAGGACCTACCAGTGTCATTGCATGTAACCACACCCAGTATCATTGCATGTGTGTTCTTCTAAACAAACCACATAAGGATCCACCAGTGTCATTATATGTTTGTTCTTTTCATGAACCACACATAAGGATCCACCAGTGTCATTGCATGTCTAATCTTTTCATGTACCACACCCAATATCATTGCATGTGTGTTCCTCTAAACAAACCACATAAGGATCCACCAGTGTCATTGGATGTCTGTTCTTTTCATGAAACACACCCAATGTCATTGCATGTCTGTTCTTTTCATGAACCACATAAGGATCTACCAGTGTCATTGCATGTCTGTTCTTTTCATGAACCACACCCAATGTCATTGCATGTCAGTTCCTCTAAACAAACAACATAAGGATCTACCAGTGTCATTGCATGTATGTTCTTTTCATGAACCACACCTAGTGTCATTGAATGTCTGTTCTTTTCATGAACCACACCCGGTGTCACTGCATGTCAGTTCTTTGCATGAACCACATAAGGATCTACCAGTGTCGTTGGATGTGTGTTCTTCTCATGAACCACATGTGGGTCCACCAGTGTCATTGCATGTCTGTTGCTCTAAACAAACCTCATAAGGATCTACCAGTGTCATGGCATGTCTACTCTTTTCATGAACCACACCTAGTGTCATTGCATGTGTGTATTCTAAACAAACCACATAAGCATCCACCAGTGTCATTGCATGTCTGTTCTTTTCATGAACCACACATAAGGATCCACCAGTGTCATTGCATGTCTTTTCTTTTCATGAACCACACCCAATGTCATTGCATGTCTGTTCTTTTCATGAACCACATACAGATCTACCAGTGTCATTGCATGTCTATTATTTTCATGAACCACACCCAGTGTCATTGCATGTGTGTTCTTGTAAACAAACCACATAAGGATCCACCAGTGTCATTGCATGTCTGTTCTTTTCATGAACCACACATAAGGATCCACCAGTGTCATTGCATGTCTGTTCTTTTCATAAACCACATAAGGATCTACCAGTGTCATTGGATGTGTGTTCTTCTCATGAACCACACATGGATCCACCGGTGTCATTGCATGTCTGTTCCTCTGGAGAAACCACATCAGGATCCACCAGTGTCATTGCATGTCTTTTCTTGTCATGAACCACACCCAGTGTCATTGCATGTGTGTTCTTCTAAACAAACCACATAAGGATCCACCAGTGTCATTGCCTGTCTGTTCATTTCTTGAACCACATAAGGATCCACCAGTGTCATTGCATGTCTGGTATTTTCATGAACCAAATATGGATCTACCAGTGTCATTGTATGTCTATTCTTTTCATGAACCACACCTAGTGTCATTGCATGTGTGTTCTTCTAAACAAACCACCTAAGGATCCAGCAGTGTCATTGCATGTCTATTCTTTTCATGAACCACACATAAGGATCCTGTAGTGTCATTGCATGTCTGTTCTTTTCATGAACCACACTCAACGTCATTGCATGTGTGTTCCTCAAAACAAACCACATAAGGATCCACGAGTGTCATTGTATGAGTGTTCTTTTCATGAACCACACCCAATGTCATTGCATGTCTGTTCTTTTCATGAACCACACATAAGGATCCACCAGTGTCATTGCATGGCAATTCTTTTCATGAACCACACCCAATGTCATTGCATGTTTGTTCCTCTAAACAAACCACATAAGGATCTACCAGTGTCATTGCATGTCTGTTCTTTTCATGAACCACACCCAGTGTCATTGCATGTGTGTTCTTCTAAACAAACCACATAAGTATCCACCAGTGTCATTGCATGTCTGTTCTTTCATAAACCACACATAAGGATCCACCAGTGTCATTACATGTCTGTTCTTTTCA